>CM053599.1:155565886-155594279 GCA_028646575.1 Pseudocheirus occidentalis | reverse complement strand
TTGGGAAGAGAAATGAGAATGATGCAAGAAAACGATGAAAAGAGAGTCAACACCCTGACTGAAGAAAACAACACTTTAAAGAATAGATTAACTCAAGTGGCAAAAGAGGCCCAGAAAGCCAATGAGGAGAAGAATGCCTTAAAAAGTCGAATTTCCCAAATGGAAAAAGAATCTCAAAAGCATTGTGAAGAGAATAATTCCTTCAGAATTAGAGTGGAGCAAGTAGAAGCTAATGATTTTATGAGAAACCAAGATACTATTAAACAGTTACAAAGAAATGAAAAAATAGAAAGGAATGTGAAATATCTCCTTGAAAAGGACCACTGACCTGGAAAATAGATCCAGGAGAGACAATTTGAAAATCATTGGTCCACATGAAACCCATGATCAAAAAAAGAACTTGGAAAGCATCCTTCAAGAAATCCTCAAAGAAAATTGCCCTAATGTTTTAGAATCAGAGAGCAAAATAGAACTTGAAAGAATTCACAGATCACCTCTTCAAAAAGATTCCCAAAAGAAAACTCCTAGAAATTATATTGCCAGGTTACAGAATACCAAGGTAGAGGAAAAAATATTTCAAGCTTCCAAGAGAAAATGATTTGAATACTGCGAAGCAGTATCAGGATAACCCAGGAACTAGCAGCTTCTACATTGAGGGATCACAGGGCCTGGAATATGATATTTCAAAGATTAAGGGAGCTGGGATTAAAACCAAGAATCAACTACCCAGCAAAATTGAGCATATCATTCCAGGGGAAAATATGGACATTCAATGAGGTGGAGGACTTTCAAGCATTCTTGTTGATAAAACCAGAACTGAACAGAAAATTTGACAATCGAACACAAGAAGCATGAGAAGGTAAACATGGGAAAGAAGTCATAAGGAATTTGTCAAATGTGAATTATTTACATACCAATACGGAAAAATGATAATAGTAACTTATGAAACTTTTCTGAGCATGAGGACAGGTGAAAGGAATACAAATGTATATATAAATATATATATATATATACTTACACATGTGTTTAAAAAGGAGGCTATATATGCATATGAATACATATCAGAGCATGAGTGTACATGTGTATATAGAGGGCATAGGATGAATTGAATATGAAGGGATGATACTTTAAAAGGCGAAATTCTGAGGTGAGAGAGAACTAGAATGAGAGGAGAGATGGAGAGACAAAATGGGGTTAATCATCCCATATAGAAGAGGCTAAGGATAGCTGTTACAACTTTACTTTCAATTACTCTCATTGAATTTGTCTTAGGGAAGAAATGGCATAAACTCTAAACTGGGCATCATGCCACACAGGAGAGTAGAGAGCATAGGGATGAGAGCGGAGATGACATAGGGGAAAGTATGGTCTGGGGGAGGGATGCTGGAAGCATATATTTCAGTAAAGAGACAGGAACATGGGTACACAAGAGAACAAAGGGGGGGAGGGATAGGAAGGAGAGTTTGATGATCACTGTCACAATATGTCCACTATGAAGATGTCCTGTATAATCACACATCCACAGCCTGTATTGAATGGGTTGCCCTCCCAGTGGGGTTGAGGGACAAGGGAGGAATCGAAAGAAGCTAGAATTTAAAGTTCTGCAAGACATGCAACTAGGAATTAAGATATGCAGGGGCCGGGATAGGGAGACCCTCCCTCCCCTACCAGAAAGTAAGTGAGCAGAGCAGGGGAGGGGCTTTACAGTGGGATTGCTGTTTTAGGGTTTGGGCAGGGGAAAGATGTGGAGAAAATTTGTAATTCAAAAATGTCATGAAAATGAATGATGTAAACAAGAAAACTAATTTTAAAAAATTAAAGATGTTAAACAATATTTGAAAATTAAAAAAATAAAGAATAAAAAATAGTAAATTAAAAAAATATTACTGAGAAGACATAAATCCATATTTAAGGAAGATATAGGTCTAGATAGAGGTAAAAAAAAGTTTGCAGTTTGCTCTGTGCTACACAACAGCTATTAAATGCCAATAGCTATCCTTTGATGCTAGTAGGTAGGAATTGTGGGATCCCATGATGTTAGCAGAATCACAATTTTAGGTGATAAAAAGGCCATTGAAAATATGGGTTGGATAGTATTAGTTGGAATATATATCACCAAAAAAAAAACCTAGGGGAGACAAGATGGTGGCATAGAAGCAACAGGACTTTGCAGCTCCCACACAGCCACCCTAAACATCCATAAAATATGACCCCAGAAAAGGTCTAGGAATTAAAGACTCACAAAAATACAGAAAACGCATCTCTTCCTGAAGGCAGCGAGGGCTCAGTGCAGCCGGTTGGGAGCAGGGGCTCGCCCTGCCTGAGGCCGGGACCTTGGTCAGGCCGGGGTGGTGGGAAGGAGCTGAGCTGAGCCGAGCCAAGCCGAGCCGAACCATGCAGCAGCCAGTCTGCAGGAGAGAAGATCTACAGCCTGCAACAGTTCCACATCTACAAGGGCATGAAAACCAGGGATTGGAGAGGGGCAGCAGCACGAGGGTCTCATCCAGCAGGACGGCAGGCCAGAGAAGAGACCAGCCCAGCCCCAAACCCCAGCGTGGCCAGACCAGGGCCCAGGGCATCCAGGAGGAACCGAGCCACCAAAATCACAATGTGAATCTGCTTTAGAAAAGATCTAAAGCACCTGCCAGAGGAGATCTTGGAATCCAGCAAACAAAGATCAGAGACGGTTAGTGAAAGTGAAATTTTGACATTTAATTTGGGGGAGGAAAAGCAGCTTTGCCAATCTTCCCCTGGGGCAAGGAAACAGTGGGGGAAGTGAACTGCTGGAAGCAGTGGTGGGCCCCCACTAGGCTGCTTCCGAGCCCCTCCCCTGCTAACTCAGCAAGGGGGCTGAATCAATTGATCAGGGCCAAGTGCTCTTGAGTTGAGTGGCCTGGATCTGGATCTTAGTCTTGGGTGGTGGTTCTGGCGTGCACTTTCAGCAAGCCAAAGCTGGGGAGGGGGGTGGCTACACACCTCTAATAGCTCTGGCAGCTGGGAAAACCCCAGAGATTTGGAATAGAGCTCCCCCCCTGGAAGAAGAGTTTCACAAAGAAAAAAAATTAATTGACTGACCAACATGAGGAAAAGGAAGCAAAAATAAGAAGAGGAATAAAGCTCTAGAATCCTTTTTTGCGGATTAAAAGGATCAAAGCATGGAATGGTAGGAAGACAACCCAGTCAGAACTCCCACACCAAATGCTTCCAAGACACTTGAAGAATGCCTAGAAACTATACATCAAGTGAAAAAGGACTTTGAAAACCAAATAAGAGAAGTGGAGGAAAAATTGGGAAGAGAAATGAGAATGATGCAAGAAAATCATGAAAAGAGAGTCAACAACCTGACTGAAGAAAACAACACTTTAAAGAATAGATTAACTCAACTGGCAAAAGAGGTCCAGAAACCAGTGAGGAGAAGAATGCCTTAAAATGTCGAATTTCCCAGATGGAAAAAGAATCTCAAAAGCATTCTGAAGAGAATAATTCCTTCAGAATTAGAATGGAGCAAGTAGAAGCTTATGACTTTATGAGAAACCGAGATACTATTAAATACTTAAAAAGAAATGAAAAATAGAAAGAATGTGAAATGTCTCCTTGAAATGCCACTGATCTGGAAAATTGATCAAGGAAAGACAATTTGAAAATTATTGGTCTACCTCAAACCCATGACCAAAAAAAGGACTTGGAAAGCATCCTTCAAGAAATGCTCAAAGAAAATTGCCCTGATATGTTAGGATCAGAGGGCAAAAAAGAACTTGAAAGAATTTACCAATCACCTCTTCAAAAAGATCTCCAAAAGAAAACTGCTAGAAATATTGCCAGGGTCCAGAATACCCAATTAAAGAGAAAATATTACAGGCTTCCAAGAGAAAATCATCTGAATACTGTGGAAGCAGTATGAGGATAACCTAGGATCTGGCAGCTTCTACACTGAGGGATCGAAGGGCCTGGAATATGATATTTCAAAGATTAAGGGAGAAGGGATAAAAACCAAGAATCTACTACCCAGCAAATTTGAGCATATTATTCCAGGGGAAAATATGGTCACTCAGTGAGGTGGAGGACTTTCAAGCATTCTTCCTGAAAAAACCACAACTGAACAGAAAATTTGACAATTAAACACAAGAAGCATGAGAAGGTAAACACGGGAAAGAAATCATAAGGAACTTGTCAAATTTGAATTATTTACGTGCTAATATGGAAAAACAATAATAGTAACTTATGAAACTTTTCTTAGCATGAGAATAGGTGAAGGGAATACAAATATATAAATATATACGCATAGAATACTTGAAAGTCTTCCACCTCATTGAATATCCTTGTTTTCCCTGGAACGTTACAGTCAGTTTTGCTGGGTAGGTGATTCTTTGTTTTAATCCCAGCTGCTTTGATTTCCAGAATGTCCTATTCCTACCCCTTCAATCCCTTAATGTAGAAGCTGCTAGATCTTGTGTTATCCTGATTGTGTTTCCACAATATTTGAATTCTTTCTTCTTGGGCATTTGTAGTATTTTCCCATTGATTTGAGAACTCCAGAACATGTCTGTAATATTCCTAGGAGTTTTCTTTTGGGGATCATTTTCAACAGGTGAAATGGCCAGGACGTAGTTAAGTAGAAATCTCAGTGAAATAGTCTGATATTTTGTAAAATTAAAGAAATCAAATAAACCCTGAATACCCAAGCTGAACCAGGAACAAGCAGGCTCAGAAATTAGCAGGCCAAAACTGTGAATTAACCCAAGATAGAGCCAGTGTTAGACAGAAGAATGCACTCAGGTAATCTGTCTTGTTTTCTTTTCCTATGTACCTGAAATTCATTCTTATGACAAACCCCTTATTCACAACTGTACTTAGCTCCTCAGCTGTAAGATTTAGCTAAATTCCCATGTCCAAATATTAATTGATCTGTCCTAAGGTAATTGCGATCTCTGGTTCCCATGTCTAATTCTTGACTGGTCAGCAAAGAGGAAATTACAAGCCCCTGGTTTTCCTCATCCATTAGAAGGGAGTTTACACTCCCTTGACTACAAAGAACAACCCCCTGTGCCTGGTTTTCTTCTGGAACCAATCTGTAATCAATTGACAATGGGACTACATGATATAAAGGGGGTCTTCATGGTTGGATCAGGGCTGGCTCTCTCTTTCTGACTGGCATGTGAGAGTCAGATGCCATGGCTAAATTATTTTCTATTAAAAGTTACTTAAAAACTTTTAATTGGATTCCATGGTCACTCTGTTAAAACTTACTAATTTCTACCTGGATCATAACACAGGTGATTGGTAAATACTTTAAATTTTTAATTTGCCCTCTGGTTCCAAAATATCAGGGAAATTTTCCTTGAGAATTTTTTGAAGGATGATTTCTAGGTTCCTTTTTTTATCATGGGGCATGGAAAGTAAAAGGCCAGTCTGTGCTCCCTCCATTTGCGCCTCACCCCCACCCCCAAGATCCAACTGAGTTCTACATTGAGGTTTTACTTTGTCTTTGTCATTTATGTGTTGATATTTCTGGATACCACCACAGCTGCTGGTGATCCACTCTCCTGAAGTCCTCTCCAGCCACTGATGGTCAGGACACCCTGGGACTAAAACTGTGTGCTCACATGGGGCTGGGCTCTGCTGCAAACATGCTGTGATGGACCCTTCCACTAGGCCTGCTGGGCTGCCTTCTGTAATGTAAAGCAAAGGCAACTTTCTTGTTTTGGATTACCAGCATAGCAAACCCCATTTATTCAGCAAACATTCAGAGAATAGAGACAGTCAAAATCAAAACACTTTTCAAAAGTGTAATGCCAAGCAAAGGCAAGATCCAAGATTTGGATTACCAACATAGCAAACTGCATTTATTCAGCAAATATTCACAGAATAGAGAAAGTCAAAATGTAGTATAACTCATTCATGTAGTAAGTAAGTTCTCAGTTCCATCCAGGTACTACTCCATCCCTAGACAGTACATTCATTTAGTCAAAGTCTCTTCTCAAATGGAGATCAGTTTCCAATTCTAAAAAAAGTCCATTCATTTGGTCAATCACAGAGCACAAAAAGGCCAAAGTTTTCCCACCCCTGGACTCAAAGTAATTTCAATACCATCCATTACCACCAAGCACTTTCTCAAAAGGGAGCAGGAGGGCACAAAAGGCCATCCACCCTTAAGCCATAACAAGGTCAAGATAATATCTCAGCATTAAAAGGCCAAGGAAAGGCCCTTCTTTCATCTTCATTCGAGGCAAGCCGCCAGCAATCTCAGTTCCTGGGGAGACAAGGCTCAACAAGGCCATAGCCAGTGTCCTCATCAAGTCACACTCTGCCTGTAGAACAGTCCCAGACCACCTGAAAGTATCAGCAAGTCCCTCTTCTAGGATTTCTGTGAACATACAACAAGAAAATCCTTCTTCAGGGCTTCTGACCTAACAGCCAGGTTTCAGGACCTCTACAACAGCAGCACTGTTCACTATCAGGTGAATCTGGCAAAACAACATCAAAACACACAAACAAAATACGAGCGTCATATCCATGCCTTCTCAGTTCTTGGCAGCTTCATGTGGCTGTCCTCAAAAATCCTGGGAAGCTCCAATGGGCTCTCAGCAACTCAGGCTCCATGATACTGGATATTGCTATTCCCAAAAGTTCTTCTTCTGGCCTTCTCTTGACTTGAGCATTTCTTTTTCCATTCATGGCTCCTCCCAATTCAGTCCTCTCTCTTCATGACAACAAGTCTATTCCACAAGTGGGATTCACAAGCTCTGGGTCTTAACACTCAACCCAAAATTCAAGTCAATTCTGGGGCATCTCCAAATTCCACTACCATTACACCTTCAGGTGAAGATGTTTCTCTCTGTCATTTTTGTAGCTTCTGCAGCTCTAAAATTTGTTTAGAATCATAGTTTACAGGTATTTAATGTGATTACTGGGGTAGCTCATGGAGTTTCTCTGCTTCTGTGCCACCATTTTGGCTCCACCAAGAGTTCTGTTTCTTAAAAATGACTTGATATAATCAGGGCAAAGCTCAAAGCCACTTGAAATCAGACAAGGTGCTGAACACTTAAATAGTTGAAACAAGGCACTAAGTACTTCTTTGTTTGCCATTATACACACTCTCCCCTGTATCATTCATGCCTTATATCACAGCCAATGTACCTATTTCCTATTTATGTGATTCTATAGATTTTTATCATGCTCTCTCTCTCTCTCTCTCTCTCTCTCTCTCTCTCTCTCTCTTTCTCTGTGTGTGTGTCTGTCTCTCTTTGTCTCTGTCCCTCTGTCTCTGTCTCTCTCCTCTCTTTCCTTCCCTTATGTTATTGAGCAATTGAATTTGAAATTTTGACATTGTGTTAGTGGTATAGAGGTTAAAATATTTAGAAGATAGTTGGAAAAGTGAGATTGAAATTCATATTTGTATTTACAAATTTGAGAATTATCCACATAGGGTTTACATTTAAAGTTAAAGGAAGCATTGACAGCACCAATGGAAGAATTTAGAGCTCAAAATTAAGAGAATAAAAGATAGCAGATATAGAAGCACAAATAAAGTATATAGTGTGACAGAGTTCATAAGAGAAAAGATTATTCAGAAGGAAAAAATTATCTTAATTGTTAGGTGTTGAATAGACTTCAACAAAGATTAGGACCCATTACATATAACTGTATGTGATAAGTAGAATGTCACAGATAATACAAAGGAGAACTGATTCAATAGACTCTATATCCATGCAAATTCAATATATATCCCATGTTATATGTTCTGTGTTTAGTACTTTCTACAACCAAAGCTATGCTAACTACATTCTTTATTACTTAATATTTTCACTCACTATTCTATATCTTTAAAATGTTATTTATTTAATTCAATTTAAGTTATGTGGATATTAAATCAAAGTGATTTTGAAAATACTATTAGTACCTTTTAATTTTTTCACCTTCATTTCTGAATGTATCAGTCCCCCATCCAGTGAGACATCTGTTACATTCACATTCCACAATTTGTTTCACTTCTTTCTGTTCAATCATCATATACTTGATTTCCAGGTATTTGTTACTAGAAAAGTACTACTAAGAAAATCTTGGTGCATTCATACCTTTCTTTCTGCCTTATAACCTCTTTGTGGAATGTTCATTTCAGACTTGCATAGTTTAGTCATTTTCTTAGGATGATTCAACCTTGTGTTGTATCAAATTCAATTCAGTAAAAATGTTTTATTTGCCTGCTATTCAATACACTGGAAAAAATAAAATAAATATGAAAAATAAGTTATATAAATATGCCAATAATTTAAATACCCACTACTTCCATGGAGTTTACATTTTACTGTGAGATAAAACACACACACACACATAAGTACCTTAAAAGCAATTAGAGAGTAGAGATTACCAAATGACATATTAATGAGTTGTGTTGACTCTTATACTCCATTTCTCTGCCCCCATTTCCATGAAAAATTTCCCATTTACTTTGAAACCTATTGATTGTTCTCCTTAAACTTTGGTAAGATTTTTTTTGGTGAAAACATAATCTGTAATTAAATCTTTGATTAAAGGTTATATAGTTTGGTAAGAACACGTGTAAGAACTATTCTTTCACTGACAAAATGTCTGAAAAGTCAGGGACACCTTCATTCTAGGAGAATACAAACAAATAGAACTTTAATTTGAACTATTCTGTCAAATTCTAGAATAAAATATATTTTGTGCATTTTAATAACATCTAAATCTCAAAGCAAACATTCAAGGTGTTTTTAAAAATCATAATGGGTTCTGGTTGTGTAAGCCAAAAAAAGTCTCAGTTTGATTTAATCATGTTTCAATTAAAATTTGACATACTTATCTAAGTACTTACAAAACAATGCTCTCTTGGAATTAATAAAGTACATTTTTGGTACCCATTTTTGGATGGTAAACTGTGCTAGGACAGATTTTGGGTCTGTAGAAGTCTTGTTAAAGAGCCCAGCATCTCATCATAAACAAATAAGTTCTGAAAATGACTTCAGTTGCAAATTAAGAAATATTTCCTTTGCAATTACTTCAGGGATTAATTGTATTCATCTATATTCAACTGTCCTAGCTATAATAAATATTGTTCTTGAAATAAACATTGTATATATCTAATTAAACACGCTTTTAGGAACTTACGCTTTTTAAAGCTATACAATATGCTTGTTATTTTTTTTACTTCAGATGTAATTTTATTTCATATTTATAGCTTCCATAGCTAAATAAACAAACAAGATCTAAGTAATATAGGAGATTTGTCCCCAGTTACCTAATTTAGAGAGTCATGAATATAGGGGGACTCTTGAAGTTTAAAAAATCAGATACCCCTCATTTTGTTCTCTCTCAAAAGGAAGCACCTCTACCCTGTCTCCTTCTTCTACCTCCTCATTAAAAGAATCAAGACATGTTTTGACTACTTTTTTTCAAGTATAGTTCATACTATTTGCCCTGGGAACAAATACACATAGTTAGGATTTTAGAAGAATCCTTTCTTTAGTACTGTTTATTGTTTCCCTTCCATGTCCCACATCACAAATGGTAGCAACTTCTTATTGAAGCTAATGTAGGTGCAACATTTATATCTTGGATTATTTTTTTTATTGAATGTGGGAGGGTGGAGCCCAAATGAGTTATTAAGGAACATTATTGTATTTTTAAACTCTGTTTCTCTGCCCTTGCTACACTCCCAACTATTTAATTGTCATCTGGTGTGTTCATATTGTGGTTTTTTTTAAGGAAAAATTACCCCTTATTCAGTATGTCAGGAAAAGAATTAAATTCTTCAAAATTTGTTTTAACTTTCAAAAGGTTAGTCTCTCTCAGGGATTCTGACAATTACCTGTTAGCTATTATTTTTGTTTGTGTGTTTGTTTTGAAACAGCATTGAATTTACAGAAATGTGGTCCTATGCTTCAGTTTATCAATTTGTTCTCTGCTCACTAATGCGTTATGGAAAGTTAATTATGAGGGAAACAAAGAATATTATAAGATTTAGAGTTGAAAAGGACTTTAGAGGTCATCTATCTATTCTAGCCCTCTCACTTTATAGTGGAGGAAACTGAGGAGGTAGAGATCACTTAAGTGACTTGCCCAAGATCACACAATTAATTTAGAAGGCAGAACTTGGATCCATATCCTAGTCTTCTGTTTTCAAATCCAGTCCTCCATTACACATTTTTAACTCCTTCCCCTCTACAGTCAGAATAGACTGGGTTTTTTTTTAATATTTAGATAGCATTATTATGATTTATATGGTAAACTTTATTTGTATTTTAGTCATTTTGAAAATACCACTCATGGCTCATTGACTATGAAGAGCTGGATTGTGAGGCTGATACATGACAGCCCTACATAATATGCTTTACTAGGTTTTATTTCAAGTGCCTTTCACTGTAACTGGTGACACTGAAGCCTTTAATCTTGGTTCATCTTGTGAAGGCATCAAGACAAGGCAACTTCGTAAATAATGCGACTTGTGCAATCTTCTAGACAAATGGCAAATTAATCAGTCTCTGAATCCTTGTTTTTTGAAGACTTGTGCATTTTTTAAAGAAGATGGAGTAATTGTTTAGTGACTTGGTGCCATTGATTTTCATTATGGATGTTGCTGGTCAGGTCTGTGTCAGGTCATCTGGGAGAGATAGACTTTACATAGCTAAATACAATGAGGGGAGAGGCACTTTCTGTTCCATATTCAAGAAGAAAAAGCTTCAGTCCTTGAGGAAAGTTTCGCTTGACCTTTTCCTAAGAACAACTTCTGACCACTGCATACTCTCAAGGAAGTGATGAAAGCAATCTTCAGCATGGCTATCAAGAGATTGCTTTGGCTTCAAGTATTCCCATTTTGAAAGGAACACGAGTCAGAAATAACATGAAAAGAATTAACCTAGACTATTCTATGGAAATCTGCAGTGAATTTGGGAAATGTGGTTGAACAGACTTAAAATGGAAAAATCAAATAAAATGAATGCTAATTATTTCAAATGGAGAAAGGGATGAAATTTGTATTAGCTTTCATTTGTTCCTTTTATATATAAGGTTTATGAAGGTTGTTGGTTTGTTTTTTTTAAATCAATCAGAAATTTCAAATACAGGCTTGTTTAAAGTTAAGATACCACTTGTTAGCCTCCATTAGCTATGCTTTTTTTTATTGTTTCAGGGTGAAATGGTGAGATTTTTATGCATCTGATGTATCTATGAAATTGACTTAATTCTATTCCCTAATTCCTTCTTGTTTTTGTCATTTGTGTTTAGGGTTGGTTATACTTTTCTTCTCTGTCAATTCTGGCATGACTTTGAAAACTTGATAAATCTTATTCCTTACTCTTCAGCCCTTCCTCCATAGATTTGTGTAGTCTTTGACATCCAAAATTTCCTTAAATTAAGTGTTTTCAGATAACTCAATCTTCTTGTAATGAAGTCTATAATTTTGGCATTTCACAATAGCTACTGCTGCTTAACAAGAAATCAGATACTTGTAATATTGTGATGATTTGTTGAATGTCTCCAGAGAAAAGCATGACTCTCAAAGGTTTATTGCATTGGATTTTTAAAAAAGATCTCCGCCAGAGCAAATTCCCTTTCCTAATGATAGGTATATTATGTAAGGCAGTGAGCAGTTATCCATTTTAGTAGACAGATATGAGCAGAGCTTTGCAGGAATGAGGTTATTTTGGAAATTAGGTAATTTCAATCTGTGTGATAATTTTATTCTAAACATAGTCATTAAGAGTTACTCTATTTAACTTTTTTCAACAAATATGTTAATTAAAACCTTATAGAAAAGCATTTCCAGATAATCACGGATGAACATAATTGGAGGGGGTGTTAGAGCAGCTCAGAATACTTGGTATGTAATTTAAGAGTCTTCAGACACTTTTGATTCATTGACCAAACATTCCTCATATAGAGGTTATTCAAGACCTGTTTAGAAGACCATTAAATATCCTTCGTACTTCCTGTATTCGGGATTGTGCTAACAGCTTCAGGATGCATAATAAGGGTTGTATCATTTCCATCAGTCATGTCAATGAGGATGACTCTGTGTGTGTGTGTGTGTGTGTGTTGTTATTCTTAAAATGTCTTCTCTCTAGTCTGATAAGGAAGGGGAAAAACACCTGCCAAGATGAAAGAAAATAAGCAGTCTATTATTAGGAGATGAGTGGAACTAAAAGACTGAGGTAAATTTCTACACTTTCTCACTGTTCAATTATAGCAATAGGAGGAAACCCAGCACTTAACTCTGGTAAGATTTTACATGAGAAAAAGTAAATGGACTTAGAAATGCTGAGTGTTTGCTATTTGCAGCCAAGTCGCACAATAAAAGCAATCATTATCCCCCTTTCATTCTAAAGGCAACAGTGATTTAAGAAAATGTCACTCCTGCAAAGGGGAAACAGATCCATTAAAATCTACTTCCCGCATCTTTACAACTTTGAGACTTCCTTATCAGAGGAATCAACTGGGTCCCAAAGAGTGAGGAATCACTCCTTTCTCCTTTATGCTCTCTCCTTCAATATGTTCATAATAGTTCTTTCTCCTAGCCCTCCTTGCAATTGTCTGACTTCTCCTTCTCAGTCTCCTTTTAGGCTTCTTTATCTAGATTATACCACTTAGCTCTTAGTGTTCCATAAGGGTTTATTTTTAGTCCATTTTTCTTTTCCCTCTTTTTTATCTTAATTGTTGACATCAGCAGGATCCATGGATACCATTATTGCTTCTATAGTGAAGATTTTCTATTCTATTTATCAAGCCCTAATGGACAGCAAGAACTGGATGTCATATACATATATATACACACACACACACTCACTCACACACACACAAACACACACACATATATTTGTATATCTATCTTAAACTATATATGCGTGTATATATGTATGTATATATGTATATATAAATATATATGTATATATGTATATATATATATTAAACTCACTATGTCAAAAGAGAACTGATACCCAAACAAACCCTTATTTCTCACCAAATTCATCATTTCCTCAGTCACTCAGGCTTAGCAACCCCCCCCCCAATACATTTACTCTGTTACCAATTCTACACTTAAACATCTCAACATACATGATCCCTGCTCTCTAGTTAGATAGCTGCCATTCTGGTTTAGACCCTAATTACCTCTAATTTACACTGTTACGATAGCCTTCTGGTTTACATCTCTGCCTCAAGTCTCTCTTCACTTCAGCTCTTCCTCCCTTCAATTAACAAAATGATTTTGCTGAAGTGTAGGTCTGATCATGTTACCTTTACCTTCACACACCATAAAATCCAGTGGTTCTGTGATAGTTTCAGGATTAAACATAAAATCTCTTGTTTGGCTTCTAAAGTTTTCACATCCTGTCCTCATTACCTTTGTGCTCATCCTCTATCTATCTATCTATCTATCTATCTATCTATCTGTCTGTCTGTCTGTCTGTCTGCCTGTCTATCTGTCTGTCATTTAGCACAATGCCTGTCAGAGAGCAAGCAGTTAAAATCTTTGTTGTTTTTTGGTGATGATATTGGTGATAACAAAAATCAATACATTACTTAGGAATCATAAATTTTGTTTTCTTTTTTATTATGTGGGGGGTTTGTTTGATCATAGAAAAAAGCTTTCTAGTTGATCTAAATAATAACTAGCTGGGAAAGATGGTTAAAGGATCACTAACGTATGAAATATATGTTGTCTCTCTATGCCTTTATAAAGAATGTAAGACACCATATGCAGAGATATGGATTTGACTGATGATATGGTTTTAATCAAAGGGAAGGAACAAGAGAAGGAGGAGAGCACCTGGAGATCTTGAGTAAAATGCCACTAAATTCCTATTCCTGAATAGAAAAAGGCCAATGAAACTCAGTGGGACAAGGCAGCTCTCCATGACAGTTACGGGACTCTCTAATTGCCTCCTCTTAAGTGAATAGAAAAGCAGTTTCACAACTAGAATATTTGGGTACAAGCATTGCTTCTGGCACATACTGGGTGTGTGACCCTGAGTAAATCATCTAATTACTCAGTGCTATAGACAACTCTGACACCATAATATTCAAAGAAGGTTATATGCACTGGTAGAAGGATATCTCTCTTTGGAGAACTCCCTATATCAATGACATTTCAAGTCTAGAACCTAATCTTTTATTATTGTTGTTATCATTACATACCATAGTTATTATTTTCTATCTTGTTCAGTTTGTTATTGTTTCATATCTGCATGGACATTTCTTCACATTCAGATTGATGACATTTGTTTTCTATGCTTTGAAGACAGGAAATATGACATGCTTCTCTAGGTATAGTATTTACCACAACGTTTTCTTGCTCAGTACTTGATACATAAAAAGTGATCAAAAATATTTGTTGACTAATGGATGATAGCATTCATCTGAATTCATTTATTTATATAATCATAGAATTACACTTTGTATTCTTACTGGAGGAATAATTACAACTGGCTTGACAAATTCTTATAATTGTACAGTTAATTAGATAAAATTCTCTTCTTGAAGAGAGGAACTTAGATTGCAACTGGGTACTTTTCAGTTTGCTAATTGGCTCCACTCATCAAGGCAGAACCTGGGAAATTGAGTATCTTTTACCTGATCAAGAACAGAATACTTCTACAGGTTCTCAATTATATAAGACTCTGAAAATATAGAAAAGCTTTATATAGTGAAAGGGCTAGCATCCATGCCCAACAAATTCAATAAATCTTTATTTACTCTCCTTTATCCTCTTATCCAGGCAACTAGATGGTGTGATGGATAGAGTGCTGGGTATGGAGTCAGGAAGACTCATTTTCCTGAATTCAAATCTTGTCTCAGATGTTTTCTAGCTGTGTGATAATGGGCAAATCAGTTAACACTATTTGTCTCAATTTCTTCGTCTATCAAATGGGCTGGAGGAAGAAATAAAAAAATAAAAAAAAACGTTTCATTAATTCTGTCAAAAAAATGAGTATGTGAATAGACACAACTGAAATCAATGAACAAAAGCAAAAATCTTCCCATCTTCCATAATGGGCTCTATAATATCTATGAATTATAGAACTGTCATTGGTGAGAGGCCAGCATTAAGGATGCATTTGGCATTCATTTTTGTCTGCTGGGGCTTTACAGATAGCCATTTTCTTTGATCACTGATTGCTTCTGTTTAGTAAAATTCCCCCTGCTCCTAGCAGGCATCATGACATGCTCTTGTCATCTTCCCATAACTGGAGCTAGCCATTCCACAGCAAACTTTTAAAACTGTTGCTTCATGGCACTATGACCTTGGAATACCAACAAAAAAAATCACATGTTTTCTGTACTCTGTTTCTTCTGCTCTATTAAATTTTGAAGTATAATGTCTTAGTTTCTTTGAAAATTCAAAAGGGTATCTTCTGGTGGCTATGGTAATATTCTTTCTTGGTTTGTCCACATTATTTTTGTTTCCCATTCCAGAATGACTTAGGTAAAATCCTTGGTCAATGATCATCTCCTTCATAAAATCCTTGAGCAATTTGCCACTCACTTGAACCTATACCTCTCAGATGAACCTTGTAGGTCAAAGGGACAGTCAGTGTCACTCCACTGACATTTCTACCTCCTCAGTTCAGCAAGAGAAAATTAAGGTGAATTTTGAGAATTATGCTCTGATGCTTCTCAAAAGATCTTGACAAATTTAGTAGGTATAAACTAAAGAAAGTGTTACAATTAAAAGCAAATAGAACAAAAAATACCAACCCGCTGCACAATCAGTACAAAAATGTACAGACATTCTTCAAGGATGATACAGGTTCAGTTCCAGACCATTGCAACAAAGTGAATACTGCAATGAAGCAAGTCACAGGAATGTTCTGGTTTCCCAGTGCATATAAAAGTTATGTTTACACTATAATGTAGACTAACAATTGTACAATAGTATTGTCTAAGAAAGATGAACATACCTTGACATACAATATACTGTTGCTAAAAAAAATGCTAACCATAATTCAAGGCCTCAGCAAGTAGTGATCTTTTTACTGGTAGAGGGTTTAGCCTTGATATTGGTGGCTCTTCACTGATCAGGATAGTAGTTACTGAAAGTGGAATGGTGGGACTGGGGAAATTTTTTAAAAGAAGAAAACAATGAAGTTTAACTAATCCTTTGACTCTTCTTTTCAATCTGAACACTTGAGACCACTAGAGAGTTATTAATTGATGAAAATTTAATATCATTGTGTCTGAAGGTATATGGAGATCTAAGGAGGGATAAAGACAGAAGGAAGCAGTCAGAACACATGCAACATTTATCAATTATATTCATCATTTTATATGATCATGGTTTGGGGTGCCCCAACACAATTATAATAGTAACATCAAAGGTCACAGATCACCTTAATAGATAGAATACTAATATAATTTTGAAATATTGTGAGAATTGTAAAAATGTGTCCCAGAGATATAATCTGAGCAAATGCTTTTTGAAAAATCATATCAATATAGTTGTCAAAGGCAGGGTTGCCAGAAAGCTTCAATTCCTAAAACAAAACAAAAACAAAAATCCATCATCATATCTGAGAAACATTAAAAAATTGAAGTGCAAGAAAATGAAGTATGCCTATAAATTCAAGGAAGGAGAACAAAATAATAAGAAGGAGAAGTCTTAAATTTGTAATGATTAAGCTTTGTACCAAAGTACAAACAGGAGAAGTAACCTTCCTTCTCCCACCTCTTTTCTCATTTCCTACATGCTTTTAGGGAGGGTTCATGGATGGAGAACACTCCACATGACATTAAACTTTTTTCAGTGTGTTGACTGGTTTTGTTGAATTTTTTCCATTTTTTTTGTGTGTGTTTTTTTTAAAACAAGATATCTATAGGAGCAAATAAAGAGATCAATGCAGGAGAAAATGTAGGTTGTGGGCAAATAATAGCAGTGAAAGGACTAGGCAAAAGTAATTAAGAAGGAGAGGATTCTGGGAAAACAGCAGAGTAGGTCAGAAAATTCCAATCTCCCAAGATTTTCTTTCACAAAAAAAAATAAAAAGTACCTCTGGGCAAACATAGAGTGGTAAAAATAAACAAGAAAAGCACACAACAGGAGTTCTCCTGGGAAAATCAGGCATGATCTTAAGAAAAATTCCTGGACTAGGTTTGTTCCCTATGAAGAGTAAACACCTCCAGACCAGGGACCACAGACAGTGGGGATAATGAACAGATGATCACAGAGGGGTTGCAGGGATCTCTTTACTGGCATTGAGGCATAATTCTCTTGTTTTGGTCTACTTGGACCTGGGTTGCAGTCCTGGATGGCAGTCCTGAGGTGGGGAGGATCAATGCTTTGGCAGAGCTTATGGCTGCTATGGAGAGGGAATCCTCCTCACAATTTCAAGGGAGAAAAGAGTGTTTGTGGCCACTGACAGACAAGAACACAGACCAAGAAAAGAATAAACACCTCTCCTTTGATCATACCACCTTGGAAGCCATGTAAATTTACAGGTACCCAAGAATACTTCTGAAAGTGGCTACCAAGAAAACCACCCTGAAGCTTGTTATAATATACCAACTCCTGAACAAACCCCCACAAGAGGCAGACTCCTACCTTGACAAAGAGTTAGAAAGTCAAGTATTTGACAGGGAAAATGAGTAAATACTAGTAAAAACTAAAACAAAAAAGGCCCCCCAAAGCCCTCATACTATACAATCTTACTTCAGTGACAAAGAAGATTAAAACATACAAACAGAAAAAGACAACAAAGTCAAATTTCTGGCATCAAAAGCCACAAAGAAAAATATTAATTGGTTGAATGTCATGGAAGAGTTCAAAAAAGATCTTGAAAATAAAGTAAGAGAAGTAGAGGAAAAACTGTGAAAATAATTGAGAATGATGCAAGAAATCTATGAAAATTATTAAAAACAAAAACAAGAAAAGCAAGCACAGAAATCCAAATTTTGATTCCTTTTTTGGGGACAAAAAGGACAAAAGCATGGAATGGCAGGAACACAACACAGTCAGAACTCCTGCACCAAAAGTTTCCAAAAAAAATATGAATTGGTTATCATCCATGGTAGTCCTCAAGAAGGATTTTGAAAATCAAATAAGAGAAACGGAGAAAAATTGAGAAGAGAAATGAGAAAGATGCAAGAAAATCATGAAAAGAGAGTCAACAACCTGACTGAAGAAAATAACACTATAAAAATTAGATTAACTCAAATGGCAAAAGAGGCCCAAAAAGCCAATGAGGAGAAGAACGCCTTAAAAAGCCAAATTTGTCAGGTGGAAAAATAATTTTAAGAGCTCACTGAAAAGAATAATTCCTTCAGAATTAGATTGGATCAAACAGAAGCTAATGATTAATAAGAAATCAATATACTATGAAAGAGATCCAAAGAAATGAAAAAAAAGGAAGGCACTGTGAAATATCTCATTTGAAAAGCCACTGAACCAGAACATAGATCCAGAAGAGATCATTTGAAATTAATTGACTACCTGAAAGTCATGATAAAAAAAACCTAGAAATCTTCCTCCTAAAAATTCTCAAGGAAAATTGTCCCAATTTTAGAACCAGAGGGTAAATTAGAAATTGAAAGAATTCACCAGTCATTTCATGAAAAAGATCCCAAAGAGAAAACCATTAAGAATTTTACAGCCAGGTGTGGGAGTTCCCAGATCAAGGATAAAATACTACAAGCAGCCAAGAAGAAACAACTTGAATACTGTGGAAACACAATCTGGATAATATCAGATCTAGTGCCTTCTACATTAATGGATCAAAGGGCTTGGAATATATGCTAGAGGTCAAAGGAGCTAGGATTAAAACCAAGTATCAGGTTCTCAGCAAAATTGAGTATAATTTTTCAGGGGAAAATACGGTCATTTAATGAAATAGAGGAATTTCAAGCATTCTTGATAAAAAAAATACAGAGATGAATAGAAAATTTGACATTCAAATACACAAATCAAGAAAGTATGAGAAGGTAAATAGGGAAAAGAAATCATAAGGAACTTATCAAAGTTGAACCATGTACATGCCTACATGGAAAAACAATAATAGTAACTTATGAAACTTTTCTCAGTATAAGGATAGTTGAAGGGAATATAAATGAATATATATATATATATATATATATATATATATATATATACACATATATGTCTACATAGGATAATATATGGGCATATGGATACATATGTGAATGTGTATATATGTGTATACAGGTATACATAGACATAGGGCTCAGGATCAATTAAATAGAAAAGGATGGTATTTTAAAATTAAAATTCAGTGGTTAGAGAAGAATATAATGAGAGGAGACAGGGAGAGGCAGAATGGGGTTAATCATCTCATATAGAAGAGGCAAGGGATAATTGTCACAATAGCAGGTAAGAACAGGAAGGCAAAAGACAATAGGTCAACATTACTCTAATTGAATTTGGCTTTAGGAGGGAATAACATACACTCTAAATTGATTTTCTTACACTACAGGAAAGCAGAGGGGAAGGGGATAAGATTTGGGATGAAGAAGGTAGGGCAGATTACAGGAAAAGGTAGTTAGAAGAACATATTTTTGAAAAGGGACAAGGTCAAAGTAGAGAAAAGAACAAGTGGGGATGGAAGAGGATGGAGAAAAATATAGTCAATCTTTCACAATATATCCACTATGAAAATGTTTTTCATAACTACACACATACAACCTATATTGAATTACTTTGTCTTCCCAGTAAGGATGGGTGACGAGGGAAGTAGGGAAAGAATCTGGAATTCTAAGTTTTAAAATTAAATGTCTTTTCAAAAAATAGTATTATTATTTTTACATGCATCTGGGAAATAATATATACAGGCACCAGGGCAGGGAGAATCATCTTGCCATACCGGAAAGTCAGAGGGGAAAGGGGAAAGGGGAAAGGATAGAGGAGAAAGCAAATTGGGGGAGGGGGTATTCTGTGAGATTGCTGTTTTGAGGTGTTGGGTAGGGGAAAATGTGGGAAAAGTTTGTAACTTAAAATCTTATATAAATGAATGTTGTAAACTAAAAATAAACATAAATTTTAATTTGAAAAAAAGAAAAGAGAGCCACCTAAAATTCTCTCAAATTTTGAGGAAATAACTTTTTCTTTTTTTGAATTCAGACTGATTACTCATCTCCAGTCCTATGGCAGTCTCCTTCTCCAGTCTCTTGTTGTTGTTGTTTTCCCCCAGAAATCATTGCCTCTTTCACTGTCTAGGGCTGTTATTTTTCTTCATTACAGAAAGGAGTTTCCACTCTTGGATTTCAAGTCACCAATGAATTAAGAAATACAGAATTCACAAATCCAGACCTTCCTTCACTCCTACCCAAAATGGATTTAGCCATAAATTTGTTTAACATATTAGTAAGTTTTAGTCTACCAAGATTCTAAGAGAATAGGGCAAAATAAATATTTTTATAAAGGAAAAAGAAAATTCCATTAAGTTGAGATTGTCTATCAATTGGTAAACATTGACATGTTAATCCTGGTGGTTGGAGGTGAGGGCGAGACAGAAAAAGGACTGGGAAACCAAAAATAAAAATATGGGACTTGGGAACTTTAGAGAATGTGATGATACCACCCAAAACATGACAATTCACAGTTTTAACTGAATCAATTCCTTTTCTTGCCATTAGGAACGTAACAACTTATCTAGGAAAAAAGGAAGCTGCATTTTAAAATATTTTTAAACAATTTTGCAATAATGTATTGCTTTTTATGGAGTTTTATTTTTTTATGTTGGTCATTTATTCTAATGATATCTGAACAAAGAAAATTTCCTTGTATGTAAATTAAAAATACAAAAGAGAGAAAGAAACTTGGTATTCATTCCTTTACAACTGAAAAAAAGTAACTTAAGTTGATTAAGATCTCCAATGGTAGAAGTAGTTTACACAGACTGATCATTATGAAAGAAAATTTTAAACTGTTAAGACTAGTAAATGACTAGCAGTAAGGATTTAGTTGGATTTAGCCATGAGAATTAATTTAAAATAGATCATAATTTTAGAGCAGCACTAAAATGTAACCTAGTCCAGTATTCTCACATTAATAAATGAGGAAACTAGGTGTCATAGAGGTTAAGTGATTCATCCAAAGTAACAGATAGGAACAGGCAATAGACAGCAATTATACTTAGGTTCCATGTTTTCCCCTCTATCAGTGATCCACCTACATTCCTTTCCCTGGATTCCTTTGTGATCAAGGCCCTTTTCAAGGCAATTGACTGAAATTCCTTGTGGATCTATTAATTTTCTTATCCAGATCTCCTCATAGCAATCCTTTCATGGAGCTAAAAAAAAGGGGGGAGATAAGGGAGGGGAGATGTTTCTTGGTAGAGTGAATCTTCAAAAATATACCTGGCATTGATGACTGGCAATCATAATGGGGAAAAAAGCAGATATTATTCTAAAATATTATGTGATAAAATAAACCTCTGTCTCTTCTTGAAAACCAAAGTGGTCATGCTTTTGCTCTAGCAACCATTCAGAGGAGTCAAAAAGCTCTAGTTACTAAACAGCATGAGAATCACTGTTGCTTTTCAACACATTCACTGTGTATTCTGTCATTCATGATATGCACTCCCAGATCCTTCAATTAGACACAGATGGAAATCACCTGAAAATGCTGTAAATCTTTTTTTAATGTAGCAATTTTTTTAATTTAACATTTGATTTACCAAAGATTCTTTTAATTAAAATGGAAAGTTTTTTTAATACACATCTGTTTTTAAACTTTGAGTTCAAGGTCCTCTCCCTTCTTCCCTCTTCACCCACCCCCACAGGGAAGACAAGCAATTCAATATAGGTTATACATGAGTAGTTACGCAAAACATTCCCATAGTAGGTATATTGTGAAAGACTTATTATAGTTCCTTTCATCCTATCCTGCCCATCACCTATTCTGTTTTCTCCTTTGACCCTGTCCCTTTTCAAAAGGGTTTGCTTCTAACTACCCTCTCCCTCAATCTGCCCTCCCTTCTATCATTTCCCCCTCTTATCCCCTTCCCTCATATTTTCCTGTAGGGTAAGATACCCAACTGAGTATGCATATTTTTTTCCCTCCTTAAGCCAAATTCAATGAGAATAAGGTTGTCACATTCCCTTGGTAGAAGAATGTTGTCACATTCCCTTTTAATTTCCTGCTCTTCCCTCCATTGTAACAATTCTCTCTTGCCTCTTCCTTTATCTTTCTCCCAATATATTCCTCTGTCAACTCTTAATTTTATGTTCTAGATATCATCTCTTCATATTCAACTTGTCCTATTCCCTCTATGTATGCCTTTAGATGCATATGCACAACCTCATATGTGTGTATGTGTATAAACACCTATATCCTCCTATACATACATATATGTATGTATACATACATACATATTTTATTTATATATAAGCATAATATAGAGTATCTAAATATAGAGTACTACCCTTCAACTATCTTCATGCTGAGAAAAGTCTTATGAGTTACACTTACAGGTTTTTTTTTCCATGTAGGAATGTAAATAATTAAACTTTAACAAGTTCCTTATGATTTTTTTCACCTGTTTACCTATTTATCCTTTTCTTGCATCTTGTCTTTGAAAGTCAAATTTTCTATTCAGCACATTCTTTTTTTTCATCAAGAATGCTTGAAAAATTCTCTATTTCTTTGAATGACCATATTTTCCCCTGAAACATTATACTAAGTTTTGTTGTGTAGGTGATCCTTGGTTTTAATACTAGCTCCTTCGACCTTTTTTCTGGCAGGCCAGGGAAAGGATCAGCAATCAGCTCATTGAAACAAGCACAGGGAATGAATGTATAGAAGTTGATACTTTCATAGAGGGAGTCAATCTCAATATTGGTCTGAGTACTTGAAGAGAGGGTATGATATACATTTTCATAAGCAGTGCAAAGATGGCAAATAGTTCTATTGTTCTCACTGATGTTCTTCTTGTGCTTTCACTTGAACTTGATAATGAAATGGTTAACCATTTGGTTGTCAAAGTCCTCCTCACCCAAGTAGGTGCCCCAAACTGTAGCTTTGACCACAAAGACACCATCTTCAATGGTCAAAATAGACATCAAAAATACTGCATCTAAAATCAAAGATCAAAACATTTCTCTCAGCACCAACCTATTGTCCAACTCTTATAAGCAATAACACTAGCTGTTGGCTGATTGACAATTTGCAGCACAGTGAGACCAGTGATGGTTCCAGCACTTTTGAGAGCCTGACATTGAGAATTGTTGAAGTAGCTGGTATTGTGACCACAGAATTTGTGACAGTCTTCCCAATTTTCCCAAATAATTTATGTAATTTCTTTCATTTTGGTCATGACCATAGAAAATATTTCTTATATTTAGAAACTTTTGGTCTCCCCTTTGAAATCAACTTGGACTTAAGGCCTGTCTGAATCATTCACCACTTTAAAAGATCAATGCTTCCTGTCTTACTGTACAACTCTATTATCAAATCTCTAACCAATCAGACTTTTGGCATCAAAAACTGTGTTTGTGGGTTTCATTGCAACTTGATCCTTTGCAGTATCACTGACTAAACAGTCTGCATTGGTGAATGTGACATATCTTGGGCTGGTCCTGTTTCCTTGATCATTAGCAATGATCTTCACTTTCCCATTTTTAAAGACTCCCACATAGGAGTAAATAGTGCCAAAATCATTGACAACTGCAGTTCCTTCAGCATAGTTACTGGGGATTCGAGGGTCATATCTGACCACTGTGAAAGAAGAAGGGCTGCTGCTGCATTGAGCAGGTAACTAAACTTTTAAAATTATAGAAAGATAAGAGAATAATTTATGCAACAAAATCCACAGCATGAGTTTCATGGTTCACAAGATTTAACTTTAATTTTAGTTCTGCATGGAAGTAATCAAAAAACAACAAGAATTCTGAGATCCTTGGGTAGAATTCACAGCATATAAATCAAAGTATAGGAAATGTCTTTTTAAATATAGTAATACGTTGTACTATGGTAGTCATGGAGAATGGATTATATTCATAATTTTTTTAAGGTTTGTAGAACACTTTTGTCACAAGTATCCAAAGAGGCTAGATGTCTAACCTCATGATTTTCCTAAGGTTCTGTAGTTTTTAAGCAACATACCAGGGGCTGATATTTAAATATTGTTCAACAATATTTAGTACACTTTTTATTACAGCTTCACATCATGTATCATGCAGTAAGCCTTGCAACCATCCCCAAACCATAATTTTAGCATTTACGGTGTACTTGCATGTGTCTGTCTGTGTGTGTTTCAATATGGATGGGCAGAGCATGAGATTATTATTTGATGCCTGCATTACACAATTTGATTTTATGTATAAAGCTAAGTTATTAAACAATTTCCAACTTCCTTTCCCCCCTCTGTTATTCGTAAGCATAGGGGAATAAAGAATCCCTAAAAGGTATCAAGGCAACATATTGCATCTAAATGGGTACTAGTTTCCTGATATAGCGTCTAAGGTCAAATCTTAGATAGATAATCATATGTGAACCACATAACCAACATGGGTCTCTTTTTCTACATATGTAGAAAGGAGTGGACTATAAGGTGCCCTTTTAATATCAAAATAACAGTATTTAGATATGGAAGGCAATTTGCTCTTCCTGAACTTTCCATTGAGTTCCAGATAAGCAGAAGAAAATATTAGTGTCACCAT
This sequence comes from Pseudocheirus occidentalis, assembly GCA_028646575.1. NCBI lineage: Eukaryota > Metazoa > Chordata > Mammalia > Diprotodontia > Pseudocheiridae > Pseudocheirus > Pseudocheirus occidentalis. The sequence continues at coordinate 155,569,661 of CM053599.1, read as the reverse complement.
CAATAAGAAGAAACTAAAATTTGTTGAAGACTATGTATGCTTGTACATACTTTCAATTTAACAAAACATTTTTCATTGACATCCCATTTACTTACTGGACTTTTCAAGTTTCTATATATTTTCTATAATATTTTTATGTCACTAAAATGTTTTACTTCAAATAAAACTAATATGTCTATATATTGTAACGTGGTCTGATGCCATGAATCTACCATTTCTGCCTTGCAATTGGGATTGGGATTGGTAACACTGTTAAACAACAGCCTTAGTTAGTATTTGCTCTGGAGACTTAGTTTTGCTCCATACAGTGGCATTATTCTCCTTTTTGCCATTGTTTTTTTAAGTCAAAGCCTTTTTGCCACCTTTGCCATTTGTCATTTTTATCATTTAAAACTATGGACTTGGCCAGAAGAGCAGAGAAGGTGAGTCCCTGCGGTTTCCTGCTTCAACAGTGCTTGAACGGAACCCGCTGCTGGATTCCCGGCCGGAGCCGCCCTTAGCCACCTCTCCACCTTCACCTCCACTAACCAACACTTCTTCCGTCCTAAAGTCGAGCAGCAGCCACCCGCTCAGCCGCCCCCGGCAGTCGCGGCCGCGGCCTCCGCCCAGCCTTCGTTGCAGCCGTTGCAGCCGCAGCCATGACCACCTCATCCCCCTCTCAGGTGCGACAGAACTACCACCAGGACTCAGAGGCTGCCATCAACCAGCAGATCAACCTGGAACTCTATGCCTCCTACGTCTACCTTTTCATGTCCTACTACTTCGACCACGACGACGTGGCGCTCAAGAACTTCGCCAAGTACTTCCTGCACCAGTCGCAGGAGGAGCCCGAGCAGGCAAAGAAGCTCATGAAGCTGCAGAACCAGCATGGCGGCTGGCCGCATCTTCCTGCAGGACATCAAGAAACCCGACTGCAACGACTGGGAGAGCGGGCTGAATGCAATGGAGTGTGCTCTGCACTTGGAAAAAAATGTCAATCAGTCGTTACTGGATTTGCACAAGCTGGCAACTGACAAGAATGACCCCCACTTATGTGATTTCATCGAAACCCACTACCTGGAAGAACAGGTCAAGTCCATCAAGCAGCTGGGTGACCACATAACCAACCTGCGCAAGATGGGGGTCCCCGATTCTGGCATGGCGGGATATCTTTTTGACAAGCACACCCTTGGAGACAGTAACCATGAGAGCTAAGCCACCTAGCTTCACCCACACCGGGAACTGTGGGCGCCACTCCGACTGTCTTTCAGTGCATGCATATTTTGGTTATCTGACCTTTCATAATTTGTACCAAAAAGGACCACCATTTACATACCAATCAAGTGACTTGGTACTGATGAAAAAAAAATAAAATAAAACTATGGACTTTTCCAAATGAATAGGACTACTAATCCTTTAAGTGCATATTTAATAATTCATGCACAAAGTGGGACTTTTCTCTCCGTGACTAGAATGAAGAAAATTTCCTCAGAGAAAGCTCTAGTGTTGTACCAAGCTAATGTTTTAGGATTACAATCTAAATCATGGTAGAATAGCTGCAATAGAATTATTTTGATTCATCACTATAATGTACAAACCCTGAGTATAATGGTACTGTTAGTGCAATCTAATAAAAATAGGGGGCCCCAGAATTAAAGCAATCATAGCAAAGCCTTAAAAATTGCATACACACACGCATACACCAGTCTATGGACAAATGTATATGGAATAAGATTTATGCTTTTTGTTCCACTTACTGTATAACTTTATAGTTGAAGAGGAAAAATATGTGATTGAGACCACATACCTTCAAAGACATGAAATGGGCAATGTATAAATCAAATTGCAGGAATATCTCTTCAAAGCAGCAAAGCAATCATCTTAACAGGACAAAAGTGGTGTACATCAGGTTCAGTTTGAAGTTTGGAGTCGTAATATACGAACTACATCATTATGATTCTGTGAGTATCCATGAAAGACTGTTCAAGCAGATATGAATTTAGGGATTCAAAAAACAAAACACATGTGCGCACACACACATATATGCGTGTGCACACACACACACACAACCAAAGAAAAACAACAGCAAAACCAAATAAATTAACAAATGAAAAATCCAACAGTAACCACCATGGTGGCCTGATATCTAAAACTGATCTTTTCTTTTTGGGGGGGGCGGGGTTAAAGTTATTAATTTTCAGGAAGATTTATATAAATACAAATATGTGACCTCAGATGGTTAACAAATTAAACATTAAAATTTGCTTTTGTATCATCAATATATTTATTTTAATATTTTTTAAATGTTATAATTATGTATAACTACATAAAATTATTTAAATGTAAGTTTACTATATAATTTTAAAAGAGAACATAGTATGTAAATAAGAGTTTTCCCCAAATGCTATGGTTTGAGGAAAATTATGTTGGGTCTTTAAAGAGAGGATAAATGAGTTTTTCTAAGAGGGATAAAGTTGTCTACAAGTTACAAGAAATTATGAAAAGGAAAGTGGTAGCCAAGATTCCAGCGTAGAAGCAGCAAGGTCCCACAGCTCCCACACCACCACCCCTAAACACTCGTAAAATATGAGCCCAGACAAAGTCTAGGAAAGTCTAGGACTCTCAGACTCACAAAAATACAGAGAACACAGCTCTCACTGAAGGCAGCTCGGCAGCAGAGGCTCATCTCGGCACCCAGATCAGAGGCTGGAACAGTCGGAAGCCAAAACCGCAGCCAGGCCCAGGCGGTGGGAAGGAGCTGAGCCGAGCCCTGCAGCCAGCCTGCAGAGGTTCTACAGCCTCCAGCACTTCCACATTTGCCAAGGCGTGAGGAGCAGGACAGGAGAGGGGCAGCTCCCACCACAGCAGAGCAGAAACCCAGCCAGCCCAAAACTGCAGCTGTGGCCAGGCAAGACCTCAGGGTGGCCACGAGGAGCAGCAGAGCCTCCCAAATGCAGCTTGAGTCAACTTCAAAGAAAATCTAAAGCACCGGCCTAAAGGGATCTTTAAATCTTCAGACACAGTTAGTGAAAGTGAAACTTTGAAAATTAATTTGAGGGGTGAAGCAGTTTGGCCATTCTGCCCCCGTGGCAAAGAAGCAGTGGGGGAAGGGAACTGCTGGACCCACCAGTGGCCCCCACCAGGCTGCTTCAGAATCCCCGGCCTGCAGTCTCAGCAGGGGGGCTGAAACGATTGATCAGGGCTAAGTGCTCTTGTGTTGAGTGGCCTGGATCCAGATCGAGGTGTTGGGTGGTGGTCCTGGGGTGCACTTTCAGCAAGCCAAATCTGGGGGGGACTTGCAACACCCCCCTAATAGCACCAGCAGTTGGGAAAACCCCAGCGATTTGGAAAAGAGATTCCTCCCTTGGACGCAGAGTTTCACAGAGCTAAAAAAAACCAACCAATTAATTGACTGGCGAATATGAGAAAAAGGAAGCAAAATAAAAACAACAAAACTCTAGAATCCTTTTTTGGGGACAAAAAGGGTCAAAGCATGGAAGGCGAAGAAGAGAGCCCAGAACTCAAAACTCCCACACCAAATGCTTCCAAGACAATTGAAGAATGCCTAGAAGCTATACATCAACTGAAAAAGGACTTTGAAAACCAAATAAGAGAAGTGGAGGAAAAATTGGGAAGAGAAATGAGAATGATGTGAGAAAGTCAAGAAAAGAGAGTCAACAACCTGACTGAAGAAAACAACACTTTAAACAATAGATTATCGCAAATGGCAAAAGAGGCCCAGAAAGCCAATGAGGAGAAGAATGCCTTAAAAAGTCGAATTTCCCAGATGGAAAAA
>CM053599.1:155548284-155565386 GCA_028646575.1 Pseudocheirus occidentalis | reverse complement strand
GGGGTCTTACAGTGGGATCAATGTTCTGGGCTGGGGGGTAGGGACAAAAAGGGGAGAAAATTTGTAACTCAAAACCTTGTGGAAATGAATGATGTAACCAAGAAAATAAATTAAAATTTAAAAAAAATTAAAAAAAAAAAAGAAAAAGAAAGTAAAATATGCTTCAATCTGAAAAAAAAAAAAACCTTAATGTACCATACAAATAATGTTATTTGTAATGCCCAGCAAAGACATCCTTCAAGGTTTGGAGTATCAGCATAGTAACTCTATATTTTATTCAGTGATAAATTAATGCAAAACCATACGGAATCAAAGTAGCCCTCCCCTGGTCAGCGCATTCATTTAGTGAATCACAAAGTCTCTCTTCTCAAATGGAGATTAGTTTCCAATCATGAACAAAATGCATTCATTTGGTCAGCTACAGAGCACAAAATGTCTAAAGTTTCCCACCTCTGGAACACAACTGAATTCCAATACCATCCATTACTCTAAGCACCTTCTTAAAGGGGGAAGTGAAGAGCACAAAGACCTCTACCCCAAGCCACAACAAGATTTTCATCATAGCTTTAAATATTCAGGGATAGGTCTCTTTTTCATCTTGACTCAAGGCAGGTTCTCAGCTATCTCTATTCCCAGGGAGACAAAGCTTAACAAAGCCACAGTACGCATTGCCAGTGTTCTCATCAGTTCACTCTCTACTGGTATAACAGTTCCAGAACCCCCTCCCCTGCCAAAAAAAAAAAACATCAGCAAGGCCCTCTTCCAGGATTTCTGTACACATACAGTAAGGAAATCCTTCTTCAGGGCATTTGAACCAATAGCAAAGATCCAGGACCTCTGCAACAACAGCACTGTCCTTCACCAGTAGATGAATCTGACAAAACAACATCAAAACAGACAGACAAATACACGGGCATAACAGCCTTGCCTCCTCAGTCCTCAACAGCTCTGGATGGCAGTTCTCAAAAGTCCCTGGCAGCTCCAACTGGCTCTCAGCATTCTCTCAGCAACTCTGACCCCTGGCAATTCTCCACTCTCTCTGCCTCCACAATACTGCTCCCCAAAAGTTCTTCTGGCTTATCTCTGCTTGGCCTTGTCTCTAAATAGATAGCAACAGGGCAGAAGTGGAAGCAGCTGCAGCAGGGCAGGCAGGGAAGATGTCATATCAGAACGTGAGACTGGAGTACCTGCAGATCCCGCCCATGAGCAGCATGTACATCACGGCCTTTGTGCTCACCACGGCCACCCTGCAATTGGAGCTGATCATGTCCTTCCAGCTCTACTTCAACCCCAACCTCATCTTCTGGCACTTCCAGATATGGAGATTAATCACCAATTTCCTGTTCTTTGGACCAGTTGGATTCAATTTTTTATTTAATATGATTTTTTTATACCATTACTGCCAAATGCTCAAAGAAGGCTCTTTGCAAGGCTGGACAGCAGACTTTGTATTTATGTTTCTTTTTGGGGGACTCTTAATGACTCTCTTTGGTTTGTTCATGAGCTTGGTTTTCTTGGGGCAGGCCTTCACTATCGTGCTTGTCTACATGTGGAGCTGAAGGAATCCATATGTTCACATGAAATTCTTTGGCCTCCTCAATTTCCAGGCCCCTTTCTGCCCTGGGTCCTCATGGGCTTCTCCTTGTTACTGGCAACTCCATCATCGTGGACCTCCTGGAAATGGCAGTTGGACACATATATTTTTTTCTTGGAAGTTGTATACCCCAATCAGCCAGGGGGAGCAAGAATTCTGAAAACACCTGCTATTTTGAAGGCAATTTTTGATACGCTTCATGATGACCCAAACTACAACCCCTTACCTGAAGAGCCAACAGGAGGCTTCACATGGGGTGAAGGCCAGTGCCTCAGAGGCTAGGAGGGCAGTGCTTAGTGTGAAATCCCCCTGGGAAGGAAGGACTCCAAGGAGATTTCCTCTGGGAGACTTTTACTCTTTGTTTCAGAAGTGTGGACACACTTGCCAGCTTTCCAGTTTTTAAATCCAGAAGCACTTTATGCAATGGTACATCCATGGTAAATCCAGAGACCTCTCCAGCAGCTTGCCTGTGTTTCTTCACTTGACCATTACTTACACTGGTACTGAAGGTGTAACCAACTGGAGCCAAATACATGGAAGAGATGATCGCTGCCCACTCTGTACCAAAGATGTGCTCACAGGGGACAGAAAACTTGAAGCAGGACTCTCTCCCCCTCCGTTCTTTGGTACACAGATGCTTCAGAGAGGGCAAATAAAACTCAGTTCATTCTCTCTCACTGGAAAAAAAATACACGGCACCAGCTCCTCCCATTTCAGCTCCCTCCCCCCTTCATGTCAACAAGTCCATACCACAAGTGGGATCCACAAGCTCTGGGTTTTATCACTCAACCTGAAAATCAAGCTAATACTGGGGGAGTCTTTAAATTCCACTGCCATTGCATTGTTATACTTTCAGCATGGAAAATTTAGGCTTGATTAAAGAGGACAAAATTCTTGCAATCAGATCTATTATCTCAAAGTGGAATAGACTTCAACGAAAATGGTGGAGTTCCCCTCACTAGAAGAAATAATCCAGTAAAGGTTGAATGACCACTTAGGTATGTTTTGAATAAAATTCTTGTTTAGAAATGGCTACTGAAGACTTTTCCAAGTCTCAAAATCTGATACTTTAGAAACTCTATTTAACAAAACATACATGTTAGACTGGGGACAATAAGGAAGGTCATTTGGACCATAATGCATCACAAAATTGTAGGTTTTGAAGACTGGGGTTAGAAATCAAGACATACACTGCTTACACTTATGAACAGGTTCTCATGTTCATTATTTGTAGAGCTTTTTCTCAATTACTGCTCTTTCTATATTCTACTTTTTGGGCAAACTGGCACACTCTTTAACCCCCTCCAATCTCTGAGGTTTTTAAAATTACATTTCCCATGCTTAGAATGGGCTTCATAAATTAGGAGTCATATTTTTCAAGAACATTTCCTAGATATTCTCTCCCTTTGTAATGCCATGCATGTGTAGCTTCCCAAAAGAATGCTACAGTGAACAGCTTTTAAGGTTCCGACTACACATTTTGGTGAACACTATTTATTTAAGAACAAATCAAAGGAAAAAATTCACAACAAATCAAGATACAGTATTCACAACATCACATCTTATCACAGAAAAGTATGATATAGATTTCTCAACAGCTTATCATTAGAATGGCCACATAGATTTCACCAAAATGGTCACAGCATTCAGAACAAAGAACAAAAGAACAATCATCTTGTATCCCTAAGGAGGTTTGTCCCCTTACTTAGTCATTCAATTGTCTCAGAATACAAGTCAGTCTTCCACTCATGGGACAACTAGGTTAACTTAATCAGTCACTTATTTGGCGATCATTTACTAAGTATCACTAATCACTAAATACAATATTAGAAAATACACAAATGCTCCCCCAGTTAACTCAATCATTCACTTATTCAGATTCAAAATTACTAATTATCATTAATCACTAAGTACAATCATTAGAAAATACAAAAAAAAAAAACCCACCCCTAGTAATTAGTAAAGCATGTTATCATCACAACATTCAATATCCAAAGAGAGATCTTTTCTTCATCTTGACTCATGGTGTTTTCTCAGATTCCCTGGATCCTTTTCCACGGTCCCAGCTCCTTCCTGAATGCACAAAGAGTCACCCAGATTCAAAGGCAGACAGCTCTCATGTCATTGTCCAGTCCTCTGGGCAGTTCCTGCTACACACTAAAGTTCACAGGGTCCAGTACATCTCAAAACCTTCACAATATCTGTTCCCAGAAATTCAAGATCAAGCAAGCCACAAATAAACAAAGTCTTAGCATCCTGGTCTTGCTTCCTCAGATCTCAGCCAGTTTGGCTCTCCCTAGGACCCAGAAGAAATCTTAGCCTTCCAGGCATCAGCAGCACGACTGGCCTTCCAGGCAGCTTTCCCAGCAGCATCCCCAGCCTTCACCAGATCTCTTAGCACAACAGCTCCTTTCACCAGAATCATGTCATGAGAAAATTCTGACTGTCTTTCTCAGGGATTTTTCTTGTATACACAAACAGCAGTGTTTCAACCAGTATTCATTCAGCCATTGTTATGTCAGCAACAGGAGACAGTTTATGACTTCTGTTTCTTTCATAGAGGTTCGGTTAGTTAGTAAGATCTAAGTGTCTGCTTACTTGATATAAAAAAAAACAGGTCTTCAAATTTAAATTACCATTACACCCTTAAGCTTATAAACCTGTCTTTCCCTCCTCTCATTTCTCATAGTACTTTGCCTTGGACTTTTATTTTATGCTTTTTTGTTTCCTTTTATATTATAGCTGTTTCTACAAGTATCTCCTCTTCTCCTGCTCCCTCCCTCTGCTAGAGTAAAAACTCCTTGAAGGTAGAATCAAAGAATAAGAATTGAAAAGATAGGGTGAAACGGGTTATCTTTTTGGCTGTGGGTAGCTATTGCTGCAGCTGCAGCTTTTTACTTTGATAAGGGTTATCTTTTTTGGGTCAGGATGTATAGGACTTACCTATACCCACCTCAACAGGCCTTGGGCGTCTCTGGCTCCCACTTATTCTGGAAGAAACAGCTGTATAGAAGACTCTGGACACAGGACTTGCTTCTAGCTTTTATTGAGAGTACATTCTCTTTCTCTGGTGTGGTTGGATCTGCTTATCCTTCTTCTCTCTCCTCTCTCCTCTTCTTGTTCCACCTCCAGGGCCCCTTGGGGCCCCTCCCCTGGCTGTGCCCTTACCACAGTGAGACAATCCTGCACCACCCCGAAGGTAGAAAGGCCATACCTCCTTTTCCATGTATGCCTTCCTCCGACATGCGCAATCCTGCTTTTTGCAGATAAGCGCAGTCCTTGCATTCTAATCCCAAGTGATCACGTGCACTCCTGTTACCTGAGGGTCGGTCCAACCCACATCTCACAGGGAAGTATCAAGGACCCTCTTTAGGAGTCTCCACCCCACATGAGGTATCAGAGACCTAACAATAGGGAAAATTGATTGCTCAATAATTACATCATCTTTCCCTATTTAAGACAAATGATAGACTGCTGCTTCCTCCCTCATCTCAAGCTGTGTGTGGGGGCACATTTTTCTTTGCTCCCATCATTGTTCTCAGGCTCTCTGCTGCCACAGGATTTAACAGCCAATATGTTGAGCCAAAGGGAAAAGACAAAGAACACCAAGAAGAGGCCTCAGTGCACAACTACATTTGCTATATTTGATCAATCACAGATTCAGGAATTCAAAAAGCTTCCAATATGATTGATCAGAATAGAGATAGTATCATTGACAAAGAAGATTTACATGATATGTTTGCTTCCTTAGGAAAGAATCCAACTGATGAGTATGTAGATGCCACGATGAATGAAGCTCCAGATCATATAAATTTTACTATGTTTCTTACAATGTTTGGGGAAAAGTTAAATGGAACAGAGCCAGAAGGTGTCATCAGAAATGCTTTCACTTGCTTTATTGAAGAAGCTATGGGTATCATTCAGGAAGATTACTTGAGAGAATTGCTGACAACAATGGGTGACAGGATCACAGACGAAAAAGTAGATGAGCTACATGGAGAAGCTCCTATTAATAAAAAAGAGTTCACATGCATTCTTAATCATGGAGCAAAAGACAAGAATGACTAAAAAGGGGGTGGCTAGGTGGCACAGTGAATAGAGCACCGACCCTGGAGTCAGGAGGACGTGAGTTCAAATGCAGACCCAGACACTTGACACACTTACTAGCCGTGTGACTTTGGGCAAGTCATTTAACCCCAATTGCCCTCCAAAAAGCAAATAATAAAAAAAGTAAGTCAGTCTAGCTTGGGGGTAAAAGCTGAGGATTTCATTAAAAAAAAGAATGACTAAAAGGCAATGTCAAATTCATGCCAACAGTTTTTATTTTCATTTCATTTATTTCTGAGACTTTCTGATATGTTTGCATGCACTCAGCTTTATAGCTTTTGCCTCTTATGTATCTATTGCATGGCATTTGGGGGTACTCTTGCACCTCTGTAATCAGACTGGGAAAAGGTGTTATAACTTTTTTATAAATAGAATTGGAGAAATGATCATTGATTTGTGAAAGCCTAAAGGAAACAAATCTCAAATTTCTGGTTTAGCTGGATTTTTTACACTTTTTGTAGTAAATAATTTTAATATAAAAAGACAAGTGATAAAATTATCTTTCCTGTAACCAGGTAAAAAGAATCAGACTATATCACAGACTTTGGATTAATGTTTTAAAGTTCTAAGTTTCCCTTCCATTCCATCTTTGACCGGGGGAGAACTTTTTTTTTTAATTTCAAAGGGCCCAGAAGATGTTAGACTCCTTATTTTCCAAAATAAATGCCTCATCAGGATCACTTACATTTGATTGGAGAGGACTGGAATGGTAATAAAATTTGAAGATCCCATTGTATTGGTAGGCTAAGAGATACTTAACAAAATAGTTTTAAATTAAGCCTCTGTTAAAGAAACAGAAGGTATGAACCCTTGTCGCTGACTTAACAGGAAGGGGATGAACAGCGAACCCCTGTTGCTGATGTGACAGTTAGGGGCTGAACAGGGAGGAGCTATACCATATTTATGGAAGAGCACAAGCTGGACAGTCAGAACTTCATGGGTTATGCCTCCTGGAGGCAGAGCAGCTGCTGCCAGAGAGATAGAGAGAATTTCTGAAGGTTGGGCTGTTACTGCTGGACTGGAAGGTCCATGGAGAAAGTGATTTTGATTTTGAGAACAGGAGAAAATGATCTTGAGAATGAGACAAAGTGATTTTGATGTTGAGTGCATAGCTGCTGAAGACTTCCAAGGGCCAGCTGGAGCTGCCAGAGGAAGCATGACTGAAGTGTCAGTACTTTGTGGCTCTGTTAAGTTTTCTCTTCCCAGGAACTGAAGGACTTGAGGTGGACTGGATATAGTAAGCTTGGATACATAGCAGGAACTGCACAGAGAGCTGCACAAGGAACTGGGAGCTGTCTGCATTTGACCTTAGGTGACAGTTCATTAGATTCAAGCAGAAACTGGGCCATGGAATAGAAGCCATGGAAGCTGAAAGCATGCCCCAAATCAAGATGAAAAGGCCTCTCTATAGGTATTGAGTAGTGACTGATAAAATTGTTTGAGTAGTGACTGATGAAATTGTACTTTGGCTTTTGTACTTAGTGATTGTACTGAGAACTTAAAGATTTGTGATGAACAAAATGAATGTGATACCCAGGGGTGGGGTACTTACATTTTTAACTTTGTGTTCCTTCAAGAGGAAAGCCTCCTTAAGGATGACTGAATGACTGAGTTGCTAAATGATTGTTACTAAATTTTTGAGTTACTAAATGATCGTACGTTGTTGAAAACTATGTGACCACTTTGATGAAAAGTATGTGGACATGTTAGTGATAAGTTGTCGAGTTGTGACATGGTTAATGCTGTATTTTGATTTTCTGTGATGTTGTAACAGTGAATGTTGCCCTTGAGTTTTCTGTGAATGTTTTGCTCTGATCTATTATTGAATAAAGTTTTTTATACTATGTAATCAGAAACTTGAAAGATGTTTCCAGTAGTGGTCCTATGGAGAGCTATTTTGCATGTCTTTACTAGGACCTGAAAATGTTATGCATAGATAGCTTAAGGATCATATATGATAGATCTTCTCCAAAAACATATAAAGTGTAAAACACAAAAATATAAAAACCAAAAAAAAGCTTAGTGCTATTTTGTGAATCAGTTCACAGTTCCATCAACAGTGGATTAGTGTGCCAATATTCAGTATGCCCTCCAACATTTGTCATTTTCCCCCTTCAATCATTTTATTTTTTTATATTAACTACCTCCCTTGATCTCCAGAATATCACATTCCAGGTCCTTCAATCCCTTAATGTAGAAGCTGTGAGATCCTGGGTTATCCTGATTGTGTTTCCATCATATTCAAATTGTTTCTTCTTAGCAGCTTGTAATATTTTCTCCTTAATCTGGGAACTCTGGAACCTTACTATACCATTCCTAGGAGGGTTTTTTTTTTGGGGGGGGAACTTTTTCAAGGAGTTATTAGTGAATTCTTTCAAGTTCTTTTTTGCCTTCTGCATCTAAGATATCTGGATAATTTCCTTGAGAATTTCTTGAAGGGTGATTTATGGGTCCTTTTTCTGGTCATGGCTTTCAGTAGTCTAATACTTTTTAAATTGTCTCTCCTGGATCTATTTTCCAGGTCAGTGGGTTTTCCAACGAGATATTTCACATTGCCTTCTATGTTTTCATTTGTTTGGATCTGCTTAATTTTGATTTCTCATAAAGTCATTTGCTTCCATTTGCTCCACTCTATTTCTGAATAAATTATTCTCTTCTGTGAGGTTTTGAGATTCAATTTCCACCTGACAAATTTGGATTTTTTAAGGCATTCTTCTCCTCATTGGCCTTTTGGGCTTCTTTTGTCGTTTGAGTTAATGTATTTTTTTAGTTGTCATTTTCTTCAGTCAGGTTAATGACTCTCATGATTTTCTTGCATCATTATAATTTCTCTTCCCAATTTTTACTCCACTTCTCTCATTTGGTTTTCCAAATCACTCTTAAGCTCCTCTATTACCTGTAACCAGGTTACATTTTTCTTGGAAGCTTTTGGTGCAGAAGTTCTGACTGTGTTGCCTTCCTCGCATTACATGCTTTGATCCTTTCTATCTCCCAAAAAAGGAAGCTAAAATTAGATTGCTGTGTCTGCTTTGCTTCCTATGCCTACTCATGTTGCCAGTGAATTACTTGACTTCTGGGCTTGGTAGAACTCTGCTTTCAGTGAGAAGAGCGTTGTCCCAAATTGCTGGGAGTTTTGCAGATTCCAGAGCTATTAGGAGGCTACCTCTACAGCCACCACCACCTTTGGCTCACTGGTCACACACTTCAGGACCACTGCCCAAGACCACTATCCTGATCCAGTCAAGTTAAGGCAACAGCACTTAACCTCTGAATGGTTGCTTGCCTCCCCTTCAAAATGCAGGCTTCTGGAAGCTCTCAAGCAGCTATGTGGAGGTGCCTGCAGGGCATCCTCTTCCTCTGCTTTCTTGCCCTGGGAGCAGACAGCTGGACCCACTTATCTCCCCCAAATTTAGCCGAGTTCTACTGACCTTTCTCTTTGTCCTTGTTTCTTATTCATTGATAATTCTGGAAACTGTCACATCTGCCAGCTATCCACTCTCTGGAATGATCTAGCCATGGCTTGTCCTGGATTCCCTGGTGCTAAAGCCATTGGTTCATGCTGGGCTGCTCTCCCAGCACACTGAAATAAACCCTTCCTGTTTGCCTGCCAGCTACCTTTGGTGGGAACTTTGTTTCTCTGTCATTTGTGAGTTTTAGAACTCTAAAATTTGGTTAGAGCCGTATTTTATACGTATTTGAACTGGTTAGGTGGGGAACTCACAGAGTTTTCATGCTTCTAGGCTGCCACTTTGACTCTGCCCCTCCTATTAGCCCCTTCAATCACTTTAGCCATTATGATAGATGTAAAATCATATCTCAAGTTTATGTTTAATTTGCATTTCCCCAGTGAATAATGATTTAGAATATTTGTTCATGTGATTATAAATTGTTTTGATTTCTTCATCAGAAAACTACCTAGTAATTTTGATCATTTATCAATTGTAGAATAACTCATAGTTTTATAGATTTTACAAAATTATTTGTATTTTGATATTTGAAACCTTAATTTGAGAAATTGGTCTATAATTTCCCCCCCCCCCGCAATTTCCTTCTCTCCTTCTGATATTGGTAATATTTGTTCATTTTTACAAATTCTTAAAAATTTAACATTATTAACACTGTCCACTTTACACTTCATACCATTTTCTGTCTCTTGTCTTTTCACATACTGTTCACATATACACAAGTCTGATAGGCAATATGCCCCATGTTCTTCAAATTTTCTTGTAATATGTCTTTTTATATCTATGTCAGGTATTCATTTTGCTATTAGGTGATTAAATGGTTTATGCCCAATTTCTCCCAGTCTACATTCCAGATTTCCAAACAATTTTAATCAAATAATGAGTTCTTATCCCCAAAACTTAAGTTTTTTTCACTTGCCAAACACAAGGTTACTGAAGTCATTTGTTGATGTAGATTGCATATCTACTCTGTTCTACTGATCAACATGTATATTTCTTAGCCATTACTAGAAACTTTTGATAAGTGCTGTCTTTTAAGATTATTTAAAATATGATACTTCTAAACCTCCTTCTGTTACATTTATTTTCTTTATTTCCTTTAATTTTCTTGGCCTTTAGTTCTTTCAAATGAATTCTGTAACTATTTTTTCTAACTCTAAGTTATACGATAACTTTACTATATTTTTAAAAGGAACAGTAAGTTTAATATAATAAATTTGTAGTTTCGTGTGCAACTATTTTTTTTATCCTACTGTGTTATGGAAATGCTTATTTTATTTCTTGAATGCATAATGAAACAAACAAACAAATAAATACAATGATGTGTTAAATAATAAAAAGAAAGAAAAAAAGGAAAAGAATCTAAAGTTAAAAGAAAAAGAAAATCTGTTAAGAATTTATATATTTTCAAAAGACACATATAAAAATTAACCTGAATGAAAACAATTAGTACTATCTGCAAAAGCCTATAAAAATGGTTGCATTTTGGGACTCAGTGATGAATCTTGGGTCTCACATCAAATGGCTTCAATTAGAAGAACTTCTAAAGAAGTGATTAGTTTTTACTTATATTCTTGTTCATGTTTTCCCTTAAGAATATTAGAATTTGACCATATTTTGAACAAAAAACAATAGTAAGCATTACTAAGTACTACTATATGTCAAACATTTTGCTAAGTACAAAAATAGAAAAAAAAAAGAATCGTAGCGTCTACTGTTGATGAGCTAACATTCTTATTGAGGAGACCACATATAAATAAGTTCACTGAAGATTTATGTGAACACATACTGAGTTGATATAATGTAATCTCAGAGGAGAAGAGACTAGCAGCTGGTGAGAGTAGAAATGCTTATTGAGAAAGGGGAGATTAGAATTGAGTCTCAAAAGAAACCACTGAGACAGAATATCATATATAAGAAGCAGCAAGTAAAACTTTGGAAAATAAAAATGTAAAAAGATTGAAGACACAGGATTTTTCTTAAGAATATCTGAATTGGATCGAGGGCAGAGGAAAGATGGCAGCATAGAAGCAGGAACACTCCACAGCTCCCACATAATCACCACAAATACCTATAAAATGTGACTCTTAACAATTTGTAAGTTTGCAGAACTCACAAAATTACAGAAATATACATCTCTTGCTGAAGGAAGCTTGGCAGGTAGAACAGGAATGGCTCATCACAGCAAGCTGGGAACCGAAATCAGACAAGCCTGACATTGCAGCTTTACCCCAGCGTGGTCAGGACAAGCCACAGCTGGAGCCTTCAGGACAGTGGATCAGTAGCAGCTGTGGAGATTTCCAGACTTATCAAGCCATAGGAAGTAAGGACTAAGGGAAAGGTTAGTGGAACTCAGCTAATTTCAGGGGAGAGGATCGGGCCAAACTGCCTCTGGGGCAAAGAAGCAGCAGAATTGGTGGCCCTGTCACTGTTTCCACGTGGCTGCTTCAGAAGCTCCCAGCTTGCAGATCACAGGGGGGCCAAGCAATCATTCAGAGGCTAAGTGCTTTTGCCTTAAGCTCCTTGGATCAGGATCACAGTTTTGGGTGGTGGTCCTGGGGTGTGTTTTCAGTGAGCCAAAGCTGGTGCAGGCTGCAGCAGCCTCCCAATAGCTCCAGCAGCTGCAAAAATCCCAGGGATTTGGGGCAAAGTGCTCCCCTCTAGAAGCAGAGTTCCACATAGCCAAAAAGTCAAATAACTGACTGGCAAAATGAGTAGGAAAAGGAAGCAAACTAAGAATAGCAATACAACTTTAGAATCCTTTTTGGGGGACAAAAAGAATCAAAGCATGAAATGGGAGAAAGACAGCACAGTCAGAATCCCCACACCAAAAACTTCCAAGAAAAATGTAAGCTGGTTATAAGCCATAGAGGAGTTTAAGAAAGATTTTGAAAACCAAATAAGAGAATTGGAGGAAAAATTGGGAAGAGAAATTAGAATGATGACAGAATTAGGTTAATCATCTCATATAGAAGAGGCAAGGGATAACTGTTACAATGGAGGGGAAGAACAGGAAGGCAAAAGGGAAAGGATCAATACAGACAATACATGTGTAGTTACACAGAACATTTCCACAATAGACATATTGTGAGAGAGTGATTATATGTTCCTCCTTCCTATCCCACCCCCACCTTTGTTCTATTCTCTATCTGGTGGTGCTGGGTGACAAGGGAGGAAGGGAAAGAATCTAGAATTTAAAGTTCTATAATAAAATGTTAAGAATATATGCATGTAATAATAATAGTAATAACAATAATACATATATATGTTATTATTCGTATTATTATTAACTACAAGAAACTGGGAATTAAGATATACAGGCACTGGGATAGGGAGATCCATCTTGCCCTACCAGAAAGTCAGAGCAGCAATGGAGGAGGACATAGGAGATAAGAGATTGGGGGAGGGTTCATACAGTGGGATTGCTGTTTTGGGGTGGTGAGTGGGGGAAAGATGGGGAGATAATTTTTAGCTCAAAATTTTGTGGAAATGAATGGTGTAAATAAGAAAATTAATTAATTTTTAAAAAAGAATAACAGAATTGGCCTTATCAACGTCTCCTCATCAAAAGGAAATGGATCTTCTCATACAATCAAAACAAAACACAATGTCTCTCTTAGCACTGAAGGTAAGGCACCACATGCTTCATCTTTTTAAGTTTCTCCCAAATATTGTATTTGAAAATTAAATTTCTGTTCAATTTTGATCTTCTTATCAAGAATACTTGAAAGTCCTCAATTTTGTTGAAGGCTCATTTTACCTCCTGTAGGATTATACTCAGTTTTCTTGGGTAGGGGACTCTTAGTTACAATCCTAGTTCCTTTGTTCTCAATAATATCCTATTTCAAGCCTTCCTTTCCTTTAATATAGATGTTGCTAAATCTTGTGTTATCCTTACTGTGACTCCACAATATTTGAATTATTTCATTGTGATTGCTTACAATATTTTCTTTTTTTTTTACCTGTGAACTCTGGATTTGTGTTTCCTTTTTAAAATGTTAGTCCTAAATACACTAAACTTAAAGACATAATAAGGAATGAACAAGAAGCATATTAAAACTTAATTATCAAAAATTAAATATAAAATAAGAAAAGGAGAAATAAAATGTGATGTGCACTGTAGAATACGAGTAGATTCAAAATCAATAGCAAAAAATTTCTATTTCAAGAAAGCCAACATAATATATATTACTTATTTTGAGAGCTGTACATCTTTTTTAAAGTTTCCTTTTGTTTCCTGCTGTATGCTTTTTACTCAGTTCTTTGTTCCCTTTGCCTCTCCTTTCCCCCTTCCCACTGAAGGGAGAAATGAAGCACTGATACACTTATTTAAAAAAATGAGACAATGTGAAATATTGGGAAAATAACTGACCTAGAAAATAGATCCAGGAGAGATAATTTTGAAATTACTGAACTACCTGAAAGCCAAGATTGACAAAAGAGCCTAGACACAATCTTTCAAGAAATTATGAAGGAAAACTTCACTGTTATTTTAGAACCACAGAGTAATATAGAAATTGAAACATTACATACCCACACATATTGATTTATATGGGACAGGCACAATTTGAATACAAAAGGCTTATATCACAAAAATCAAATTAAGGGGTGAAATAGGAATGTACTTGGAGAAAGAGAAAAGGAGATATCAAATGGGATAAATCATCTCACATAAAAGAGCTAAGAAAAATCTTGTACAGAAAAGAGGGAGAGAGGCTAGGTGATGGGGAGTGAGTGAACCTTACTCTCATCAGCATTGGCTCAAAGAGGGAATGATGTACAGAATCAATTGGATACAGAAATTTATCTTACCTTACAGGAAAGTAGGATGTGAAAGGGGAGTGATAAAAGGGAGGGAAGATTTGTTTGGAGATAGTCAAAAGCAGGGATTGGGTGAAAGCAGACAGAAGATTAAATAAGAGGGGGAAGACACAATGGAGGGAAAAACTGTAATACTAACTCTGAAAAATATTTCGAAGCAAGTTTCTCTGATAAAGACTTTGTTTTTCAAACATACATAGAACTAAGTCAAATTTACAAAAATAAGAGTCATTCACAAAGTGACAAATAATAAAAAGATATGCTTCATCTTCAGATGGAATAATCAAAGCTATTGCCGTATGGAAAAAAAATATTCTAATTCACTATTGATTAGAGAAGTACAAATTAAAACAATTCTAAGGCACTACCTCATGTTTATTAGATTATCTAGTAGAACTTAACAGAAAAAAAAAACAAGCATTGGGGAGGAGTTGGGGAAAATGAGATATTCATACACTGTCTGTAGCATTATAATCTGATCCAGCCATTCTGTAGAACAGTTTGCAACTATGCCCAATGGCCATAAAACCATGCATGACCTAACAATACCACTACTAAATCTATATAAGAAAAAAAATATTATAAAATGAAAAGTATGTATATGCATAAAAATATTCATACCAGCTCTTTTCTGGGGGCAAAGAATTAGAAATTGAGTGGATGTCCATCAATTGGGGAATGGTTGAATGAATTGTGGCATGTGATTATGATAGGATACTATTGTACAATAAGAAATTATGAGCAGGAAAAAAAAAAGCTAAGAAGACATGCCTGGGCTGATGCAGAGTCAATGTACTATGTACAAAGGTACTACAATATTGTAAGATGATCACTTATGAATGACTCATCTATGCTTAAAAATATATGATCTAAGAAAACTCTAAAGAACTTATGATGAAAAATGTTTTCTATCCCCAGAGAAAGAACTGATGATGTCTGAATACAGATTGCAGCATTTTTTTAACTTTATACTTCTTAAAATTTTTTGTCTGTTTTTTTCCCACAATGTGACTACTATGAAAATGTTTTGCATAAATACACATATATAATCCATATGGAATAGATGGTCCTTTCAATGAGTTGGGGTGGGGAGGGAGGGAGAGAACTTGGAACTAAAAGTTTTAAAAACAATGTTTAATTGGTTTTATATGTAATTGGGGAAAATAAAATTCTAAATAAAAATAATTTTATTGTTTTCAATCAGTCAATAAGTCAATAAATGTTGAGTAAGTACCTACTCTTCAAAGATACACTACTAAGACTAGAGACCCAAAGAAAGATAAAAGTAATTTTGTATTTTCTGGGAGCTCACAGTCAAATGGGGATATCCAAACATTTTTTGTACAAACATGTATATACAGGATAAATTAGAAGATTTCACTCTAGGAAAAGTGTAAAAGCCAATCATGAGCAACTCTCCAGAAGACCATTGCTGTTAATATCCATAACGGTCTAATTGCACAGTATAATTAACTCTATTTATTTAATGATAAACTAAATCATAACATTTGCAACAACATGATATAACAACTTACTACTAAAGGTAGCCATGTAGTCTTAAACAACACATATCATTCAGTAAGTCACTATCTCCTTAATCAATACATTGTATCCAAGTAAAATTTTCTTTCATTTTTGACTCTAGGTTGACTTCCAATCATACTTAAGCCAGGGAGCCTTAAGGGGTAGCAGAAAGTACAAACACCATCCACCCCTCCATCATGGTAAGATACGATCTCTTCAGTCAATACAAAGTATTCAAAGTATAGTTTTCTTTCATTTTGACTACAGGCGGGCTTCCAAACCCCAAGGCTTCCCCTTCAAGGGCTGACTGTTCCCATCTCTTACCTGGATTCACATGCAGGCAGCACTCCTGTTCCACATCTCAGCTAAAGGAGACTACTCCACTTCATTTTTCACAGTTTCTGTTTCTAGGAAAACAAAGTTAGGAGGGTTACAACTATATTTACATACATTAACAACAGTATCATCTCAATTCACTTTCTGTCTGAGAAATCAACACAAGAATCCAGACAGGGCTTCCATCTCAGAAACCAATACAGAATAACAGACAGGCTTCTGTTTCAGAAATTGACACAGATCAAAAGACTGAGGTCCAACATAACAAACTCTTTCTCTCTTAGCTCTGCCTGCTCCCAGCTCTGCATGTGCTCTTATCTGCTCCTTCCTGTTCCACCTTTTTTGCAACTCTTCCCATTGTAGGCTCTAAGGTGATTCTATTTGACGTATTAAGGGCAGAGAAGATCTTCAAACTCCTTTGGGCTATGAAGGGCAATACAGTGTATACTGCTCTCAAACAAGGATTCTTTATAGAATCATAGATGAGGCTCAAAAGCACTTGTTTATCTAAAACTCAATCCAGCAAAAAAGAAAAAAAAATATTTTGCTTGTCATAACGAAAAGTTTCTTTTTTGCATAGTAGGGGGGGAAGTCAGGGCAATTGGGGTTAAGTGGCTTGCCCAAGGTCACATTGCTAGTAAATGTTAAGTGTCTGAGGCCTGGATTTGAACTCAGGCACTCCTGATTTCTGGGCTGGTGTTTTATTCACTGTACCCCATAGCTGCCCCCTAAAAAGGTTCTTGTATAAGATGGAACTTAATTTGGGACTTGAAATAAACTACGGAAATCAGGAAGGAGAATATTCTAGGGCATGGGGGCTGGTTGATGAAAGGGACCAGAATTTGGAGATGGAGTCCCTTTTTTTGAGGAACAGAAAGAAAACCTGTGTCATAAAAATGAAGAGGGTACCCAAAGAGGGTTAGGGTTGCCTGAGACCCCAAAATACCAAAATGCCTGGTCCTGCCAAAATAACTCCACTAAAGTCTTCTCAGCCAAGGAAAAAGTAAAGTTTATTGGAAGTTCAAGTCCACCATGTGGGGTGCTAGGCCATTTCATGGTGCTCTCACAGAGCAACTCTCTGCTAAGCTATTCTGTGGCGCTCTCACAGGACAAGGAGGGAAGATGGGATTCTATATACAGAAAGGTTGTGGGAGGAATCTAGGGGTGGTCAAGAGGAGAAGATTGGGCAGGGTCTTTAGGAGGAATCAGATGAGGTCAGACTCCAGTAATGAGTGATTAAGGGTGGGAAGTTGCTG
>CM053599.1:155523450-155547784 GCA_028646575.1 Pseudocheirus occidentalis | reverse complement strand
CCTGGGAAGGTTTACTTTCCCAGAGCCTGTACCTCAAAGATTCAAGGAGCTCAAGGGGGATCCCAGAGCCTACACCTCATCATTCCCTCCTCAAACAAATGGGACCCAAATTCCTTTGGGGTAAAGGGTGAAGGTCTCAGCTTCTGAAAGTGCTTCCTGCTGGCAAGAGGTGTAGAGCTGTCCCTGCCTCTCTTGGTCCTGTTCATGGGGGTCAGCCTTTACATTCAAGGGGTCAGAATCTGGAACATGCCTGATGCCAGGTCCAGTGGGCTGGAGAACTTGGGGCTTAAACCCTGGAGAAGACAAACCTGGCAAAGAGGTTAAGCAAACAAAGACCAAAACAGGCACAAAAAAATTATAGCAAAAGAACAATTTCCCTGGTGGGAAATAAAGGTAACTATTGCAAGGCCAAAAGGCTGTCATATATCCCTTTCCTTTCCACATTGCTCCACGGACAGCACATGGACAGCAATAGCAGCTTTTCCAAAACAGGCAACAACTCCCAAAGTCTGTTCCCTCCTTCCATTGTCATACAGATTATTGGGTAAAGCTGCAAAGTCTCAAAAGCTTTCACCTGTTCTAGGCCCCACTCTAGACAGAATAAGTCATGGCCTTGATTAATGGCTACAGTCCCTCCCAGGCCTTGGGTTTAATTGGATAGAGCCCAAGGTGGGGGACACTTTAGGCCCCAGGAGTCAAAAACAAATGCTGGGATAGCAGAAATAGCTCACCCAGGAATATCCTGATCCCAAACAATTGACTCAACTATCTCCCACACTCTGAGGGAACATGGGGAGATCTGGGAGGCTTAACTAGAGACAACTAGCTTACCAATTTTATTGGATTTCAAAGTTTATGGGAAGTTTTGTAAGTATCAAAAAAACTGGAAAGTGGAGATGGGGGCAGATTATCAATAGCTTTGAACACCAAAGAGAAGATTTTCTATTTGATCCTGGAAGTAATGCAGAGCTACTGGAATTTATTGGGCATGTGAGGTAGAGTTGGGAAGTAGGAGGCATGAGACAAAGTCAAGTCTGAATTTAGAAAAAACCTTTTTGACATCTGAGTGGAAATGAACTGGAAGAGACAGAGACTTGTTGCAGAGAGACTGACCAACCCCCTATTGCAACCATTTAGTCTAGAGTTTCTTAAACAATGGAACATCATGGGGATAAACTCACCATTTACAAAGTGCTAAAGTATTCATGGGGAAAAAATTAAGAAGCCTAAATCTATGCAATTAGATGATAAAGACCTGACCCCAGGGTGGTGAGAGTGACAGAAAAGGGGGGAAATTATTGAGAAGTCTTGATGGTGAAATG
Organism: Pseudocheirus occidentalis; assembly: GCA_028646575.1. NCBI lineage: Eukaryota > Metazoa > Chordata > Mammalia > Diprotodontia > Pseudocheiridae > Pseudocheirus > Pseudocheirus occidentalis. The sequence goes on along the minus strand of CM053599.1, from coordinate 155,546,462 downwards.
GACAAGATCTTGTCAATGGATTGGATAGAGTGTGAAATGGTGAATAGTTAAGATGGAAGCAAGGTTGGGAGCCTGGGTAACTGGGAAGATGGTTTCCCTTAGGAAAATTTAGAAGGTGAGAAGATTTTCTCTTTTTTTTGGGGGGGGGGGAAGTAGGGCAAGATAATTAATTTAGTTTTGAACATGTCAAACCTAAAATGCCAAAATAAAAAAAAATCATTTTGCACTGTGTTCTTCACATCTATATTGAGGTATATTTCATCCTTAGTCCCCAGATATTGTATTTCATCATTACCTGATTCATAAGTTCCTAAGTTTTCCAAAAATGTTTGTCTTTACCATATCATTGTCGTTGCATTAGTTGTTCTGTTTCGTCCCACTTCACCCTTCATCAGTTTCGTTAAAGTTCTCTCAAGCTCCTGTGAAAGCATCCTCCTTATCATTTCCTATACAGCAGTAGTATTCTATTACTTTTACTTGCTATAATTTGCTTGGCCATTACACAATTGATAGAAACTCCTTTCAATTTTCAATTATTTGACATCGCTGAATGAACTGCTATAATTATTTTTGTACATTCTTAGAATATTTTTGTTTTTTTGTTTTTTGCTTTTTTTGCTCAGGATTAATCCCTTCTTAAATCTACCCTCTCATTTATTTTCTTTTCTCCCTTCCTCCATATTTCCCTGTTGAGTGAAGTCTATTTTTGTACTCAACTGTGTGTATGTACTTATGTATCCTAATATATCTTTTCCCAAGTTAAGATGAGAATGAAGTTCACTTGGGATGAATTTCTATAACCTTCCTCACTCTCTCCTGCTTAGTCTATTCCTCTTTCTCTCCCATTCCATTCTTCTTTTAACATAATTAAGATATAACAACTCCCAGTCCTAAACTCTCTATGCACCTTAATGATGATGAAATTCTGAGGGGACACATGAATCACCTCCTCGTATTAAAATGTAAATTGTTTATCCTCTTTTGGTCTCTTATGTTTGTTTGCTCATGTTTCTCTTTTTAGGTTTCTCCTGACTGCTCTGCTTATTCTTCAAATTGTGAGTATAGTTTCTTCTCCTGTAAGATTGAGTAGTTGGGTTAACGTAGTAGATACAGTGCTAGGCATGTAGTCAGCAAGATTCATTTTTCTGAGTTCAAATATGCCCTCAGAAACTTATCCATGTGACTCCGGGCAAGTCACCAAATCCTGTTTATTTTAATTGCTTCAAATGTAAAATAGCTGGAGAAAGAAATGACAAATCAACCCAGTAACTTGGACAACATAAACTCCAACAGACCAAAAAAAAAAGAATCCACAAAGTGTCAGATATAACTGAAAAATGGTTGAACATCAACAAAAAGGATTCTATTCCATTTTGCTATTTGTTATTATTGGTTTTAAATTTAAAGAAACTTTGCCTTCAGTAATATTTTATATCAAGGGCTTGGATCATTTGTGATTAATGCTGCAAAACTGTGTTTGATCCTGACTGAGGTTCCATGGCACTTCATTTATGTATTTCTGGGCGCTTGAAGTCTTTTTTTCAATGACATATAAACTCTGGATTTTAGCTACAATATTCATGGAAGTTTTCATGTTGTGGTTTCTTTATCTGTTTTATCCTAATTCTTAATGTGTGGTTTTCTTCAATTACATGCAAAAATAGTTTTCAGCATTCATTTTTAAAAGGTTTTGAGGGTCAAATTTTTCTTCCTGCTTCCCTTCTAGCTTCCCAAAAAACCACAAAATCCTATATACATGTACAATCATATAAAACATATTTATACCTTAGTCATCTTCTGGGGAAAAAAAAGAATCAGAACACAAGAAAGTAAAAAAAAATGAAAAGGAAAATAGTGAAAACAGTAGGCTTTGATCTGCATTTGGGCTCCACTGCTCTTTCTCTAGATGTGCAGAGCATTTTTCCATCATGAGTCTTCTTAGATCACTGTATTGCTGAGAAGAGCTAAGTCAATCATAACTGATCATCACACAGTGTTACTGTTTCTGTGTACAATGTTCTCCTGGTTCTGCTCAGCATTAATTTCTCTAAATCTTTCCAGGTTTTTCTTAAGTCTGCCTGCACACCATTTCTTATAGCAAATTCATATTCCATTACATTCACATAACACATCTAGCTGAGCCATTTCCTAATCAATGGGAATTCCTACAATTTCAAAATCTTTGCCATCACATACACACACATACACACACACAGCTGCTATGACTATTTTTGTCTTTTTTGCTTTTTAAAAAAATCTCTTTGGGATATAGACCTAGCAATGATATTGCTTCATCAATGACTACACATAGTTTTGTAGTCTTTTAGACATAGTTCCAAATTGCTCTATAAAATGGTTCATTCAGTTCACAACTCCACAAACAATATATGAGTGTCCCAGTTTTCCTAAATCTTCTTCAACATTTCCTATTTCCCCATTTCTGTCGCACTAACTGACCTGAAAATTGTGAGGTGGAAACTCAGACTTATTTTAAATTGCAATTCTCTAATCAATAGCTTTTAAAATCATTTGTATATGATTATAAATCATTTTAATTTCTCCATCTCAAAACTTTCTTCTCTTATTCTTTGACCGTTTATCAGTTGGTAAATAAACGAGTTGTATTCTTATAAATTTCATTCTGTATTCTAAATATTTAAGAAACGAGGCTTTTAACAAAAACACTGGAAGGAAAAATTGCTTGTCAGCTTTCCGTTTTCTTTTTAATATTGGTTTCATTGCCTTTGGTGGAAAAATTCTAATTTTCTTAGCCAGTACAAAGTAGTTTTGAGGATTGCTGATTTAAAATACAATTTAAGATCTAGTATAGCTAGGCCACCTTCCCATGCATTTCTTTTCAGTAATTCCTTTGATATTCTGAAACTTTTGTTCCCCAGATGGATTTTATTATTTTTTTAGCTCTAAAAATATTATTTGGTAAATTAATTGGCACGACACTTAATAAGTAAATTAACTCTAATAGAATTGTCATTTTATTATATTAATTCAGCCTACCCATGAATATCTGATATTTTCCCAAGTATTTACATGTGAACTTATTTGTGTGAAATGTGTTTTGGAATTTTGTTTATAGAGTTCCTTCCTTTGTCTTGAGAGTCAGTCTCACGAATATGTTGTCTACAATTTTATTAAATGGAATTTCTCTTTCTACCTCTTCCTGCTGTACTTTGTTAATACAATTTAAAAATGCTGATGATTTATGTTCGTTCTTTTTGGACTCTGCAGCTTTCTTAAAATTGTATATAATTTGAAGTTGATTTTTTTTGTTGAATCTCAATGATTCTCTACATATACTATCATATTATTTGCCAAGGGTGATAGCTTTGTTTCCTCATTGCCTATTCAAATTTTTTCATTATTTTTCTTCCCTGATTGCTAAAACTATGATTCCCAGTACAATACTGACAAATAATGAGGATAACAATCATCTTTGTTTCACCTCTGATATTACTAATGATACTTGCTTATCCCCATTATATATAATGTTTGCTCAGGGTTTTTGATAGATGCTACTCATCATTTTGAGAAAAATTACATTTATCATTATACTCTCTAATGTTTTTTTTTAATAGGGAGGTGTGCTATATTTTGTCAAAACCTTTTTCTTTGCTTCTATGAAGCTAATAATTTAATTTCTTAATTTTCTTATTGATAAGGTGCATTATGCTGAAATTTTTTCCTAAGACTGAATCAGCTGTGCATTCCTGGTATAAATCTCACCTAATCATGGAGTATTATCGACATGATAACTTGCTGTAATGAATTTTTGAATATTTTATTTAAATCTTTGTACCTATATTTATTAGTTAAATTGGTCTGTAATGTCCTTTCTCTGTTTTGTATCTTTCCAGTTAAAGTATCAGCACCATATTTCTATTATAAAAATAATTTTATAGGAATCTTTCTCTGCCCATGTGAGCAAAAAGTTTATATAATATTAGAATTAATTGTTCTTTGAGTGTTTTGTAGAATTCACTTGTAAATCCATCAGGCCCTAGAGACTATTACTTTGTGAGTATATTGATGGCTTCTTAAACTAATTTTTATGAGAGGGGATTATATAAATATTTTATTTTCTCTTCCATTAATCAGGGCAATTGATTATTGTTGGTACATATTCATCCATTTCACTAAGATTGTCAAAGTTATTGGCATACTGTTGGGCAAAATAGTTCCTAATTAATGTTTTAATTTCATATTCATTACTGGCGAATTCACCCTTTTCATTTTTCAAACAGGTATTTTGAATTCTTTTTTTCTTTTAAAATAAAATTAATTAAAGTTTTAGCTATTTTATTGGTTTTCTAATAAAATATAATTTTTAGTTTCATTTATTAGTTCAATAGTTGAATTTTGTTGCAATTTTGTAAATCTCCCCTATGTTTTTCTGAATTCCTAATTTGGTATTTTAATGGGGAATTTAATTTGTTCTTTTTCTAAATTTTTAGTTGCTTGTCCAATTCATCAATCTCTTCTTTCTCTATTTGATTCCTATATGTACTGAGAGATATAAAACTTCTCCTAAGAACTGTTTTGCTTCATCCCATAAGTTTTAGCATGTTGTTTCATTTTTGTCAGTCTCTTAGATAAAGTTATTGTTTCTATGATTTGTTGTTTGACCCACTCATTCTATTTTCTATTTTTGTTTTTATTAATTTGTTTGTTTAATTTTAGTTTAAAAGACTCAGTTCCACATTCCCTTGAGTTTCAAATATTCTCCCTCATCCTCTCGTTCCCCACCCCCATGGTGGCATACAATCAAGTATAGGATCTACAAATACTTTCAAATTAAACATTAGTCAGCTTGTGAAGAAGTATTGTAGCCAATGGGATGGACAAAGGGAAAGATAAAGCAAAACCAAGCAAGAAAAAGAAAGAGAGCAGGTGGTTTGCTTCAGTATGCATTCAAATTCTATTCTCTTTAGTTCTTTCTCTGAAAGTAAACATCCTTTTCCAACATGAGTCTACTGTACTTGTTTTATAGCCTGCCTTGCTGAGAAGAGTCCAGTCTATCAAAAATAGTCATTACACATATGTTATGTCTGTAATTCTGTACAGATTTCTCCTGGTTCTGCTCTTCTCACTTAGCATCAGTTTTCACAAGTCTCTCCAACTAAATATGAAGTCCATTTTCTCTTTATTTCTTACAGCATAATAATAATCAATTACATTAATATACCACAACTTATTTAGCCATTCCCCAATTGATGTTCATCCCCTAAATTCCAGTTCTTTGCCACTACAAAAAGAGCTGTTAAAATGTTTTGTACGTACAGGTCTTCCTCCCAGTTCTGTGATCTCTTTGGGATACAAACCTAGAAGGGGTATTGCTGGGTCAAAAGGTATGCAATTATATATAGACCTCTGGGCTTGGTTCCAGATTGCTCTCCAGAATGGTTAAATAAGTTCACTTCACCACCAACAATGCATTAGTGTTCAAAGTTTCCCACAACCTCTCCATCATTTGTCATTTTAACATTTTGTGATACCTCGGGGTTGTTTTGATTTGCATTTCTCTAATCACTAGTGATTTACATCATTTTTCATATGCTTATAGATATCTTGAGTTTCTTCTTCTGAAAACTAACCCACTCATTCCTTAGAATTAGATTATTTAGCATCCAATTAATTTTTAATCTACTTTTCATGGCCCTTTATTACATGTAATTTTCACTGCATCATTATCTGAAAAGTATGCATTTAATATTTCTGCCTTTCCACATTGGATTGTAAACTTTTATGCCCTACCACATGATTTATATTTGTATAGGGGCCGTGGACTGCTAAGAAAAATATATATTCCTTTCAATCACATTCAATTTTCTCCAGAAGTCAACCACATCTAAATATCAGTAATATTTTGCATACCTCCTTATCTTCTTTGTTGTTTATTTTGTCATTACACATATAGAGCTCAGAGTGTGGGAGGTAGAGGACCCCAATTAGTATAATTTTGCTGTCAGTTTCTTCCTTTAACTGCTTTAATTTCTTCTCTAAGAACTTAGATGCCATACTACTTGGTGCATATAGCTTAAGTAGTATAACTTTATTGTCTATGGTGCCTTTTTAGCAGGACATAGTTTCCTTCTTTATCTCCTTTAACTTTTAAATTGCCCTTTTGGTTTTTTTGAAATCAGATTTGTTACCCCTGCTTTTTTACTTCAGCTGAAGCATCCTATATTTTACTATAGCTTTGTACCTTTACTCTAAGAATATCCTTTGTTTCAAATGTGTTTCTTTTTATTACTAAATTTATTCATTTATTTTGTTTTCAAAATTAATTTCCACAAGATTGAATAATATTTTTCTTCCCATCTTTCCCCTAACCCCAACCCAAAATCTGTATTCTCTTATATACACACACATAATACCCCCAACTTTTTACTACAGCAAGATGGATTTCTATACTCCAGTGCCTGTATATCTTATTTCCCAGTTACATGTTAAACAAACAAACAAACAAATCTTTTTTTAAAAAGCATTTTTTGTTAAAACTATAAGTTCCATATTCTTTCCTTCTTTCTCTTCTCACCCACCCCCACTGGGAAAATAAGCAATTCAATATAGGTTGTACATGTGTAGTTATGAAAATTATTTCCATAGTAGTTATAATGTGAAAGATTATTTTTCCATCCATCCTATCCTGCAACCCCCACGCTTCTATCTTCTCCTTTGACCTTATCCCTTTTAAAAAATGTTTGTTTCTAAGTAGCCTCTTCCCCAATTTGAATTCCCTTCTATTATCCCCCTTCTTATTCTCTACCGCCCTATTTTCTTGTACGGTAATACCCAATTGAGTATGTATGTTACTCCCTCCTTAAACCAAATTCAATAAGAATAAAGTCGTCCCATTCCCTTTCAAATTCTTGTTTTTCCCCTTCATTGTAACAATTTTTTTCTCACCCCTTGTATGAGATAATTTAACCCATTATATCTCTTCCTTTCTCCTCCCAATAAATTCCTCTCACCCCTTAGTTTTACGTTTTAGATATCATCCCTTCATATTCAAATCATCCTGTGGCCTCTGTGCATACATAAACATACATATGCCCAAACTCATATATATTTATGTGCACATACATGCATATGTGTGCATGTGTGTACATATATATATGTACACAAAATCCCTTCAACTATACTCATAATGAGAAAAGACTTATGAGTTATAATTACCATTTTTATATGTGGGAATGTCAATTCTTCGACTTTAATAAGTACCTTATGATTTCCTTTTCCTGTTTGCCTTTTCATGCTTCTCTTGCTTCTTAAATTTGAAAATCAAATTTTCTCTTTACTTCCTGTCTTCTCATCAAAATGCTTGAAAGTCCTCCATTTTATTGAATATCCTGATTTTTCTCTAAAGTATTATACACGTCGCTTCACCTTCCTACTCTTCCCCTCCACTGTAACAGTTTTTGAGATAATTTACCCTTTTCTATCTCTCCCTTTCTTCTTCTCCCAATGAATTCCTCTCTCTCCTCTTAATTTAATTTTTTTAAAATATCATCTCTTCGTATTCAACTCATCCTGTGTACTCTAAGTATACATGAACATACATATGCCAACCCTCAAATATATAAATAAATATATATTTGCATACACATATACACTCTTATACAAACATATATATGTATGTATGCATATATATGCATATATATTCCCTTAAATTATCCTCATACTAAGAAAAGTCTATTGAGTTACAATTATTGTTTTCCCATCCAGTAATGCAAATAGTTCAACTGTAATAAATTCTTTATGTTTTCTCTTTCCTGTTTACCTTTTCATGCTTCTCTCGCTTCTTCTATTTGAAAGTCAAATTTTCTATTCAGCTCTGTTTTTTTCATCAAGAAAGCTAGAAAGTTCTCTATTTCATTGTATGACCACATTTTCTCCTGAACCATTATATTCAGTTGTGCTAGGTAGGTGATCCTTAGTTTTAAGCCTAGCTCCTTTGACCTCTGGAATATCATAGTCCAAACCCTATGATACCTTAATGTAGAAGCTGATAGGTCTTCTGTTATCCTGATTTCCACAATATAGCAGTGCCTTGACTTAACGAGTTGAATTCATTTTGTTACTGAGCTTGCAACTCAGTTTACTTGTCTATTAAATTAATTTTCCCCACTGAAATTAATTGAAATTCCATTAATCTGTTCCATCCCCCAAAATGCCGCCCAGTACTTTTGTGACATTTTTAAATAAGAAAAAGTATTTATAAATAACAAATATTATATAAAGACATTGTAAAAGAGAATGTAAAGAAATAAACTGGTTTCATGAAGTGTATATTTACCTTCTATATCAGATGAGTTGAGTTAACAGAAGATACTGGCAGAAATGGAGGGTGGATAAGATAGATGTAGGACATTAGAGGAGTTTTGTTTTGTGCTCTTTCAGTCACTTTCATTCATTTACTTGCTATGCTCTTAACACTACACTTTATCCCTGAATTTAGTTGCTACAATATCTTCTTTTACTACCACTTAACTTAATTTTCTTCTCTGGTGAACTAAACACACAGACTGAACAAATGAGTCATGGGATGCTTACTGGGCAATGGGTTGTGGCATTCACTGCACTAATTAGTGGAGGTTCATACCTCAAATTTTGCCTCACAATTTAAAGCAAAAAAAACGACAAAGTTACAACTCTTATCTCAGAAATCTCATAAGTTGTTGCACTCATATGTCGAGGTAGCACTGTACTCAAATTGTTTCTTCCATACTGCTTGCAGTATGTTCTCCTTGACCTGGGAACTCTGGAATTTGGCTGTAATATTCCTAGGAGTTTTCTTTTGGGGATCTTTTTCAATAGGTAATTGGTAAATTATTTTCATTTCTACTTTGCCTTCTGGTTCAACAACATCAGGGAAATTTTGATTGATAACTTTTTGAAAGATAGTGTCAAGGATCTTTTTTTTAATCATGACTTTCAGGTAGTCAAGTAATTTTCAATTTATTTCTCCTGGTTCTTTTTTCCAGGTCAGTGGTTTTTCCAGTGAAATATTTCACATTGCCTTCTATTTTTCATTTGTTCATATGTTTTATAATATCTTGATTTCTCATAAAGTCATTAGCTTTTAATGGCTCCAATCTAATTTTGAAGAAGTTATTCTCTTCGGTGAGTTTTTAAAATTTTTTTTCCATTTGGCAAAAGCAGCTTTTTGAGCTCCCCCAGTAGTATAATTGTACTGTCTATTTCTTCCTGTAACTCACTTAATTTCTCCTCTAAGAATCTGGATGTTATACTACTTGGTGCATACATGTTTAGCATTTATATTACTTCCCTTTATGAATTGTAAATGTACTTTACTGTCTATGATGCTTCTTAGGAGATTGACATTTCCTCCCTTATCTCTTTTAAGTAGAATCACTTTTGCTTTTGCTTTGTCTGAGATGAGGAATGCTGCCACTTCTTTTTTCCCTTACCCAAAAGAATAATATATTCCACTCTAGCCTTTTAAATTTATACTCTGTGTATCCATCTGCTTTAAATGTTTCTTTTAAACAACATATTGCAGAAATATGGTTTTTCATCTGCTGGGGTATTTTATGGGAGAGTTTATCCAATTCACATTCTCAGTTATGATTACTAACTGTTTCTCTCCATCCTGTTTTTCCCTGTTTTTGCTTCTCTCTACCCTTTCTCACTTTCCTTCTTGCTTCAGTGTTGTTTTTGAGCACCACCTCTCCCAATCTGCCCTCCCTTCTATCAGTCCCTGTCCCTTTTTTTCCCTTTCCCCAATTGCTTCTTCCCTCCCATCTGCCCTACTTTATATCCAACACCTCACTTTTCTTTCCCTTTTCCTCTCTCACTTTCTATAGGGTAAGTTTCATTTCTATAACTAACTGAGTAAGTTCTTCCTTCTTTGAGTAGAATATATTATGCTTCAGGTAAAGAAAAAAAAATCAGGGGTAGCAGTCCTAATCTCTGATGAAGCAAAAGTAAAAATAGATCTAATCAAAAGAGATAAGGAATAAAATTATATCCTGCTGAAAGACACCACAGATAATGGAATAGTATCAATTCTAAAAATTTTATGCACCAAATGGTATAGCATCCAAATTCTTATAGGAGAAGTTAAGGGAGTTATAGGAAGAATTAAGAGCAAAACTATATGAGTAGGGGATATCAGTCTCCCACTCTATGTTTCTGATAAATCAAATCTTGAAATACAAAAGGAAGAAGGAAGTGAATAGAATTTTAGAAAAGGTAGATATAATAGATGTCTGGAGAAAATTGAATATAGATAGAAATGAATATAGTTTTTTTTTCCTCAGCAGTTAATGACAAAAAATTGACCACATGAAAAAATCTCACAGTCCAGTGAAGAAATATTAAATGTATCCATTTCAGGTCATAATGCAATAAAATATGCAATAATAAGCCATTGAAAATGGAAGAAAAATTAATTGGAAGTTAAATAATTTAATCCTAAAGAATAAATGGATTAAGTAACAAATCATAAACCAATAGATAACTTCATTCAAGAGACTGACAATAATGAGAAAACATACCAAATCACTGGATGGAGTAAAAGTGGCTCTTAGAGGAAGTTTTATGTCTATGAATGCTTATATTAATAAAATAGAGAAACAGGAGATCAATGAATTGGGCATGCAACTGAAAAAAAAGAACTAGAAAAAATAATGAATTGGAAATCTCCTATTAAATAAAACCAAAAGATAAGTTAATAAAATGGAAATAAAAAACATTGAATTAGTAAATAAAACTAAGAGCTAATTTTAGCAAAAAATAAAATAAACATTTGTTTAATTTTATTTAAAAAATAATTTTCTTTCACCATTTTGTCTCTCCCTGATTTAGGTATCAGTACCATATTTGTGTCATAAAAAGAATTTGGTAGGACTCATTTCTCACCAATTTTCCCAAATATTTTTTAGATTATTGGGATCAATTGATCTTTAAATGTTTGATAGAATTCACTAGTAAATCCATCTGGCACTAGGGATTTTTTCCTAGGGAGTTCTCTGAAAGTTTGTTCAATTAATTTTTCTGAGATGTGATTTTTTAAATAATTTGCTTCCTCTTCAGTTAGTCTGGGCTCCTTAAATTTTTGTAAATGTTCATCCATTTGACTAAGATTGCCAAATTTATATGCATACAATTGGGCAAAATATTTCCTAATTATTGATTTAATTTCCTCTTCATCTGAGGTACATTCCCCCTTTTCATTTTTGAGACTTGAAATTTGGTTTTCTTTCTTATTTTTTTTTATCATATTGACTAAGGGTCTATCAATTTATCAATTTTGTTTTTTTTTTCATAAGGCCTCATTTCTAAAGTACTTAGAGAACTGAAGCAAATTTACAAGAATATGAGTCATTCTTCAATAGACATGCGTTCAAAGGATATGAACAAGCAGTTTTCTGAGGAATAAATGAAAGCTATCTATGTCTAATGAAAAAAAATGCTTAAAATCACTATTAAATAGAGAAATGCTGATTGAAACAACTCTGAGGTACCACATCACTCCTATCAGATTGCCTAAAATGACAAAACAGGAAAATGGCAAATGTTGAAGAAGATGTGGAACTATTAGCTGATCCAAACATTCTGGAGAGCTATTTGTAACTATACCCTTAGGGCTACAAAACGTCCATACTCTTTGACCCAGCAGTACCACTTCTTGTACTGTATCCCAAAGAAATCGTAAAAGTGTGGAAAGCGACCATATGTACAAAAATATTTATATGAGCTCTCTTTGTGGTGGTGAAAAATAGAAATTGAGGGGATGACCTTCAATTGTGGAATGTCAACAACTTGTATATGAATGTAATAGAATACTATTACACTATAAGAAATGAAGAGCAGGCAAACTTCTGAAAACCATGGAAAAACTTATATGAACCAATGCTGATTGAAATGAGCAGAACCAGGAGAACACTTACACAGTAACAGCCACAGTATGTGAGTACTGATCTTCATAGACTTGGCCCTTCTCAGCAATGCAAAGACCTAAAATAATTCCAAAGGACTCATGATGGAAAATGCCATCCATATCATGAGAAAAGAAGTATGAAGTATGAACACAGAGTGAAGCCAACTCTTTTTCCTTTTGTTTTGTTTTCTTTTCTTTCTCATCACTTCTCCCCTTGTAATTCTGTGCAACATGCCAACTGTGAAAATATGTTTTATAGGAATGTATGTGTAGAGGCTGTATCACATGCTGTCTTGGGGAGAAATGGGGTCAGGAGGGGAGAGAAAACATATAACTTATGGAAGTGAATTTTGAAAACTGAAAGTAAATAATCATTAAAAAAAATAAAGTTATGTTTTCTTGCCATAGTATGGGAATCACTGACCACCATACTGATTGTGTTTGCCACCAGGGACATGGTCACTGACTTTGTGTGCTGGTGTCTCAGGTGCTGGCAGTTGAAGGCTGTAGGAAGTCTGGCAGCTTACCGGGTGCTGAGCTGGGGTCAGCCACACCGAAGCTGTCAGGATGGAGGGTGGGGTGTGAACCTTTGAGCATTGCTATTCTGAAGGACCTGAAGGTTTGACTGCTGGAGGACACCTGCCTGACTGCAGTTCTGCTTCCTAGAGTTGTGCTAAAGCATGAGGAAGTTTTGCTACTGCAGTCTACCAGTTCCCCTGCCTGTGCTAAAGCACTCAGGGGTCCCTGGTGTTGATACTTGCCTGTTTCACTTCCCTGAGCCTCAGGATCAATCACTGGTTTACTGAGGTGCTTGCTAGGACACCTCCCATCCTGTACTGTTACCATTCCAGCAGAACAAGAGGAACCTTTCTAATTAATTTCCCAAGTTCCCCAGGTTAAAAGACAAATGTACACCAGCTTTCTGCTGACTTAGCATTGCCAGAGTTTTTCTTGGGCTGTATTTTCTGGGTTTTTAGAGTTCAGAGTTTAGAGTTCAGTAAGGTTAAGAGCCCCTTACTTCTTACTCTGCCATCTGGACTCCCAGAAGTCCATTTAGATAGTTTCTTTCTTCAAGGTCCTTTGGAATTGTCTTACATCATTTTCTTCATTAAAGTAATTAAGTCTTTCACAGTTGATCATCATTACAATATCATTGTTCCTGTATACAATGATGTGCTGTTCTGTTTCTGGTGATTTAATTTTGTATGAGTGTTTCAAGGATTTTCTGAAGCCTTCCTGCTCATTATTCTTCTAGAACAATATTATTGTCCAAAACCATATACTATAATTTGTTTAGCCATTCCACAGTTGATGGCGTCCCCTCCATTTCTAATTCTTTGCTACCGCAGAAAACTTACCATAAATATTTTTATACAAATAGGTCCTTTTCCCTTTTCATGAATCTCTTTGCCATACAGACCTAGGAGTAGTATTGCTACATGAAGGGTAAGTGGAGTTTTATAGTCCTTTGTATATAGTTCCAAATGGTTGAACTGACTTAAAACACCAACAGTGCATTAGTGCCCCAATTTTTCCATACACCCTCCAGAATTTCTCATTTTCTTTTTCTCTCATGTTAATCAATCCTATGAGCATGAAGTATTACCTCAGAGTTGCTTTAATTTGCACATATCTAATAAGTGCTTTATATAATAATTTCATGTAACCATTGATACCTTAGATTTTTTCTGAAAACTACCTACTCACATTCTTTTACCATTTATCAGTTGAAGATTGAATTTTATTTCTATAAATTTGACTCAGTTCCTTATATATTTGTGAAATGTGGTGTTTGTCTAATAAACTTACTGTATAAAAATTTTTCCCCAGGTTTATATATGTTACTTTAAATTTGACTGCATATATAAAATTTTTTTTTATTTCACATAATCAAAATTATCAATTTTCTTTCCTATTATCCTCTTTATCTTCTGCTTGTACATATAACTTTTCTTTCATCCATAGATCTGACAAATACATTTTTCCATGCTTCCACCCTTTATGTCTAAATCATCTATTTATTTTCATCTTATAATATATGTTGTGAGATGATGGTCTTTTCATACTTTCTTCCAAACTGCTTTCAAGTTTTCCCAGTAATTTTCTAAAATGGTGAGTTTTTGCTCTAAAAGTTCAGATTGAGTTTATAAAATACAAGAGTACTATTGTCATTTAGTATTATGTAATGTTTACCTAATCTATTTCACTTCTCCACCACTACTTTTAGCCAGTAACATACTGTTTTCATATCTACCACTTTGTAATAGAGTTTGAAATCTGATGCTGGTAGACTACCTTCCTTTATTTTTTAGAGTTTCTCTTGATATCAGTGATGAATTTTATTATTTTTTTTCTAGCTCTATATTTTTTGGTAGTTTAAATGGTATGGCTCTGAGCAAGTAAGTCAACTTAGGTAGAATTGTAATTTTTATTATATTGACTCAGTCTACCCATGAGCAATCAATATTTCACCCATTTTAAAATTTGTCTTTATTTGTCTGAAAAATGTAAAGTAATCACGTTCATAGAGTCACTGGATTTGTCTTAGTAGATTCCCAAGTATTCTATATTTTCTGTGTCAAATGTCAATTTAACAGTATATTTTCCATATGCTTAGCTGGTGAACAATCAGGTATCAATAGGCCTTGCTATACCTCTGCTCTCCCAAACACATGAACGATTTTATGGATTGGTCTAATAGTTAGTATATAGCCATTGTCTTGGTCTTTGTAGAGAGACTTTCCTTTCAAACCAGGCCTGTGAAAATGGTAGGTGATTGACTTACTGCAAGTCTAGTCAATGTCTTTCTATGTATTAATACTGAATCAATTTCCTAAAGAAATTATTATACAATTATTGTCTCTTCTCTTGGAAGTGGTAAAAATTAGTCAATAATTCTTGTTGTTGTTATTTTCCTGTCTCTGAGACCCCAACCAGAAATTTATCTTTGGGGGAATGCTGTGGTTTTAAATTTCTCTTCCCTTGTGGCATCTTTTGGCTACTTCCTTTATCCTGTTTTAAATAATAACTCACACTTTTAAAATGAAGGTTTTTTTTTCTATTTGCTCAGTTAAGAGTCAAAGAAAAGATTTAAACAAAAAAAGGGTGAATAATTTTAGAAAACAAGGATAAGCTTCCAATACCTCTTTCAGGGTGGGGAAGTGAGATAAATAGCTCATGACTTTCAGTAGATAGAAAGAAAATGGAAGTAAGATAAATGAAGAATCACTGCTTTTAATTTACAGTACAGCTGGATTTAAGCAACTAAGAATCCATGTTTAAAATTCTTGCACCTTTTTTGGTCATAGTAATCTAGCTTCAGTCTGGTGCTTGTATCTTCCTGACAGATATCCCTCTGGTGCTTTTCCTTTCTTGGTTGTATTAACCTCTGTTTCCTTCCCATAATCTAAACAGATGAGAGGAGCTAATTTATGAGATGTAGTGATATTCTCAACCTCTTCCCAACATCAACATAAAACCTTGCATGGACATTAAAACATTTCCTCATGAAACTCAAAAGCATCCCAATCTAGAATATTGATGTCTTTGGAGACACAAGGATTATATGAGACTAAAACTGGTAAGCACTCTATGAGCCACTCCAAAATATTAAAAAAAAAAGGAACCTTGAAGACTTAAATAAATTTCCATAATGACCTTCCTAATGGGAAGTATAAAGAAAGATTTTTATGAATCACAGGACCAACCTACTTATTGTTGGATTATTTTACAGCATTACCTGACAACTCACTTTATTGCTTGAGTCTCATCAACTGCACCTTTCAGTAAATGTGCTGGGTAATTACTCCATTTACCATTTGTGTTTCAGGAAATATGTTCTTCTGTTTGTTCACATAAGATTGAATATTTAAACATTGCTTCTGCTGTGTTCCTTCATCTCTTTCTTTCATTACAAATCAATCTATTCTCCTCTGAAACTCAGCAATTTTCTCAAAGTACTTAAGATTTTTATTTATTTTCAATTATTGTGGGATATTTGCTACCCTCTTACAAGGAAAAGTCCTACATATTTCCTTGAAATATGTGCATTTTAAAGTTGTGATGAAATCTTGAGAGTGATTTAATTTTTATACCTGGAATAAAATGTTTTCTTTAGGAACATGCCTCCAGTTTCATAATGAAAAGTTCTCAAAAAGTGGATGTGATATAAAATTCTTTCACTGGTAATGATTTTGAAAGTATATTTATATGAGTTGCCTGGCTATATAAGGATTCAATCTTTGATCTCTTCACTATCTACATTTTCTCCCTTGAAAATTCCATTCCATTGCCTTATTTCAACTATCACCTCTATGCAGATGACTGCAGACTATATCACCAGACCTGACCTCACTTCAGAGTTACATACCTGCATTTTGCCTTCTTACAGAATATTTTTTCTACTTGTCCCAATGATACCCCATTTATTAAGAGGGGAGGTTGGACTAGATAATCTCTAAGTTCCTTTCCAACTTTCAAACATTATTTCAAGGTCTAAAATGAAATCCACCTGATCCCTAGAAAGACATTCTTGTCACCTTATAAAATACAGCTAATTATCTGTCACCTGGAATCCACCTATCCTTTTGACTTTATTATTTCTATCTATTGTGTTTTTATTCTCTGTCTCTCTTGTTCAAAACTGAGGAATTATCTTTGACTTATCTTTCTTTTACCATTCATATTTAATCAACTACCAAGCCTCATTAATTCTACCTCTCAAATCTCTCAGATACCTTTGGTCTCCTAACACCAATGTTACCTTTCCAGTGAAAGTCCTCTTTTCCAAATCTTTTGATTATTACAATCCTAAGGTTGTCAGGGTGTTTCCCTCAATCCCGTCTCTTTAAAAAGACATCCTTCACTTGGGGGTGGCGGTGGGAAGTGAGCCAAGATGGTGGAGTAGAAAGAGGACTTCTCCATGACGATGGCTTCTGCCTATTCCAATGCATGTTAAAAATTACTCTAAACAAATTTTAGAGCTACAGAACCCACAAAGTGACAGAGAGAAATAAATCTCCAACTGAAAGCAGCCCAGCAGGGTGACAGGAAGGGGCTATCTCACTGAGCTGGGAGCTGAGCTCAGGCCTGTGTGAGCCCCATGGTTTTTGCCTCAGGGCAGCCCCAATCAGCAGCATCATGAGAAGACTTCAGGATAGTGAAGCAACAGCACCTGTGGCAGTTTCCAGACTTCTGAACCCATAAACCTGAAAGACAAATTAAAAAGTCATTATGGAACTCTGTTGGAACAGGGGTAAACAGTAGAGGATGGGCTGTCCCCTTACTGCCGGGGCAAGAAGTGGAGGAGCCGTGATAGCTGTGTAGCTGCCACAGCATGGCTTCCTAAGGAGCTCGTGGCCAGAAGATTGTAGGGGGAACAAGCAACCATTCAGAGGGTAACCTTTCATTCTCTAACCTGCTTGGATCAGGATCATGGTCTTGGGTGGAGGTCCTGGGGTGTGTGGCCAGTGATCCAGATCCTGGTGGGGCTACAGAGAAGGTGCTCTCTTAATTGCTCTAGCAGCTGCAAACCGCCCAGCAATTTGGGACAAAGCTCTCTCCATTCCGGAAGCAGAGTTCTACAATGGTAAAGAGTTCAAAAGTCAAGTAATTGCCAGGTGACATAAGCAAGCACAGGAAACACAATCCTACTACAGAATCATTTTTCAGGGACAAAAAGGATCAACGCATGGAAGAGGAAGAAGACATTGAAGTCAGAACTCCTGAATCAAAAACTCCCAAAAAAACGTGAACTGGTTTAAAGGCCATGGAGGACCTCAAGAAGGATTTTGAAAACCAAGTAAGAGAAGTGGAGAAAAATTTGAGAAGTGAGAATGATTCAAGAAAATAAAGAACAGCAAGTCAACAACATGACTGAGGAAGGTAACACCTTAAAAATAGTTTGACTCAAATGGCAAAAGAGGCCCAAAAAGCCAATGAGGAGAAGAATGCCTTAAAAATGAATATACCAGATGGAAAATGAATTAAAAAAACTCACTGAAGAAAATAATTCCTTCAAAATTAGATTGGGACAAATGGAAGATAATGATTTTACCAGAAATCAAGATACTATTGAACAGATTCAAACAAAGGAAAAAAATAGAAGGCAATGTGAAATATCTCACTGGAGAAACCACTGACCTGGAAAATAGATCCAGGGGAGAGAAGTTAAAAATTATTGGACTGCATGAAAGCCACTATCAAAAAAGGAGCCTAGACAGCAACTTTCAAGAAATTATCAAGCAAAATTTCCCTTATGTTCTAGAACCAGGGGGTAAAATGGAAATTGAAATAGTTTACAAATTGCCTCTAACAGAAAATCACTGCTTTTCAGCCCAAAAAAACTCCTAGGAATCTCATAGCCAAATTCTAGTGTTCCCAAGTCAAGGAGAAAATACAGCAAAATGTCAGGAAAAAGCAATTTGAGTATTGTGAAAACACAAACAGGATAACAGAAGACCTAGCAAGTTCTACACTAAGGGATCTGAGGGCTTGGAATATGATATTCTGTTGGTCAAGGAAGCTAGGCTTTAAACCAAGAATCACCTACCCAGCAAAACTTAGTATTATGCTTCAGGGAAAATATGGTCATTCAATGAAATAGAGCATTTTCAAGCATTCGTGACAAAAAAGAGCAGAGCTGAACAAAAAAATTTGACTTTCAAATGCAAGAATCAAGAGAAGTAAGAGAAGATAAATCGGGAAAAGAATTTATAAGAAACTTATTAAAGTTGAACTATTTACATTCCTATATGGAAAAATGATCATTGTAACTCATATGAATTTTCTCACTATGAGGATAGTTGAAGGGAATATACATATATATACATACATACATATATATGTATATACATATACATATACATATATGTATACACAGGTTTGTATGTATGTATGTATAGGAGGGTGTAGGTGTGTGTAAATAAATATTTCAGGGTGTACATATGTATGTACATGTATACATGGACACTGGATGCACAGGACAAGTTTAAAATGAGTGGGTAATATCTAAAAAATAAAATTAAGATGTGAGAAAGATATGTTGGGAAGGGAAAGGGAGAGAGATCAGGGAAAACTATTTTACATAAAAGAGGCAAAAGAAAACTTACAATGGAAGGGAAGAGTAGGAAAGTGAAAAGAAATGGAACAAACTTACTCTCATTGAATTTGGCTTAAGGAGGAAATAGCATACACACTAAATTAGGTATCTTACCCTTCATGAAGATATTGGGGAAGAGGATAAGAGGGGGGAGGATAGAAAGGAGAGCAGATTAGGGGAGAGGGTAGTTAGAAGCCAACACTTTTATAAAAAGTTAGGGTCAAAAGAGAAAATATAATAAGTGAGAGGTAGGATAGGATGGAGAGAGTCTTTCACAATATACCTACTGTGGAAATGTTTTGTGTAACTACACATGTACAACTTTTATTGAACTGCTTATCTTCACAGTGGGGGTGGGTAAGAAGGAAAGAAGGAAAAAATCTGGAACTCGAAGTTTTTAAAAACAAATGTGTAAAAAAAAATAAGATATGCAGGCACTTGGGTATAAAAATCCATCTTGCCCTTCTAGAAAGGTAGAGGGGTAATGGGGGAGGATATAAAAGAGAACAGATTAGGGTGAGGGATATTTAGTAGATTTGCTATTTTGGAGTGAGTGGTAGGGGAAAGTGGTAGGGGAAAGATGGGAAGAAAAATTATTACTCAAAATTTAATGGAAATGAATGGTAAAAACTAAAAATAAATAAACAAATGTAAATTTAAAAAAAACATTCTTCATAACGATTCCAGATTCTTCTTGTCTATTCATAGATTAGACAATGTCACTGATTTGTTTTTGCTTTTTGTTTTTTTGGAGGGGTAATCAGGGTAATTGGGATTAAGTGACATGCTCAAGGTCACATGTCTAGTAAATGTTAAGTGCCTGAGGCTGGATTTGAACTCACATGTTCTTGCCTACAGGGCCAGTGCTCTATTTACTGCACTGCCTAGCTGCCCCAGTGTCATTCATTCTTTGGTCTAAAATTTTTAGTAGTTCCCTTTCTCCTACCTAGTAAACTTCAAACTCCCTTTTTTTAACTCATATATCTCCACAGCCTGATGTTATTCTACATTTATAGCTTTATCTCATACTTCTTCAACATATTCTCTATCTTTGTCAAATTTGACTACTTTCTTATCCCTAATTTTTTTCTTTGCTATATTTCTTTTCTTATAACATTCCACCCCTGGAATTTATTCTTTCCTTTTCCTTTGTCTATTAAATTGCTACCAGTCCTTTAAAGCTCATCTTAAATATTGTCACCAGGAATCTTCCTTGTTCTCTACAGATTTCCCACATTGTACCATGTTTTCAACTTTTTTGATATACAGATGTTGTGTTATAGGTATTTGTGCATATGCTTTCTTGATTATATATTCAATGTGTCTTTAGAGGGATAGAATTGGAATCAAGAAGACCTGATTTCAAAACCTGACTTTGGTCTTTAGCAGTTGTGAGACCCTAGGCAAATAATTCAACCTCACTGCCACAATATCCTTATATGAAAAGTGGAGGTGCTATTATTATAGCACAATCCTCTTGGTGTATTTGTGATGACAAAATATTATTATATTTCCCAAATCCTTTGAAAATTTTAAAGTGCTATATAAAGGCTAGTAATTATTATTATTGTTGTTAATAGTATATGTTCACTTAAAAAGGAGTAATGTACCCCAAACATGTAAATTGCTAATAAATATTTGTTTAACCTAATTGTACAAGTCACTTCACAATAACCAAAAAAAATGGTCTACAGGTCATGCATTCACTCAGTTTATCTTCACTGAATACTTTCAAAGTGGTTGATATCATACCCTTTGGCATGAAGTTGGGGAAATATAACAGGAAAAACACATTTCCCTAGAAATATGTGATCACTAATACTATATTATGCAAAGTTTATGTAAGTCTGTCTGTCTTGGGTGATGGGAGAAAGGGGAGAGAAGTATATATGTGTGATGTTAATTATTAGATTAAGAGGTTTTTGCTGTTGTTGTTTTTCTTTTGGAGGAAGACAAGCAAGGCTTATCATTTCCTTGGTGTAGAGAATGCAGACCTCCTACCATTCTACAGATGAAAGTCTTAAAGAGTTTTCTGAGTAAGGAATAGGCTGAAGAACTTGCCCCAAGAACACACAACTACTATGTGTGCTGGGTAAGACTTGAACAGTCAAATATCTGAGTACTGCATGCTATCCATTAAACTTCTCTCATAGCAGATTAAATATTTTGCAAACTTAGTTTCTTATACTTTAATTTTATTCCAAGAACTCTGACCCAGTGTTAGGCTCAAAGGATATTTATTAAGTAGTGTTTAAATTCTTGAAGTTTTCAAGAATTTTTTTTTCAAGCAAAGAGAATACATAAGAAAATAGTTACTTAACATGGTATTCTAATCTTCAAATGTCTACTATTATGAAATCTCATTAATTCTCTTTCTCATCCTCCCACACATTTTCCCTTCAGTCCTAGAAAATGGTGAGCTTTAAATTTGCAATTGGTTCAATAATTTTCTTCTCATTATTTTATTCTCAGCTAATGCTATCTATTGAATATTTGCATTCTCATTTCTCGAACATGCACATTGTAGCATATGTTATAAATATACATGGGTTGCTACCATGCTTGATTTGCAAATATGTTTAGTAGGCCTTCAGGTAATTACAGGAGGCTTTCTCCCTTGATAGGTCTGCCCTTTCATTCTTCATTACTTAATGAGCAAAACAAATTGATCTGTTGTCTGATAATTTATCATGTTGCACAGACTGCCAGTGTCAATCAAGACTGGGGAACAGCTATTTTATCAGAACAAGCTTGACCCTGTCATTAGCAGTGGATGTGGGCTCCTTGAAGGGTTGGTCTGATTTCTGAAAACAAAGGGTAAGGAAACAAAATAAATAGGAGATTCTAGCCATCTGTGAGACTTGCATTACTGATGGACTGTGGAACCTTTGCTTCCATTTTTTAAAAAAATATTGTTATGTCTCTTGCACAGGATAAGACAGCATCCATATTATTATCTGTTAGTTATAAAGAATATAAACATAAGAGAGTAAGCTTTTCATTTTTAGGATGAAAAGTAAATTAAAAAGAGCAAAATAAAAGAAACACAAACAATGTGGTAGTGATCATGTTACTTTTCTGAAAAGAAAATTTATTTTACCACCTTGATGTTTTCCTTTTATCTGTATGTCTTACTGTCAATAATAACTGATATTTCTAAATCTCTAAAATAATTAAAAACACTTTTCTTACTGATCTAACTCTTCTGGAGAACAATTTGAAATTATTCCCAAAGGGATATAAAATTGTGCATATTCATTGACCCAACTATAATATTTCTAGATCCAAATGAGATCTAAGAAAAAAGAGAAAGGATGTATGTGCACAAAAGTCTTTAAAGCAGTTCTTTTTTGGTGGCAAATAATTGGTCATTTAGGGTATGTCCATCAGTTGTGTAATGTTTTCACAAGTTGTGTTATATGATCATGAGAGAATACTATTGTGCTATCTGAAATGGTCATCCGAATGCTTTCAGAAAAACCTGGGAAGACTTATATGAACTGATACAAATTAAAGTGAGTAGAATAAAGAAAACATTGAACATAGAAATATTAATATTGTTAACAAATTATCAAATGTGAAAAACAACTGCTCTGACCTATACAATGATCCATAACAACCACAAAAGACTCATAATGAAAAATGTTATCTACCACCATAGAGACAACTGATGAACACTGATGGCAGACTGAAGCATACTTTTTTTCAAATTATTTTTCTTTCTTTTTAAATTTTGCAACATGGCTTATATGAAAATATGTCCTTCATGATTTCACATGTATAATGGGTTTCATATAATTTGCCTTCTCAGTGGGTAGGAGAAAGGCTGAAGGAAGGGAATGAATTTGAAACACAATTTTTTTTTAAATATTAAGAACTCAGGCAGGCGGAAATGCTTTCCTCACAATCCTGTCCAAACCAACAAACATTTATGAAGATCCTGTATAATACAGGTACTTAACTCTAGTCTTGGCCTTTAAGGAATGTATA
>CM053599.1:155480844-155515864 GCA_028646575.1 Pseudocheirus occidentalis | reverse complement strand
CTAATGCCATACACCAAAGTCAAGTCTAAATGGGTGCACTATCTAGGTATAAAGGCTGACACTGTAAATAATCTGGCGAAGCAAGGAATAGTTTACCTGTCAGATTTATGGAGTAGGGAAGACTTTATGACCAAAGAAGAGTTGGAGAGCATTATAAAATGTAAAATGGATAATCTTGATTACATTAAATTGGAAAGCTTTTGTGCAAACAAAACCAATATAACCAAGATTAAGACAGAAGTAGGAAACTGGGAAAGAATATTTACAACCAGTGTCTCTGATAAAGGCCTCATTTCTAAAATATACAGGGAATTAAATAAAATTTATAAGAATACAAGCCATTCCCCAATTGATAAATGGGAAAAGGATATGAACAGGCAATTTTCAGAGGTAGAAATTAAAGATATCTTTAAGCAAAGAAAAAAAAAAGATGTACGAAGACCAGAATTCAAATGGAGACTGAAGAAACACATGCTTTTGTTCTTTTCCATGTTTGGTTTTATTTCCTTACTTTTATTTCTTTTTTTCTCATCATTCACTCCATTGGTTACAGTGCTTCTATACAGCCAGACTATTGTACAATGTGAAAGTGTTTGCAGATCCCATACATGACTGTACACTGCCATGAGGTGAGGGGAGAAGGGAGGGGATAAAATCTGAAGCTCAAGTGATTGTGTAACTGAATCTAGTAAACTAAAAGTAAGTAAACAAGTAAATAATTCAACAAATCAAACAAAAAACAAAAAAAGCACAAAGTAAATAAATAAATTCCAGCTACAAAAAACAAGATAAAATGACTAATTCTTTTAAAATCCAAATTGTGAAAATAGAAAATACTTTTCAATGAAGAAATCAGCTCCTTAAAAGGAAACAATGTGTGAACTAAAGTGAACTCTGATGAAATGGAAAAGGAGGTTTAAAAAAACTAATTGAGGAAAATAATTTGCTAAAAATTAAAATCAACCAAATTGAAGCTAATGACACTATGAGAAACCAAAAATCAGTCAAATAAAACATCAAGAATGAAAAATTTAAAAAGAGGTATAATATCTCAATGGAAAAATAACTGACCTGGAAAACAGATCCAGGAGAGATAATCTAAGAATTATTGGCCTACCAGAAAACTATGGTGAAGAAAGCACTCGGGACAACATCTTCCAAGAGCTGTCAAGGAAAACCGCTCTGGGATCCTAGAACGAGAAAGTGAAAGACAAATCATGAAAATCCATCAGACACATCCTGAAAGAGATCCCAAATTGAAAACTTTCTGAAATGCTGTAGCCAAATGTTAGAAATGTTAGCAGTAGGAATTAGAAAAGAAAAAGAAATTGAAGTAATCAAATTAGTCAAAGAAGAGACTAAGATATCACTCTTTGCAGATGATATGATGATATACTAGGAGAATCCTAGAGAACCTAGCAAAAATCAACTTGAGACAATAAATAAATAAATATGGAAAAGTTTCAGGATATAAAATAAACTCACATAAATCCTTACTATTCCCATATATTTCAAATGAAATACAACAGGAAGAGAGAGAAAGAGAAACCCATTTAAAGTCACTTCAGACATTAGAAAAATGGATAAGGTACACACACGCACAGCCGGAGTGTATTTCTGATGACTGTCCACAACCTGTACTTGTTTGACCCAGATGGGGTTTGCCTGCACTACAGCGAGTGGCCCCACAAGAAGCAGGCAGGGATCCCCAAGGAGGAGGAGTAGAAGCTAATGTATGGAATGCTCTTCTCCATCCAATCTTTTGTCAGCAAGATGTCACCAGTGGACATGAAAGATGGATACCTGGCCTTCCAGACAAGCTGCTACAAGCTCCATTACTATGAGACACCCACTGGGGTGAAGGTTGTAATGAACACAGATCTGGGTGTAGGACCCATTCGGGATGTCCTACACCATATCTACAGTGGGCTGTATGTGGAGTTGGTGGTGAAGAACCTGCTGTGCCCGCTGGGTCAGACTGTACAAAGTGAACTTTTTCTCAGTCGGCTGGACGCCTATATTCGATCGCTGCCCTTCTTCTCTGCCCAGGCTGGCTGAGAACAGAATTCTTGTAGAACTGCATCTGTATTCATTCTAGAGCTCCCTGTTTGCTTTCATCACCAGAAGAACCTTTCATTCCTCCCCAGCACTGCTCAAAGGGCCATTCCAAAGTGGCTACTTTTGAGGAAACCCATGACTGAATTGCCATCCATACTCTTCCAGCTGCAGTGGTCCTTTGCTTCTGATACTCCAGTCCCACCTAGTCCACACCTCCCTCCCTCCCATCCCCTTTCTTGCTGCTGTATTGAAAATGGAGAATAAAACTTTTACTTGTCAAAAAAAATGGATAATTTTGATTACGTTAAATTTAAAAGTTTCTGTATGAAGCCAATGTAACCAAGATTAAAAAGGAAGTGGGAAATTAGGAAAGAATTTTTACAACCAAAGTCACTGATAAAGGCCTCCTTTCTAAAATATACAGAAAAACGAGTCAAATTTATGAGAATACAAGCCATTTTCCATTTGATATGTGGTCAAAGGATATGAACAGATAGTTTTCAGAGGAAGAAACTTAAGATATCTATAAGCATATGAAAAAATGCTCTAAATCTCTAGTGGCTAGCGAAATACAAATCAAAACAACTATCACCACATCTCACCAGTCAGATTGGTTAAAATGACAAAATAGGAAAATGACAAATTTTGGAGACGATGTGGGAAAATTAGAACACTAATGCATTGTTAGTGGGGTTGTGAACTTATTCAAGCTTTCTGCAGAGCTATCTGGAACTATGCCCAAAGTGCTATACATAATACCTTTTCACCCAGTAATACCACTTCTAGCATTATATCCCAAAGTGATCACAGAAGTGGGAGGAAGACCTGTATGTACAAAAATATTCAGAGAAGCTCCTTTTGTGGTTGCAAAGGATTTGAAATTTAAGGAATGCTGATCAATTGGAGAATGGCTCAATAAATTGTGGTATACGAATATAATGGAATATTATTTTGCTATAAGTAATGAGTAGCAGATGGACTTCATATTTAGCTGGAAAGACTTATGCAAACTGTGCTGAGTAAGAAATCTGTACACAATTCCAAACACAATGTATGTGTAATGACCAACTTTGACAGACTGGACTCTTCTCAGCTATGCAAGTTTATAGGACAACTCCAAAAGATTCATGATAAAATAAAAATGTCTACCTTGAGAGAAGGAACTAGAAATAACTAGAGAATAGAGTTTGAATGCAGATTGAACCAAATTACTTCCTGTCTCTTTTTCTTGTTTGGTTTTGTTTCCTCTTTGTCATTGTTCATTCCATTGATTACAATCCTTTACAATCTGACTTATGTTTAATGTGAAGGTATTTGGCACTTCCTTTTCCCTTTTCCAGTGATAGACCTGAAAGAAATCCAAAATGGTTCAGTGTCTGACATACTGTTGTAGACTGTCCTACAATATAGCTTCCAACAATCTCAGCTCTCATGAACCCCATGCAGTGAGACATAAAATTCTTATGAGACTATCAAAGATAAAAAAGCATGTCCGCAGAGCTTATGGGGGTTCCATGTGTGCTAAATGTGTCCATGACAGAATCAAGCATGCTTTCCTGATTGAGGAGCAGAATATTGTTGTGAAGGTGTTGAAGGCACAGGCACAAAGTCAAAAAAGTAAATAAAAATTATGTGTATTTTTGATAAAAAAGGAAATCAAAATATACCAAAAAAAAGAAAAAGAAAGTATTTGCAGATTCTATATTTGATTACATGCTGGCCAGGGATGGGGGTGAGGAGAGGAAGGGGAAGAAAATTTCAAACTCATGGAATGTGGAACTGAATCTTCTAAACTAAAAGTGAACAAACAAATTAATAAAAATAAAATTTTACTTTAAAATAATATTTTATCATGTTTTTTATCCTTCTTTACCTCCTCCTCCTCCTGCTCCTTCTGTCTCTGTCTGTCTGTCTGTCTCTCTCATTGCTACTTTCTAATCTTCTTTGCTCCAGACATTGTCCTAAAAGCTCTTCCCTTTTGTCTCAATATCCTCTCATTTACTTTTCTCATTAACTGCCATTCAATTACTATTCCTAAGGAGGTATTCCCATGATTCCTATTAGTCAATTATTTTCTCTAAAAGGATGATTCCTAGATCTAGATATCTACCATCACAGATCTTCCTATCTACATATTCAGTTCAAGTACCACATCACCATCTATTAAAATGTTCTATAGACAACTTAAATTTAATGTGTCCCAAATGATATTTATTCTATTTTAATTCCAAATTACCCATCTTTTTAAACACCCCATAGTAGTTTCCGAAGACTTATTTTATATCTGCCAAATCTCCAGTTTAATTCAAATGAAATATTCCTTTAACATGGGTTCAACCATTTTACTTCCCCATTTAATAAACTCTTGTGACTCTCTACTGCCTCTGGAATAAAATACTAGCCTCTGAATTTTGACAAAGTCCCTGACAGACTGGCTTTGGTCTACATTTTCAGTGTTATAGTATATTAAGGTGTTTCAGGCACACTTTTACAAAGCTAGAGTGCTCTCAAAAATGAAGACTAAGTGGAAGTCTTGTTCACTAAAAAAGAAATTTACAGGCTTGAGGGATTTGTAAACTACACTTCAGTTTCAAGCTGATGTCTTAGATCTTTTTTTTTGTCTCCCCTGTAAATGTTACATAATTCTTCTCAAAGACAGACTTCTTTGAGACCAGTTCAGTGACACTGTAAATTTTTTGTTGTATTAAATCACTATGATTCATTTCCTGATAGTTTTCCCATAGTAAAGTACTTACTGCTTCCAAAGATGTACTACTTTCATCAGACCACACGTTGGGAAAACAATTAAACCATTCCTCTCAACTCCCTCCAACGTCCAATTGAATATGAAACTGAATGGAGTCAAATAGGCTCAATTTTAAATGGTTTCAATGTCAATAGAGTTTGCAATCTCTATTTTACTTTGTTATACAGTCATGTGTATTGCTAGATGGTGTTCTATAATGTTCTGCATTCTAAAAGGGTTTACAATGTGTTATATCATAAGGAATGAAGAATGAAGGTGAGGCACAATAATTGTATTTTGGCTATTTTTGGCTCATTTCAAATTACTAGAATACTTACTTTGTATTGTGAAATGAAATTTAAATTTGAATTATACGATTTTAAATGTGAAAAATATGATTCATCACATAAAATTTAAAACAAACTTTGTATACAATCATCTTTAAATGCATGTGAACAAATATAAAACACCAAAAAGTACATGTATACTTGAAAGCTAGAATTAGTAAAGCTAAACTATTTTGTGGAAATAACATCCTATTTGTGACTTCAAACTACCAGTTGCCTTTTCAACTGAATTCACATTACTACAGAGTAAATGACAATATCAGATAATATTCCACATGCATCTTTAAAAAGGTGTATTTCTATTAACTCTGAATGGATCTTTTAAAATGTTTTCCCTTTCTTTGCCAATATTTCCCAGTGAAGCCTTCACATTTTTTAAGGTCTTAGCGTGTGTTTTGCTAAATTAAACCATTTCAACTTATTTTTACCATAAAAAGGATAATTTTAAGACTTCTTTGTACCTTATAGTGCAAATCATAAAACTTTTTTTTAAATTTTAAATTATTTTCTTGGTTACATCATTCATTTCCACAAGGTTTTGAGTTACAGATTTTCTCCCATTTTTGCCCCTACCCCCCAGCCCAGAACATTGATCCCACTGTAAGGCCCCTCCCACAATGCAAACCATAAAACTGAATGATTGCAAAATAGTTAATTTAAAGCATCTGATTATGTCCATAGCTGTCAGTAATTCAGTAATAAATCAGTAGGCCCTTTATATTTCCTTTAAAGGGAACAAAAATGCCAGAAAGGAGTTTAACCACAGCACATTGGAATATTAAAATGATTTCAAGGAAGATTAATAACATCCACATGACACTTTTTCTCTCACTTTGCAAGAAAACACATTATCTATTCCATAACAATTGATTGCTTTTCTATGGAATGCCCTTGATTTCTATGGTATTGTGCAGGCTTTTGATACTAATCTGAAAGATGTGCTAAGAGAGAAGTGCACCTTATCAAACATTCTGCAATAAACAAAATTATGCACCTGATAAATCATCCATATCCTCAAAGTGACAATTCTCACTTTAAGAGCTGGACTTCACAGAACTTCAATGCATTTTAGAAATGATAATAATAATAAAAATCAAAGACATTTTCTTCAATGTAGTACCTATAATTTACCTTTTTAAACTAAATATGATAAATTTTAGAAAATAGGGTGTATATTTACTTTACTTTTGCTCTCTTATTTCTAAATTGTTATTTTCCAAAGAATCATTTCAGATAATTAAGGTACTAAATATAATATAGTAAGTTTGCCACAGTATTACTGGACTCATAATAACCTACTAAAATGTGTAATATAATATATGCATATTTTGAGATACTAAAAACATAAGAAATATAAAATGACATGTATATATTACCTGGGAACTGACAATACTTTTAACAAAAACTCATATATTGAATTTTTGGTAATTGTTTTTGTTATTTTGTTGCACAGGCAATTTTGGGTGTTGTTGCTTCTTGTCTCCTCCTATTCCTCCTCCTTCTCTTCATTCTCCTCCTCTTTCTCCTCGTCATAGGCCAATGTTTGAGTAATAGTGTGTAAGGGATTTATCTTTATTTTTAGAATACTTTCCAACTATGCTGAAGTTTGGGAAGTGTAAAAGAATATGGCATTTTATAGGTGTTAATTGCTTTGAAAGAGATTTCTTTTTTAATTTAGCTTTGACTTCAGAATGATAATAGGCCTTTAAATGTTTTCATCAACAGCTGTCTACACTGCCAAAACTTGCTGCTCACTATCCTACTACTCAGACAAAACAATGTCTCCATATATTTTTATGTTTCTAAAAGTGATTTCAGCTGGGAATGTGTTTAATAAATGACAGAAACGTGCATTTGGTGTATATTAAGAAGGGTCACTGATGTTCTGTTTTTAATAACAGACATGTGACATCATCTGTTAAGAGATATCGTGTGAAGTTTATATCTAAGAAGCTTGCAAAATGCTTTTCTAGTAAGCCATACAATATGGTGAAGCATATGAATTAATATGTATGAAGGTTATTTTACCCCATCATGCTACATTTTTTCAGAGATGCTAGAGTTTTAACCTCCTTTGTCATAATTTTTCTATTATCCTCGATTTTAATTGAATCCTTGTTTTCTATTTTTTATGTAATCAAACCTATATTTTCATTGTTTTGGAATGACTGTAACCATATAAATGATGATCTTTTTTCTGTGCATTTTTGAAAGTACCTACCTATGTTTTTCCTCTGACTCCTTCATTTCTTAAGCCTCTGTAATAATATTATGCATTCATATTGAATTATTTATTTTGTTCTTTCCATTGATTTAATACATGTATCACTTTAATCTTTGATTTCTTGTCTTTGATTCCTGATTTAGGAAACATAGAATTTCTACAATATGTTTGCTTTCCCCATTTTGTTCTCTGTGTTACTTTTTTATTATTACTTTAAATTACTCAATGCAGCATTCAAA
This sequence comes from Pseudocheirus occidentalis, assembly GCA_028646575.1. Classification (NCBI taxonomy): domain Eukaryota; kingdom Metazoa; phylum Chordata; class Mammalia; order Diprotodontia; family Pseudocheiridae; genus Pseudocheirus; species Pseudocheirus occidentalis. Next base: position 155,508,250 of record CM053599.1, on the reverse strand, counting down.
TTTTAAATGTACTTTGACATAAGGAGTCTCCATTAGTATAACTATGCTGATCTTTGAAAGAGGTAGTCTATTAAAAAAAAAAACTTTATCATCTTGACAATAACTCTCTCAGATTTTGCTTTATTAGCATGCTGTTTGAAAATGCAGGTTCCCCTTAATATCATGATAGAGTTAATAAAATGATGACTATGACTATGTTGACTACAATAATATCTCCTCTATTTGTGAATATATGAATTTATATGTATGTATATATACACACATATTATATGTAATAACATGATATTATGCATAATAACTTTATAGCTTATAAAATACTTTCTCATATTTATTTTTTATCTCATATATCTTAAGTGGCATATAATTTTATAACAACTTTGCTACTTAAAGAGAACTTGTTACCTTTTCTTTGTAGTTAAAAACTTAAGGCTAGCAAAGTTCATTGATCTGACCATCTTCATGCAGATTATAAATATGAAAGCCAGAATTAAAATTGAATTTTTCTTATTCCTGGCTTAGTGATCTTTTTTGTATGTCATGCTGCTTTCAAAGTCCACATTTTAGGGCAGATTTCCCTGACAAATTTAAAGAGAGCAACAAGCACACATGGAAATTAAAGTGTGAGAACAACTCAGTGGGTCATCACATTTAAATTCAGTCATCAAATGCTGTCTTTCTGGTCATGGTAGCAAAATCCAGAGTACAACTTAGGATTCTTTCTGTTTCTATTTAATTAAGTTCTTTCTTTCCAGAGATGGAAACAAGTTTAAAAGCCCTAAAAATAAATCTTTAATTTGAGAGACAACAGCATAGAGGTTAGAAAGCTGAAGTAAAAAATCATGGGTTCAAATCAGACTGCTATGTGAGCATGGGGGCCAGTTACCTAAATTCATAGTGACCCAAACAAATTTCTTTTTCTTCCTTTTAAAAAACATTTTGTTTTATTCCAATTACATTTAAAGAAACCTTTCAACATTCACTTTTATAAGAAGGAGTTAGAAAAATTTTGCCCCTCTCTCACCACCAACATCTCCAGGATATTAAGGAATTTAATATTGGTTAAGCATGTAAAATCATAAAACATATTTCCACATTAATAATGTTTTGAAAGGAAAATCAGAACAAAAAGGAAAAACCAATTTTTTGTAAAATTGAAAGTAAAAAAAGAAAAGTGGTGAAAATATTATGCTTTAATCTCCATTCAAATTCAGTAGTTCTTTCTCTGGAAATGGATAGTATTTTCCATTATGAGTCTTTCAGAACTGTATTAGAATTATTATCAGAATTTAGAATTTTATTAGAATGTATTTAGAATTATATTATGTTATTGTATTCCTAAGAAGAGCCAAAATTATCAAAGTTGTTCATCAAAAAATGTTGCTTATTCTATGTACACTGTTCTCCTAGATCTGCTCACTTCATGCAATGTCAGTTTATGTAAGTCCTTCAATGTTTGGGGGCTTTTTGTGTAAATCCACCTCCCATAATTTTTTTTATTACACAATATTTTCCTATTTGATTCACATACTACAACTTGTTCAACCATTCACTTCAACTATTCTCATACTGGGAAACATGTCATAAGTTAAAATTATCATCTTTCCATGTAGGCATGTAAATAGATCTACTTGGATAAGTTCCTTATTATTTCTTTTCCCTGTTTACCTTCCCATGCTTGTATTTGAATATCAATTTTTTAATTCAGTTCAGATTTTTTTTAGTGAGAATGCTTGAAAGTCCTCCACCTCATTGAATGACCATATTTTCCCCTGAAACATTATACTAAATGCTGCTGGGTAGGTGACTCTAGGATTTTAATCCTAGCTCCTTTACTCTCTGGAGTATCACATTCCAGACCCATTGAACCCTTAATGATCCTGTGTTATCCTGATTGTATTTCCACTGTATTCAAATTGTTTCTTCTTGGCATCTAGTAATATTTCCTCCTTCATCTGGGAACTACAGAACCCAGCTATAACATTCCTAGGAGTTTTCTTTTGGGGATCTTTTTCAAGAGGTGATCAGTGAATTCTTTCAAGTTCTGTTTTGCCCTCTGGTTCTAAAATATCAGGGAAATTTTGCATGAGAATTTCTTGAGCAATGATTTTTAGCTTCTTTTCTTTTCGATCATGGCTTTCAGGTAGTCCAATAATTTTTAAATTGTCTCTACTGGATCTATTTTCCAGGCAAATATTTTTTTCAAAGAGATATTTCAAATTGCCTTCTATTTTTTCACTTGTTTGAATCTGTTTAATAGTATCTTGATTTCTCATAAAGTAATTTTCTTCTATTTGCTCCACTCTGTTTCTGAAGAAATTATTCTCTTCAGTGAGCTTTTGAGATTCTTTTTTCCATCTGGCATATTTGACATTTTAAGACATTCTTCTCCTCATTGGCTTTTTGGACCTCTTTTGCCATTTGAGTTAATCCATTTTTATGGTGTTATTTTCTTCAGTGAGTTTGTTGACTCTCCTCATGATTTTCTTGGATCATTCTCATTCCCCTCCCCATTTTTTCTTCACTTCTCTTATTTGGCTTTCAAAATCCTTCTTAAGCCCCTTTATGGACTCTAACAAGTGTATATTTTTCTTAGAAGGTTTTGGTGCAGGAGTTTTACTGTTTTATGTTTCTCCCATTTCATGCTTTGATCCTTTTGTCCTACAAAAAAAGGAATCTAAAGATGGATCGCTGTGCTTGCTTTGCTTCCTATACCTGCAAATGTTGCCAGACAATTAACTTGACTTTTGATCTTTTAGCCACAGTAGAACTCTTCTTCCAGAGGGGAAAGCTTTGTCCCAAATGACTGGGGTTTTCACAGCTGTCAGAACTATTGGGAGGTTGCCATCTCTACAGCCCCCAAAAGGTTTGGCTTACTGTTCATGCACCTCAGGTCCACCACCGAAGGCCACAATCCCTATCCAGGCAGGTTAAAGCAAGAGCCTTGCCTCTAAATGGTTTCTTAGTCCCCCCACCCCGAACTCTACAGGATAGGAGCTTTGATGCAGCCACATGGAGTAGCTTGTAGGACTGCCTCTTCTGCTTCTGGCTCTGGGGGCAGAGGGCAAGACCAACTCCTCCATACCCCTCATATTCAGCTGAGTTTCACTGACCATTCACTTTGTCTGTGGAATTTATGAGTTGATAATTCTGGAAACCTCCACAGCTCCAGGTGATCCACACTCTCAAATGCTCCAACAACAGCTGGTCTTTGCCACCCTGGGGCTAAAACTGCTGCTCATGCAGTGCTGAGCTCATCTCCCAGCATGCTCCAAAGAACCCTTCCTGTTTGCCTGCCATGCTGCCTTCAGCAGATTTGTTTCTCTGTCACTTTGTGGATTCTGCAACTCTAAAATTTGTTAAAATTGTATTTTTCAGGTATTTGTGTGGTTATGAGGGGGACTCATGGAGTTTTCCTGCTTCTATGTTGCCACCTTGACTCCCCCCAACCCCCCACCACCTTGACCACACTCATCCTTTAGAATTACCTAGTTATTAGAGGGACATGTTGAAATCCCTCATTAATACAGTTTTGCTCTCTATTTCTTCCTATGCCTCCTTTAACTTCTCTCTTAAGAATATGGATGCTATGCCACTTGGTGCATAAATGTTTAGGAATGATATTACTTCATTGTCTACTGTATCTTTTACCAGGTTGTAATTCCCTTCCTTACCTCTTTGTGATTTCTTTTTACTTTTGGTTTGTCTTAAATGAGAACTGCTTTTTTTCAGCTGAAGCATAATATATTCTCCTTCAGTCTTTTGCCTTTACTCTGTGGGTTTCTCTTTGCTTCAAATTTGTTTCTTGTGTTAATGAAGTAATTTGTCAATGTATGTGGCATTTTTTGAGAAATGCCTAGTTTGTCAATTAGGTATTCTTTGTTTCTCCTTTTTCTCCTCAGGTTTTCTATTTCTTTCCTCTCCTCACAATCTACTATTTGATTATCCCCTACTATTTGATTAGTAGTATCTGCCTCAACTAGCCATTTCTATTTGGGCAATTCTGTTATTTCCTTCCCCATTTCTTCTCTTCCTCCTCTTCCTTTTCCTCCTTCACCTCCTCCTCATCCTTTCCCTTTTTCCTCTCTCAATGTGATGAGTTTTACCCTTACATGTGTAAAGCCAAGCATGAGCAGCTTTCTAGAGGACTGCTGCTGTGAACAGATTTCAAGGTTCTGGTTATATAGTACAGTGAATTCTCTATTTATTCAATAACAAATCAGAGCAAAACACACACAGAAAATCAAAATACAGCATTCCCAATGTTACAGCTTAACACAGAAAATAATAAAAAGGATTCACCTTTTCATAACTCAACAACTTATCACTGAAAATGTGACATAGTTTTCCCAAAAGTGGTCATATATTTTTAAATAAGGTATAGTCATTTAGCCAATCACAAAATCCTTAATTCAATGAGAAAGTACAAAATTCAAAGTTCTCTGCCTTTAGGTCACAGTAAATCATAATCTTCTCAGTCAGTACTCAATATCCAAGTAAAGTCTCCTTTCAGTTTGAATCAAGGCTGGCTCTCAGCTTCCATGGTTTTTGTTCCATGGTCCCATCTTCAACTGTCACCTAAGTTCCAAGGAAGGCAGCTCCCAGTTCCTTGTCCAGTTCTTTATATAGCTCCTTGTCCAGTTCTTCATCCAGTCCCCATTCCATATTGAAGCTCACCATGTCCAATCCTCCCCAAGTCCTTCATAGTTCCTGTTTCTGGGAAGACAAAACTTAAGAGAGCCAAAATAATATTCATATACATCATCAGCACCATCATCAATTCACTATCTGCCTATGAAGTCAATTCAGACCCACCAACAAGGTCTGAGAAGTCAACACAAATCATCAACAGAGAAATCAACACAGAGCCACAAACAAGGTCCAAGAGGCCAGCACAAATTATCAGTAAAGTCTCAGGTCCTCCAAACCCCTCCTCCAGGACTTCTGAAAACATACAATGAAAAAATCCTTTCAGGCCTTCCAGTAAGGTCCCGGGGCTTTTGTAAAACATATCAGAAACATCAACACAGATAGAGTAGACAGAGTGCTGGGATACCACATGTTTCCTCCTTCTTAACTCTGCCATCATAAGAGTTGTTTTCTCAGTTCTGCTGTCTCAAGCCCTAGGCCTCTCCTTATATATTTTCATTAGCTCCTCCCTTTCCTGTTGTATGAATTTATGAGTCCTAGGGTTCACAAGTTGTGGGGTTCACATGTTCTGTTTCTTAATAGACTAGGTACAAGTCTCAAAAGAAACTTGGACTGAACCAAGGTGTTAATTCAATAGCTGAAACAAAGTATGAACTACTTCTGTGCTTGCCATTACAAACTGTGGGTGTTCTGTCCAAAGGAATATAAATTTTTATCACTTATACTTTGCAAGACGTTTGGGGTTGGGAGACATATTTTTTTCCTACTTCCCTGCTTATTTAGTCTATCATTTTTTTAAACTGAGACAACTAAATATTTTGGCTCATATAGTTTTCATTTAGTATTGCTTGATACATAGTTTTGAAAAAGCATGCTTTGAGAAAAGCCATTCAGATTCAAATGGAACTTCCTGATTATGCCTTTAAAATCAAATCACTGGCTCTCACTAATTGGCCAATAATAGGTCTCAGCCCAAGCATCATTTGCTCATTGTTGGGTCTTTATGACTCAGTGTGAGTGTAAACAACTGCTAATGTTCTGATCAAAAACTCTAAAGGTCTTCTCCCAGAATGACTCTTTCATGAAGGCAAAGTGGGCTGTCTTTTCCTCAATTATTGCCTAACCTTCAATTACTGAACAGGTGTTGTCTCAGATAAATTGAGATCTGTGAAAGACCTTATCTTAAAAAGGCCAGGTTCTGCCACTGTATCCTGAGACATTGCCAGTCATTCTGACCTATGTCTTGCAACTAGACTAAGATGACTCTGAAGGAGAGAGTGAGATGGTGATTTTGCACAGCCTTGCCTCTCTTAAATCTTATTCACTTGCAAGTCAAGATATCACTCTTCTGGTGTCATTGATTGTCTTATATAACAAAGAACAAACAAGAACAATAACAAGTTGAGCTCATGGTTAATGCGGAATGTCAGAGATGGGCATTGAATTTTGATATAAAGATTCAAAATTCAACTCTTTCTTTGCCACAGCAAACTATCACTGACATTACAATAGGAATTTGAAATATGGACAAATAATCATCTCCAGGATTTGTACATTTTCCTCCACACCCACCCTCAGTGAGAAATAAAGCAATTTGTTAAAGTTTATACATGCATAGTAATGCAAAACACATCCATAACAGTTATGTTGTGAAAAATAACTATATTTCCCTCTGTCATATCGCACCTCCCATTTATTCTATCCTTTCATTCGTCCCTGTCCCTCTTCAGAAGTGTTTGCTTCTGATTATACCCTAATCCCATTTGTCCTTGCTTCTATCATCTTCTCCAGTAGTTCTCAACCTATGGGTTATGTTCAATATGTAACAATGAAAATACATCCATCATATCAGATAGATTCATAACAGTAGCAAAATTACAGTTATGAAGTAGCAACCAAAATAATTTTATGGTTGGGGGTCATCACAGCATGAGGAACTCTACTAAAGGGTCACAGCATTAGGAAGGTTGAGAACCACTGCCTATCTTATCCCTTACCCCTCTCCTTCACGATATGGTAAGATAGGTTTTCATAACCAATTTAGCGTGTTTATGTTATTCCCTCCTTAAACTGAATCTGATGAAAATAAGATTCTCATTCCTTCTAACGTCCCCCTCTTCCATTCCACTATAAAAGCTTTTTCTTGCTCTTTTATGTGAAATAATTTACCGTATTCTATATCTCCCTTTATAAATTTCCCAGTACATTCCTCTTACCTTCTGATTTTACTTTTAGATATTATCCCTTAATATTCAAATATTCAACTCACTTTGTGTTTTCTAAGTGTATGTCTATATGCATGTATACATAAGGCATACATACATAAATATAAACACATATATGTATATGTATAAACACATATAATATTTATATCTATCTGTCCTATCTGTCTATCTGTCTATCTATCTATCTATCTATCTATCTATCTATCTATCTATCTATCTACCTATATATCCATCTATCAGTCTATCTAATTTCCTCCAGTTACTCTCATACTGGGAAAGGTCTCATGAGTTACAAATATCACCATTCTATGAAGAAATGCAAACAATTCAACTTTAATAAGTTCCTTATGATTTCGCTTTCCTGTTTACTGTTTCATGCTTTTCTTGATACTTGTGTTTGAAAGCCAAATTTCTATTCAATTCTGGTCTTTTCATCAAGAATACTTGAAAGTCTTCTGTTTTATTGAATACCCATTTTTTCCCTTTGAAGGATTATTCTCAATTTTGATAGGTGATTCTTGATTTTAATCCTAGCTCCTTTGAGCTCCAGAATATTATATTCCAAGGCCTCTGATTCCTTTATATGGAAATTGCTAAATCTGGTGTTACCTGGATTGCTCTTCCACAGTACTTAAATTGTTTCTTTCTGGTTGCTTGCAATATTTTCTCCTTGACATAGGAACTCTGCAATATGGTTACAAATTACAAATTACAAACATCCTAAAAGATCCCTTTTGGGATCTCATTCAGGAGGTGATTGGTGGATTTTTTTTATTTATATTTTACCATATTGTTCATTTAATTAATTCCTTTTATTTAAAAACTTATTTATTTTTAATTTTCAACATTAATGTCCACAAGATTTTGAGTTACAATTTTGTCTCCCCATCTTTCCCCTACCTCTCACTCCAAAATAGGAAGTCTACTGAATACCTCTTCCCCAATCTATTCTCTCTTATATCATCACCTTTCTTCCCCCTAACTCTTTAGTAGGGCAATATGGGTTTCTATACTCCGGTACCTGTATATCTTATTTCCCAGATTCATGTAAAAATAAAAATTTAACATGTATTTTTAAAACTTTGAGTTCCATTTTTTTCCTTCTTCACTTCTCCCTCACCCCCACTGGGAAGATAGGCAATTCAATATAAATTGTACATATGTAGTTACACAAAACATTCCATAGTAAGTATGTTGTGAAAGACTCCCTCCATCCTATCCCACTACCCTCTTATTGTATTTTTTCCTTTCACCCTATCCCTTTTCAATAATATTTTCTTTTAACTACCCTCTCCCTCAATATGCCCTCCCTCCTATATTTTCCCTTTTTATCCCCTACTCTCCTATTTTCCTGTAGGGTAAGATACCCAAATGAACGTATATTTTATTCCCTCTGTAGGCCAAATTCAATGAGAATAAGATTGTCCCATTTCCCTTTCACCTTCCTGCTCTTCCCCTTCATTCTAATGACTTCATTTTCCTCTTTTATATCAGATTGTTTACCCTAATTGATCACACACTTTCTTCTTCTCCCAATAAATTCCTCTCTCACCTCTTTATTTTATTTTTTAGATATCATACCTTCCTATTCAATCAATCTCTAGGAATTTGGTTGCTATACCACTTGGTGCATATATGTTTAGTAATGATATTGCTTCTTTTTTAATGGTGCCTTTAGCAGGATATAGTTTCCTTACTTATCTCTTTTAATAAGATCTATTTTTTCTTTTGCTTTATTGCTACCACAGCTTTTTTTTTTACTTTAGCTAAAGCATAATATATTCTACTCCATTCTTTTACCTTTACCATTTGTGTATCCCCCTGTTTAAATTATGTTTCTTGTAGATATCATATTGTAGGATTATTGTTTTAATCCACTCTGCTTTCCACCTCTGTTTTATGTGACAACTGTGGTCCGATTCTCATTCACAGTTATGATTACAATCTGTGTCTTTCCCTCCATCCCATTCCCTCCCCTGTTTATTCTTCTAATTCTCCTTTCTCCTTTCCCCTCCTTAAGTGTTTCCCTTTTGACCAATGCCTCCCTCAGTATTCCCTTACCACCTACTCCACCACCACCCCTTTTTCCCTCCTTTTCCCTCCTACTTTTAGTATGACATGATAGACTTTTATACTTAAAAAAATAATGTTATTCATGTGTTTTGTTTGACTGATTCTTGATGCCTCATAGAGTCAATAGCCTCTATTTGACTCATTCAAATTTTTAGTGAATTATTTGCCTTGGCTAATGTTTGAAGCTCCTACTTCCAATGTTCAGATTTCATCTTTTCTTTAAATTTGTAATAGTTGGTTTGTTTACAACATTAATTTCCACAAGATTTTGAGTTACAAATTTTCTCCCCACCTTCCCCTTACACATCACCCCAAAATAGTTATTCCACTGTATACCCCTCCCCTGTTCTGCTCTCTCCTATATCCTACCCCATCATCCCTCTGACTTTCTGGTAGAGTCAGATGGATCTCCCTATCTCAGTGCCTGTATAACTTACTTCACAGTTGCATGTAAATAATAATTATATAAACATATATATATACACATATACACATAGATATACATATATACATAAATAATCATTTATATGTGTGTGCATGTGTGTGAGTATATATTTAAAGTTCTACTATCTGATTATAGAATTTTAAATTCTAGATGCTTTCTATTCCTCCTTTGTCATCCACCACCTCTGGAAAGTCAGGTAATACAATACAGGACATACATGTGTAGTTATGCAGAACATCTCCACAATCAACATATTGTGTAACACTGACTATATTTCCCTGCTTCTTGTCCCACCCTCCTCCTTGTTCTGTTCTCTACTTTGTCCCTTTCCCTTTACTGAAGTGTGTTTCTAACATAGCCTCCCCCCCGACCATGCCCTCCCCTTCATCCTCCCCCTATCATCCCAATCCCTCCTACTCTCCTCCTGTAGGGCAAGTTACTCACTTTAGCATGTATGTGATTCCTTCCCCAAGCCAAATTCAATGAGAGTAAGGGTGACCCATTCCTTTTTGCCTTCCTGTTCTTCCCCTCCACTGTAACAGTTATCTCTTGCCTCTTCTATATGAGATGATTAAAACTTTATGTCTCTCCCTGTCTCTTCTCATTCTATTCCTCAACCACCTCTTAATTAAACCTTTTAAAATATCATGCTTTCCTATTGAAATTGTGCACTCTGTCCACATACACATAAGTACCTGAACTCACTTGTCTATATATATATATATGCATATGTACCTTCCTTTATACACAAAAGTATGTGTGCATGCATACATACATACACACACATGTATGTACACACATTTATATTCCCTTCACCTATCCTCATACTGAGAAAAGTTTCACAAGTTACAATTCTCATTTTTCCATGTTGGCATGTAAATAGCTCAGCTTTGATAAGTTCCTTATGATTTCTTTGAAATGTTTACCTTCTCATGCTTCTTGTGTTTGAATGTCAAATTTTCTGTCCAGTTCTGTCTTTTTTCCTCAAAAATGCTTGGAAGTCCTCCATCTCATAGAATGATGATATTTTCCCCTGAAACATTATAGTCAGTTTTGCTGGGTAGGTGATTCTTTGTTTTTATCCTAGCTCCCTTGATCTCTGAAATATCATATTCCAGGACCTCCAGTCCCTTAATGTAAAAGCTGCTAGATCCTGGGTTATCCTGATTGTGAATCCACAGTATTCAAATTAGGTCTTCTTGGCAGCTTGCAATATTTGCTCCTTGATCTGGCAACTCCAGAACCTTGCTATAACATTCCTAGGAGTTTTCTTTTTGGGATCTTTTTCAGAAGGTGATCAGTGAATTCTCTCAAGTTCTATTTTGCCCCTTGGTTCTAAAATATTAGGGTAATTTTCCTTGAGAATTTCTTCAAGGATGATTTCTAGGTTCTTTTTTTGGGTCATGGCTTTCAGGTAGTCCAATAATTTTTAATTTTTTTTCTGCTGGAACTATTTTCCAGGTCAGTGTTTTTTTCAATGATATATTTCACATTGTCTTCTTTTATTTTCATTTCTTTGGATCTGTTTAATGATATCTTGATTTCTCATAAAATAATTTTCTTCCATTTGCTCCACTCTGATTCTGAAGGAATTATTCTCTTCAGCAAGCTTTTGAGATTCTTTTTTCCATCTGGAAAATTCAATTTTTTAGGCAATCTTCTCTTCATTGACTTCTTGGGCCTCCTTTGCTATTTGAGTTAGTCTATTGTTAAGGCATCATTTTCTTCAGTCAGGTTGTTGATTCTCTTATCATGATTTTCTTGCATCACTCTCATTTCTCTCCCCAATTTTTACTCCACTTCTATTATTTGTTTTTTAAAATCCTTTGTAAGCTCCTCTATGGCCTCTATCCACTTCATATTTTTCTTGGAAGCTTTTGGTGTGGGAGTTCTGACTGTGTTGTCTTCCTCCCTTTCCATGCTTTGGTCCTTTTTGTCCCCAAAAAGGAATCTAAAGTTTGATTGCTGGGCTTTCTTTGCTTCTTTTGCCTGTTTACATTGCCAGTCAATTGCTTGGTGTTTATGATCAGTAGTTAAACTCTGCTTTCCGAGGGAAGAGCTCTGTCCCAAATTGATTGGGTTTTCATGGCTGCTGGAGCTTTTAGGAGGCTACCATTTTTTGCAGCCTCCACCAGCTTTGGCTCACTGAAAACTCATCTCAGGACCACCATTGAATACCATGATCCTGATCCAGGCAGCTTAAGGCAAGAGCACTTAGCCTCTGAATTCCTTGGCCCCCCTATAATCTGTAGGCCAAGAGCTTCTGAAGCAGCCATGTGGAGGTGGCTGCTGGGCTGCCACTTCAGACTGCTACTAGCTCTGGAGGCAGTTCAGCCATACCATCTCCCACCAATTTAGCCAAGTTCTACTGACCTTTTCTGTTTGTCCTTGGCTCTTGTGGGTTGGTGGTTCTGGAAACCACTACAGCCACTGATGATCTGCTCTACTGAATGCTTCAGGCTCAGCTTCTCCTAGACACCCTTGGGCTGAAACCACATGGGCCTGGGCTCTGCTTACAGCAGCTGCAATGACCACCTGCCAGGTTGCCTTTAGCAGGAGATTTGTTATTCTGTCATTTTTATGGAATCTGGAGTACTAAAATTTGCTTAGATTCATATTTTATAGGTATTTGAGCTAGTATTGGGGGGGAGCTCATAGAATTCTCCTGTTTCTACATCACCATCTTGACTGGAATCTCTAGATTTCATCTTTATGAATTCATTTTCTCCAGTTATATTTTGAACTTCCCTTCCCAATTCACAAATTTTACGTTTTAAGGATTTGTTTTCTTCTGTTTGTTATTTTTTTTTGGCAACTGTAATTTTAATAGAATTGATTGATTTATCATCTACCTTTCTAATTTGGTTTTTAAAATCCTGCTTGATCTTTTGCAAGAATGCTTTTTGGGCATGAGATGAGTTTATATTACCTTCTGTGGTTTTAAGTGCAAGTATAGAGTCAATATTGTCCTCTAAATTGGGTTGTTTTTGCTCAGTATAATAGGATTCAATCATTTTTATTTTTGTTTTCCCAGCTTCCTTCTTTTCCTTTGTAACTGCCTATTTCTTGACTTTTGAACTGGGGTTTCTGCTTCTGGGGTATAGATGGCTCTGATCTGCACTTCTCAAGCTGGGAGCTAGGGGCCTGATTGTTTGATTTCTAAACTAAGCTTGCTTTATAAAGCCTCTGGGTTTCTAAACTGAGGCCATGGCTAGGGCTTTCAGTGTTTCCCTTGGTTTATCCTGAAGTTCACAGAGTAAGTTTTTGGAGAGTGGTGTTCGGGCCTCTTCAGTTTTCTGGCTCTATTCCCCTGGGTTAGAGGTCAGGCAGGCTTAGCAGCTGGTGTTAGAGCCAGGTGTGTGTCTGCAGATCCCTCTGGTTATGCTAAGGCACTTGTAGGTTTCTGGTGTTAATGCTTGCTGCTTCCAGCCCCCTGGGTTTTGGGATCTTCCACTGGTCAGCTGAAATGATGCCTATTGGAACACCTCCTGTCCTTCACTTCAGGCTTAGCACAGCCTCCGACACAGCCTTCCTCTAGGACTCCTAAGTCTGTCATTGCTCCCTCTATTTCTGAATCTTACAATAATCTCTGAGTTTTCAGGATCAGAGTGGGGGTTTGAGTAGCTAGGGTTTACTCTGCCATGTTTACTCCCAGAAGTTCAGGTAGGTGATTTTTAATTTACTAGCCCCAGGAGTAACTGCTGCGGCCCATGGGCCCTGGGCTTTCTCTTACCCAGATCCCCATGATTTCTAATATTATACTAGTATCCCATCATTATCATATACTGAAATTTATTCAACCATTGTCTAATTGAGGCTTCCCCTAAACATCTAATTTTGTACTTTCAGAAAGTAACTGCTATAAATATTTTTGTACTTATAATTTTGTTTTTGTTTTCATTTCATTTATCTCATTTTTTGATACAGAACTAGTAGTGGTCTTGCAGCTTCAAAGACCATGCATGGTTATATAGCCCTTTGGGCATAGCTCCAAATTTCTCTACAGAATGTTGAATCAGTTCACAATCCCACCAACAGTGCATTAAAGTTTCATTTTATCCATATTTTATCCAATGTTTGTCTTTTACCTTTTGTTTCCTATAAGGCAGTCTGTCACTGTTAGTGCCCTAATTGTCTCATAATGAATGTAAATAACAATGGTTTCTTTTTTTATCACAGATTAAGAGGTTCTTCCCCTCCCACATTTATTTTTTTAAGTGACCATTCAGTGTCATTTCTTCTCTCAGCTTTTCCTCTACTCTTATTTGACTGTAAAAATCCTGTTTGAGCTCTTTCATGGCTTGAGACCATTTCTTAAATTTAGAGAATCCACTCCAAATATTCATATTGACTGTGTGTGCCTGACCCTTGGTAGAACATTCTAAACATGTATTGGTCTGATTAGTCATAGTAGAACAAACTGAAACTTGACTCTAGAATAGTGATGTTATTTTGGTGCTCTTTGAGAATGAACGACAACAACCAAACTATAAATATGTGTGTTCATATATATGTAATTGCATTCATATATTTCTGTCTTTCTTTGAATTCTTTACACTTGTAATTATTAAGGTGCAATACTACTTAATTCTAATCATTTGTCACATTTTATTGTTCTTCACCTTTAATGGTTACCCTCTTTGCTTCCAGTTTTCCTACCATAAAGAAAATATAGTTATGAATACTTCTGAAAAAAAGCAACATCATAAAGTCTTTCTTTCTCCTTTTGATCTCATTGAGGAATAAGTTTGGTAATTGAATTCTGAATCAATTGTGTGCTCAAATGCTTTGGGGGGATTTTTTGGATATTTCCAGTACCTTTGGAGGAAATTTTTGCTGAGGGATTTCTATGATGCTTAAAATCCTAAAGGAAACTAATCACATAGGACAGTTCTATAATTTTTGGAATTAAATTTTTTCCTGAAACTACTTTGCTTACAAAATGTTATAACATTTTCAGAGAGAATAAGCAAATGCTGATTCTGAGTGGAAAAACAACAACAACAAAATCATAAGTACTTTTATTCCCTTATTTCAATTTTCAAGCCATTTCTTCTAAGTTCCACCCTCAACAGTTCATAATCATGGAATCCGCAGAAGTGATAGCTAACTGAAATCCATAAGGTTAACAAGGATTCAAGGAAACAAACATTTACATGGCCCTGAAAGTTTTAAGGAAATATAATTAATATTTCCAGAATAACATGGGAGTTTTACAAATATGATGGTCTCTGAAAACTGCTTTAAAATTATATTTTAATAGGTTGGGAATGACAGAATTTTATGCTCCCTTTTAATGCCTTGGCTTTCAATCAATCAGTCACAAAGCTGTTGTTGAATGCCTACTATATGCCAGCTAGTTGAGAAGCACTGGAGACAAAAATATTAAAAATGAAACATGCTTCACCTTCAAGGAGATTGTAGCTCCTAAGTGTGTCCTCTACACAATTAAGATGTAATATCCCAAAAGACATTTTTTCTCTGTTTGTATGTGCATATATATGCATTTGTGTGTATGTGTATGCACACACACCCACACAACCCCACAATTCTCATAGAGCATTGTGGTTTGGGACATATTGCATCAAAAATTTAGATGAAAACTGAAAAAATTTATCAAACATTTTCATAAAACATTGATATTGTATAAGCAGAATATTCAGATGGCTAGCTGAACTTTTTTCTGTTTTCATTCAAATCTTTAGCATCATACAGAGCCTGTGTGCCCAATAAATATTTAACCAATTAAGTTAAACTGAAAGTAGAAGGATGAAAAGGAGGCTCATTAGTAATCTGATACTGGGTATCCTTATATCTGGGTTATCCATTATTATTCAATACAAAATGGTCATGTACCTTTAGTTGTATTGTACTTTGGTTAGTTAATCAAATAAAGATGGGTTTGAGATGGGAGGGGTTAAAGACATGACTCATCTGCTGTCTTCAGGGACCACATACATTTTACCTACGTTAAATCAGCTGTGTCATTTCTCCAGGAATAGAATATTAATTGCTTATGTTATACATACCAAAAGGCTAAAATATGAAGGCAGAGTTTGTTGAAGCAATCAAGTAGGGATTAGATCTGTAGAGGTAATTAATAAAGGCCTTTAAGAACCTGGACAATCAAGATTCAGAGTTCCTTATTTGAAGGGAATTATTGAACCAGGGTTTTGGTAAGATATAAGTATCTAGGGTCAGGGAGTCATTCTTTTTTTCTTTATTTTGCTTTGTGTGCATCTCAGTACAGTAGACGTCTAAGTGGCACAATGGATAGATCACTACGTCTGGAGTCATGAAGACATGAGTTAAAACCTGGTTCAGATATATATTAGCTCTGTGATCCTGGTCTTAAATTTTTAAAAGTGTATCATTATAACATTTGCCTACCAGGAGAATTGTGATGAATGAATGAAATGATATTTGTAAGAGCCTTTCCACAGTGTGTGGCAAATAGCAGATACTTAATAAGTGCTTCTTCCTTTCCACCCTGTTCTCACCATTTCCCCCAATATAGTACCACACACACACACACACACACACCCACACACACACACACACAGAGTATAAGTCTATAGCATACGTATATTCTTACCTGCCTTCTATAAACTGAAATGTGAAGTTTCAGCTTATAGAAGACAGGTAATAATATACAAAATAAAGGTCACAACTTCATTCTTTTATAAGAATGTTAAACTTACAAAGAAATGGATGATTGGGAGGAAGTCAAAAGTAATGTCAGAGAGTACAATTCATTTATATGATTTTTGTTTCTCTTTTGACAATTTCACTCTAGTGGTATTTAAGATCAAGAATAAGGTGGTGACAGTAAGATATAGAGAATAAAGTAGTGATAAGAGAGACAGCAGGGAATAAAAATGACTTTACAGCTAGATATAGCATTTAAGAGAGAAAGAAAAATTAACCCATCAATTTTGGGCGACTCCCATAATGTTTCTCTGATGTCATTCTTTATATTACTATTATTATGTAATTCCTTAGTATATGAATGAATGAATGCTCAAAAGTTATAACTTTCAAGCAGTATGAGCAATTTAAGAAATGTTTTCTAAGGAAAAATTAAAGGCAAATCAGGACAGTGGGAGATATTTTATCACATATAGAAACTTGTCAGCCCCTTCACATCAAAGCATATAGAAAATCCCTTAATTTATAAGTTCATTAGTTTTAAAACTAAAAAATAACTGAAATATCACCTAGCAGAAATCTGTTTTTTTGCAGAAACTGAATTCTCCTTTCTTCATATATCTGAAAGTGACTTTCCTGTGCACATAAATAAGATATAAAATAAGTAGTCATCAGACCCATGTCAATAGTCAATAAATATTTATGGAGTATCTACTATGTCCCAGGTCCTGTTCTAAATGCTAGAGACAGGAGTGGCTAGGTGGCACAGTGAGTAGAGCACTGGCCCTGTAGTCAAGAGAACCTGAGTTCAAATTCAGCCTCAGACACTTAATACAAAAACTAGCTGTATGACCTTGGGCAAGTCATTTAACCCCAATTGCCCTCCCCCTAAAAAACAAAACAAAAAATAAAAAAGTAAATTCTTGGGATAAAAACATGAGAAAAAAATAGCACCTGACCTCAAGGACCTTGAAATCTAATGGGGGAGGGGGAGGAACACTTAAAAATTTTGAAATTAAAGAAAAATGATAACAAGAGATGGGGAAAGGAACTGGCTGTAGGCGCAAAGTAGATCATAATGGAGAAGTCAAAGAAGTCCAAAATTAGTGTCACTGTAAAAATCACAGAAATCTAAATTGAATTCAGCTGGATTAGAAGTGAAATGTCCCCTTATCTTAGATCTAGTTCTGTTTTGACTCTACCTATTGTGGCTAGGCTGGCTTCAGTTCTAAATGGAAGAACCTGGGTGTTATTCTTCACTTTGGGCATGTAGGTGTTATAGTGGATAAAGCACTGGGCTTAGGATCAGGAAGATTCGTGTTCCTGAGTTCAAATTTCATCTCTAACACTTACTAGCTGTGTCACCCTGGGCAAGTCACAACCCTATTGGCCTCAGTTTTTTCATCAATAAAGTGAGCTGGAGAAAGAAGTACCAAACTATTCAAGCATCACTGCCAAGAAAACCCTCCAAATGAGATCACAAAGAGTTGGCAATACTGAATAACAATTGAACAACAAAAACAAAATCAATTCTCTACCTCCTCAGTGAAAAAAAAAAGCTCTTTGAGAGCTGTGATCATTTTATTTTTGTTTCTGTATTCTCACCACCTAGCACTGTGTCTCTCACATAGTAGGCATGTAATGATGTCTGAAAGACTGAATTTTTAAGCATGTGTCTATGGGTTTGGTAACATTAAACTTCTGTGGATTGTGTTCATTCAATTCAATTAATATATGTAAATAAGGCAAAACGCTGGTGGCAATGATCATACCAATGTACTAATGGAAAGGGCATCACATTTAGAATCAGGTAATCTGAGTTGATATGCTATATCTTCTAATTCCCTCTTGTTGTGATAGCATTAGACCATTTTTAAAGTGTAGTACTAGCAGCTCAGAGACCCAGGTTTGAATCATGACTTGTATATTTTCTCATGTAGCACCTTGGAAAAGTCATTTAGCTTTTCCTAGCCTCACTTTTGTCATTTATATAGTAGAGATATAGGAGGTATACATGAGATACTATTTGCATAGAATTGTTGTAAAGTTTAAAAGAGTTAATAAAAAGGAAGGAAGGAAGGAAGGAAGCAAGTAAGAAAGGAGATGAGAAGGAGGTAAATGAAGAAGGAAAGAGAGGAAGAAGAAAAAAGGAAGGAAAGGGGAGAAGGAAGGAAGGAACAAATGAATAAAGGAGTAATGAAGGAAGGAACAAAGAAAGGAATGGAACAAGGGAGGATGAGAGGAAGGGAAGAAAAGGGAATGAAGTAGGGAGGAGAGAAGGGAGGAAGAAGGGAGAAAAGGGAGGACAGAAAGAATAAAGGGAAGAAGGAAGGAAGGAAGGAAAGAAGAAAGGAAGGAAGGAAAGAAGGAAGGAAAGAAAGAAGGAAGGAAGGAAGAAAGGGAGGGAGGGAGGGAAAGAAGGAGGGAAAAAGAGAGGGAGAGAAGGAGAAAGATGGAAGGAAAGAAGAAGGAAGGAGATTTCTGTTAGAGTAGACTTTCCAGAACCATGGTGGCTAAGTAAGCAGTGAATCACCATAACTTTTCCATATTCACCTGCAAAAAACCATGAATAGCATCCTGAAACAAATTCTGGAAGAGTACAACTAGAAAAAAAGATGGGGCAAGCAATATTTGAGCTTGGAAGTTTTGCAAAAAAGTTCTGTCTCACTGGGGGGGGGGGTAAAAGGAGAACCCAGGGCAGCATAAGAAGCATCCCAGCAAGCCAGAAACAAGACTCACCTAAGCATGCCAGTAGTAGATTTTGAGCCTCCATGTGGTAAAATAGGCTAATATCAACATCAGGACCCTCCATTTGTCTCATCATAGCCAGGCAAACCACAGACTCCAGCTCTAAGAACTGCCACATGTTTCAGTAAAGCCCTGGGCAAAGAGGCATCCTCTAGCAGTCAGACTCCACTTGTTTCAGTGAAGCCCCAGGCAAATACATAGATGCCAATACTACCAGTGCCTAAAAGTGCAGGTAGGTACAAGCACTGGGCCTCTTCCCCTTACTTTACTGTACCCTTAAGCAAAGAGGAAAACTCCCACTGGTAGACTCCTTGTGTTTTAGGATAACAGTGGACAAAAAATGAAACACTAACCATATGGGTGCCTAAGCAAACAAAGAGATTGTGCTACACACTTCAGCATATTCCTGGATAGACAGACAGCTTCCAGCATCAGTGTATCCCCAGAAAAAGAAAGAAATACCCCACCAACCTCAGCACACACCAGTCACCATGACTAGGACCCTGCCTCTGCACTAAATAAGCTGCCAGAATACTATGGCCTCCAGTAGCACCAGGCACTCGAACCCCATTCCCTCAGAAAAGCACCAGACAGGAGGTTCACAAATGAGTCTGAGGGCAACATTGGTGAACCACCAGATAAATAGCCTGCAGCCATTATCAGAAGGAGCCAGAGAAAGTAACCCTTCCACCCCAGGGGCAGAAGCCAAATTTAAAATAAAAGAAAAAGGCAGAAAATATGAGCAAAAATCAACAACCACACAAAAAATAATTTGTACATAGCAAGTTCTTATATTGACAGGGAAGACCAAGATAAAAACTCAGAAGAGGAAAGCACTCTCAAAACACCTATAGGCAGAACCCCAAAGAAAAATGAGAACTGCTCTCAAACCCAGAAAGATCCCACAGAAGAGGTCAAAAGGGATCTCAAAAATTGTATGGGAAAGGTAGAAGAAAAAATTGGGGAAATAAATGAATGAAACAAGAGAATTATGGAAAACAGAGTCAATAGCTTGGAACAGACAAAAATGCTTCAAAAGTAGAGCTGGTCAAATGGAAAAAGAGATACAAAATTTCACTGAAGAGAACAACTCCTTAAAGAGTACAATAAGCCAAATGGAAAAGAAAGTACAAAAGCTAATTGAGGAAAATAATACTTCAAAAATTTTAATTGATGGTAATTAGATAGCTTTGGGACATCAAGAATAAATCAAAAACCCTCATTTTCCAACTGGAATCATGGAGAGCTTAGAGGAAAAGAAGAAGCTACCAGCTGTTCCAGAATCCTTTCTGAAAAAGTGAAAGGCTTTTGCAATACTGAAAGCCAAATGCTTGAAGAAGAAGATGGCTATAAAAGAACTCTGTAAAATATGGAGAAAAGTTATGTATTAGAAAGCTAAAACCTACCATAAGGAGTACAGACAGATGTGCAGAAGTGAAATCCAGCTGGCTAGAATGGCAGGCAAAGATGGCAACTACTATGTACCTGCTGAATCCAAGTTAGCTTTTGTGATCAGAATCAAAGGTATCAAAGGGGTTAGACCAAAGGTCTGAAAAGTATTGCAGCTTCTTTGCCTTTGCAAAATCTTCAATGGCATTTTTGTTAAGTTTAACAAGGCCTCGATTAACATGCTGAGGATTGTGGAACCATTAATTGCATGGGGTTATCCAAACCTGAAGTCTATGAATGACTTGATTTACAAACGTGGATATGGCAAGATCAAGAAACAGAGAATTGCCCTGAAAGATAATGCCCTTATTGCAAAATCTCTTGGTAAATATGGAATCATTTGCATGGAGGACTTGATCCATGATATCTCTACTGTTGGCAAGCACTTCAAAGCTGCCAAAAACTTCCTGTGGCCATTCAAATTATCTTCTCCATAAGGTGGAATGAAGAAAAATACTACACATTTTGTGGAAGGTGGAGATGCTGGTAACAGGGAAGACCAGATCAACAGGATTATTAGAAGAAGAACTAAAGGTGAATTCACCATGATAATTTTTCTAATGGTCTGTTAATAAAAATGCCTATGACAAAATTGAAAAAAACAGAATAAATCAAAGAAATTACAAAGAATGAAAATAAAAGGTAGAAGATATAAAACACCTCATGGGAAAAACAACTTAGCTGGAAAATATATCTAGGAGAGACAATATCAGAATCACTGGGTTACCTGAAAGTCATAATCAAAAGGAGCATTTGGAGAGCATCTTTAAGGAAATAATTAAGGATATGTACTCTGATGTCGTAGAACAAGAGAGCAAAATAGTCATTGAAAGAATCCACCATTCACCTCAGGAAAGAGATCCCAAAATAAAAATTCAAAGGAAAATTACAGCCAAATTTGTGACCAAAAAGAAACAGTCCCAATATTGGGGGACCACAATCAGGATTCCACAGGATTTTGATAGCTACAACATTATAAGAACAGAGGTCATGGAACATGATATCCTGGAAGGCAAAAATCTGGTATTATAACCAAAAATCACTTACCTAGGAAAATTAAGCATAATATTTCAAGGGGGAAATAGTCATTCAAAGAAATAGAAAGATTTCAGTTTTTCATATCTAGAAGAAAAGAACTGAACAAACAAACAAACAAAACACCCTGATCTCTAATATCAAAGAGAAGCATAAACAGGTAAAAAGGGTGTGTGTGGGGGGGGTGAGAAAATATAAAGGATTCAATAGAGCTAAGTTGTTCACATCCTCACATGGGAAGGTGGTAAGTGTAATTCTTTAAAACTATATCACTAATAGTACAAATAGAATGAATATAGAGGGTAAAGATATAAGTTGAATTTGAGGGAATGGCAAAAGAAATTGGGGGATGAGAAAGTGGAATACACTGGGTATGAAAAAAGAAATGGGATGGGGTAAATTATTTCACAAGAGCCTGGAAAGACCTATTACAGTGAAGGGAAAGATAAGTGGATGGGTGATGGGTATCACTTGATCCTTACTCTCATTGGTAGTAGCTCAAAGAGGAAATAAAAAGCCTACTTATTTGAATATAGAAATCTATCCTTTCCAGAAGAAAAGTAGGAGGGGAGGAGAGTAAGTAAGGTGATGGTGTAATGGTAACTAATTTAAATTTGTATACCCCTTTTTGTTTTGTCAAGTAAGCATGTACTTAGCCCTTAGTGAAGCCTCTGTGAAAGAGGCAGGGGGTGTGAACTCTGTCTCCTGTTGCTGACATAACAGGAAGGGTTTGGATGAAACAGGAAGCCAATGTTGTGTGTGTGTGTGTGTGTATGTATATAAGAAAATTCCCAGAGAGGCAGAATCAGAATTTTTCCTCTGGTGTGCTCTTGGTGGAGGAGAGAGAGTTTCTTTCACAGAACATCTGGAAACTGACTGAGAACTGAGAGGATTTCCTTGAGACCAAAATCTAGTGAAGGCTGAGGCTGCTGCCAATAAGGCCACTTGAAATGCTAACATTTTATCTAGGTCCAAGGGCCATCCAAACCTCTGGAGGACTGAAGAAGCATGATAGGGATGCTAAGACTTTGTTTGTTTGTGGTTTGTTCAATATTTGAGTTCCTGGGAACAAAAGTTGTAAAGGTTTTAGATGTGTTGGACCCTGTGAACTTCACTATGTAACAGGAACTGCCCAGAGGTCTGGACAAGTACCTGGGAGCTGTCTGCCTCTGAGTCCAGATGCCTGTTTGGTGAATTCAGGTAGAAGCTGGTACCATGGAAGGGGATCAAGGGAATCTGAGAGACTACCCTGAGTCAAGATGAAGAAAAGGCCTCTCTTTGGATATTGAATGCTGTGATAAAATTGTGAAGTTTACTAGGCACAGAGGGGTGGAGGGTTTGTATAATTTTCTAAAGATTGTATTTTGTGATTAATGATACTTAGTGGCTGATTGCTAGATAAGTGACTGTTTAAATTAAGCTTTGATTGCCCCACGAGTGGAAGACTGACTATTGTATTTTGAAATGACTAAATGACTGAGTAAGGAGTCAAACGTCCTTAGGGATACCAGGTAATTGTTCTTTTGTTCTTTGTTCTAAATATTGTAACCACTTTGGTGAAAACTATGTGGTCATTTTAATATTGAGATGTTGTGAATATTATGATTTGTTGTGAAAATTTGCCTTGGATTTGTTCTTGAATATATAGTTCACTACATTGTGTAATCAAAACCTTTAAAGCTGTTCAAAGCAGCATTCTTTTGGGAAACTGTTCATGCATGGTGTTACAGGTAGTAATGACTGACAGAAGGGAGGGCAGATCAGGAAAGGTGGTAGATAGAAGCAAAACACTGGTGAGAAGGGAAACAATGACAGGACAAACAGAACTGAATGGAGGGGGATGCACAGGTAGTAATCATAGCAATGAATGTGAATGGAATGAAATCTCCAGTAAAGTAGAAGCAAATAGCACAGTGGGTCAAAAGCCAAAATCCTAAAATATGCTGTTTACAAGAAACACTTGAAGCAGAGAAACACACTGAGTAAAGGTAAGAGGCTGGAGCTGAATCAATTATGTTTCAGCTGAAGTTAAAATATAAGCAGGGGTAGCCATTCTGATCTCAGACTAAGTAAAAGCAAAATTGAATCTAATTAAGAGATAAGGAAGAAAATTAAATCTTGATAAAAGTTTCCATGCACAATGAAGTGGCATCAGTATTAAACATATATGTATCACGTGGCATGGCATCAAAATTTTTAGAAGAGAAATTAAGTGAGTTATAAGAAGAAACAGAGAATAAAGCTATTCTGGTGTGGGATCTCAACTGTCCCCTCTCAGAACTCAAAAAATAATTAGACTAAAAATGAGCAAGAAAGAAACTAAGGAAGTAAATAGAATATTTTTAAAAAATTAAATATGACAGGCTTTTAGAGGAAACAGAAAGGGAACAGAAAGGAATAGGTTTCTGTTTTTTCTCAGCAGAACATGTCACCTCCACAAAAACTGACTACAGTAAATTATAAAACCCTCAAAATTAAATGTAGAAAGGCAGATACATTAAATATAATCTTTTTGCATCATACTGCAATAAAAATACATTCAACAAATGGCAGAGGAAAGATAGATTTAATTAGTTAAAATAAATCAGAAATAAATAATCCAACACTACTGAATGAGGGTGTCAAAGAATAAATCATAGAAACAGTAAATATATTCATTAGAGAATATGACAACAATGTGACAGCAAATTAAAAGTTATGGGATACAACCAAAGAGGTATTTAGTTGAAAACTCATTTCTCTAAATTATTTTTTTCCTAGAAAAAAAGGAATTTATTTTTATTCAAGTAACTGCAAATAGGAAACCAGAGGTGGGGGGGGTGGATCATGAAAGTCTGGGACCAACCCTTCACCCATTTTGGCTGGACCTCCTTCCCTTAACCCTCCCAACTTGAAGACTACCAAAAAAGGGACTGATAAAAGTGGGGACAGGCAGCTCCCCTGGGGCCCACCTCCCCAAAAAATGTCATTTTTGAGTAAACTAGGCCTGGTGTCCACTATCTCCCCAAGCCCTCCTTTGTGATGATTTGGCGGGGATGAGCAGGGTTGATGGAGGAGGGGTAGAGGGCAAGTGAACATGAGAACCAACAAAACTGAATGGCTGGGTCTGGAAGCCACAGTACATAAGAACAAAACTGTTTCAAAAAGAAAACCACCCAAATGTGTTCAGAGGTGGATTGTGAGTGGAGGGAAGATGTAACTAGCTCCTAGGAGGAAGGGGGTGGCATTCTGAAAGGATGGATGGGGGAAGGAGGGCTGGGTAGGAAAGATCCTTTCAAAACATACATTCCAAAGGCAAAAAAATTCACAAGACAAGGAAGGCTGGCCCAGGACTGGGGGAAATTAATAAGATTTTCAAGTTCACCTTCTTCGTAGATCTCCTGAGCAGAAAGGAAACAGATGAATCAGACCCTGTCCCTTAGTGCCTGACACCCTAGGCTCCTGTCCAGCCCCATTACAGTTTGATTTTCTGGAAATTCCAAAGGGCAGGAGGAAGAAAAGGGGTGCATATTGCCCCTGCACCCCCTTTCTACTCTCAGCAAAACTCTGCCCTCAACTCCACCCCTGTGATCAATCTTGGCTGATTGATAGAAAGGGTAGTGGGGGTACAGAACATCTCCAGACAGAAGTCTATTGAAGCTGAACTCTAATGATCAAGATACTCTCACATCTGTCCTTCCCTCTCAAATCCTTTCGAGTTGGGGTGGGAGATGAGAAAACCGGAACCATGGTCCCATGGGGGATGAGGCAGAGACAAAGAAACAGGTTTTGGAAGCTAAGTCAAAAACTTAGATTTGTCCAAGGAAGGAGGAGTACAAAATAAATCCCAATCCTAGGAAAGGGTGGGTGGGCCCCTGAATGGATGGATGTAGGAGGTGGGGAAGAGGGAAGCAGGGAGTGCCCCCAGAGGCTCAACCACCTGCTGCCTGCTCCACCCTGCCCCACACAATCCCACAGAGGGTAACCATGATTAGTCCAATATGTGAATGGTGAGGCATTTTGCCCAGGTAACACTATTATTTCTCTAACCAGTAAAACTACAAAGGACAGATAGAGGGAAAGGAAAGGTGGGGAGAAACATGGGGATTTAAAGATCAACATTGTTCTGTTTAGTCCCAGCATGAAAGGGCAACTGCTGTTGTCATGTTGTCATGTTGTCATCGTAGTCATCATGGGGAATGAGGTACCAAGATTTAAGCAGACTTGGTTACTACTACTCCTTCAAAGACTCCTGGGATATGCCTTCTTCCTCTTCTTTCTCCAGCTTTTTGGGTCTACTTCTTGGTTTCCTCCTTGGTGCAGTGGCGGTTTTCTGGCCTTTTGTAACTCCCTTCTTCTTACTCCCCTTTGGTCTTCCTCAAGGTCTCTTGGGAGGTGGTGCCTCACTGGGCTCCTTCAGGGGTTGTTTTCAGGGTTGGCCCTGCCCTCACTTCTCAGACCCATCTTTCTCCTACTTGGAGGCCAGAGGCTGGTTGGGCTTTGAACTAGATTCATTCATCCTCCTCCTTCTCTAATGAGATAAAGGATAGGGGCATGGGCTTCCTGGGTGCATAGCTCTGGGTTGTGGGGAAGCAACGTGGATTGAGAGCAAACGCCCTGGCTAAGCTTCCCTGCTTGAGTTCCTCCCACCAATGCCTGTTGCAAACGTGGGTCTGTCTCCACATGGTCCTGGGGTTGGGGGCTGAAGATGGGTGGTCAAATGTGGGGTCTGGAGGTGGAAGCTCTCTAAATTTTTTCTTTTTTTTGTTTTTTGTTTTTGGAGGACAATTGGGGTTAAGTGACTTGCCCAAAGTAATACGGCTAGTTTTTTGTGCCGAGTGTCTGAGGCCAGATTTGAACTCATGTCCTCCTGATGTCACGTTCGGTGCTCTATTCACTGCGTCACCTAGCCGCCCCAGCCCTCTAAAATCTTAAATCAACAAAATAGAATAAAAAATAGTTGAAGATAGTTGGAACATGATGGAGTGAACCAGAAAATTCCAGGCTCTTGTGATTTTCCTCCATAAGAGTAATAACAGCACTTTAGAGTCAACAAACTGTCAGAAGAGATAAAAATAGGGCCCCAATCATGGTTTCCTGGGTGTAATGGCAATGGGATTTGAAGATCTCCCATGCCCCTTTTATTGGCAAGCTAATAGGTACTTATCACTTAGTTTCACGTTCATAATTGTGTCAAGTATTAAGCACCAAAACTTGTGAATCCCACAGTGGGATGAACTTGCTAACATAACAGGAAGGGCAGGGAGGAGTTAATACCATATATAAGGAGAAGCACAAGCTGGAGAGGGGAAAGATTTGGAAAACAGAACCTGTGGTGTCAGACCTTCTTCTGAGATCCAGCCAGAACTTCTGCTGAGAATTTCTCCTGAGAATGTCTGCTGAGAACTGCCGGGAATGAGAACTGCTGGGAGCCAGAACTGCTGGGACCAAGCAGCATGGAGGCTGACCAGCTACTGTGAGCAAAGAGGATTTTTGCCTTAGGGAGCCTGTTTTGTTTTGAAGGATTGGGAATGTGGGTGTTTGCTGCATTAACTATGTGTAACAATTTTGTGGTTACTGTGATGATTTTGACCTTCTGGTTTTGGAACTCAGTTTTCTGGAATTTGAATAAATGCTTTGGCTCTGTTCTCCCTGTGGAGAGTCTGTTACAATTTGTGGTTCACAATTACACCAGCATATTTATATTCACCATAATTGCTTTACAAATAGAATTGGTGCTATACTGGGACAATTTGAGATTAAAAGAAAAATCTCAGGACTAGGTTTGGTCCCTGTGAAGGGTATTATACCTCCATGCTTGGTTCTATTTTAACAACAAACAGCAAGCTGCTTCAACAACAATCAGAAAGTCCCAGTTTTATTTGGTTTGAGAGGCTGCCTCAGCCCCAGGCACAGGAGCATTTACCACTGGGTAGTGAGGGAAGTTGGGAATTTGAGCCAAGAAAATTGAGAGAACCTCACCTGATAAGGAATGCTAGACCCAGCTGTGTTGTGAAGAGTGGCCAGGGTGAAAAAGAACCAGCACATACCAGGTGAATGCAGAAGCAGTGCAGCAGAAAGATCCTGGCTCTGGGTACTTCTAGAGGTTAGAGGTTTGGCTCTGGTTCTAGGGTAGAAAGAAGAACTGAAGATCTGG
>CM053599.1:155451834-155480744 GCA_028646575.1 Pseudocheirus occidentalis | reverse complement strand
AGAGGAGCATACTGAAGCAAAAAAAAATCTCAAAGAGTAATGTTAAATAGTCACCTGAACCCAAAAAATTTCATAAAATATCTTTTAAAAGACTTTAAAAAATCAGATAACAGCAATGGAGGAAAAGCAAGAGAGAGCGAGACAGACAGAGAGACAGAGAGAGAAAGAGAGAGAGAGAGAGAGAGAGAGAGAGAGAGAGAGAGAGAGAGAGAGAGAGAGAGAGAATAATTAATGGAAGAAAAAAAAGAAGGTAAGAAATGTAAGTTAACCAATTGGAAAAAGAGATTAGAATTTTAAGGAAGAAAATGACAAATTGAAAATTAGATTTGTTCAAAGTGACACCAGCAAAAATCAAGAAATAATTAAGGAAACTGTGAATAATGAAAAATAGAAGATAAACTGAAAAATCTTAGAAGAAAAATAACAGATTCAGAGACAGATCAAGAAGAGAAAATATAAAAAGAATCACACAAGATGAGTGTCACAATAAAAAAAATGATGTTGATACAGTAATACAAGAAATAATTAAAGAGAATTGTCCTGAAGCATTAGAACAAGAAATAGAAAAAAATTCCATTGATCACCATATAAAAGAGACTCTATAAAGAAAAATCATAGGAATATCATAGTCAGATTCCAAAACCTCTAGGTGAAGGATAAAATATTAAAAGCCTCAAAATTAAAACAGTGTAAATATGATGGTCTCACAATTAGAATTACACAAGACCTGGAAACAGAGACCTTAAAGGACTACAGGTATTGGAGCACAACATATTGAAATGTGAAAGAACTGGGGCTCTGGCTTCAAATGGAATACCTTGAAAAATTAAGAATTATACTGAATTTTAAAAAAAAATTGGACATTTGATAAATTCTCAGACTTTCAAGAATTTGTTTTAAAAAATCCTGAACTTAATACAGGATTCAACATACAAAAATGAAGAGAAATGTAAAGCATATAAAAAAGACTAATTTTAAGGGATTCATGAAGACAGGCTATTCACTTTTTATAAATGTAAAATGTATGTCTAAGGTTCTTATTCAGAATTTTGTAACTCATAATAAAGATTGAATAAACCTGATTATGAAATGAATTTTGAAAATAAAACCATTTAGGAACAGCTAAAAAGAGTAATTATTTTATAAAAATGAAGTGGAAGAGAAAGAAATGATACAGAGTGATTAGATGGGAAGGAGGGCTGGGAGTTTTGGTAACCAACTATCACAGGGAATGCATTTGAGAGGAACAATACATACATACATATGCACATATGTGAATACATATATACATACATACACATATACATATACATGCACACATATACAAACAATGATTCACATATACATTGAAGAGTATGAAAGTTCTAAATTCAGAAAAAAATATAGTAGGGCTATAGGGAGAGGAGAGAAGACAAAGGAGGGATCATTAGAGGTGATGCTGATGGAATAGTAAAAGTGAGGGCATAGAAGGTGTTTAGATTTTTGGGAGTATGAGCATATTGGATGGATTCTTGGAGTGGGGTAGATAAATAATAGAAGGGTAAGGTAGTAGGTAGAAGGAAAGGGAATAGAATATATTCGGGAAACTATTTATTTATATATGGATGTAAATGTGTATTTTTGAATGTATGCATTTATTAATAGCCATATAGAAATATGTATGATATGATTGCAGTCTGAGGGGAGAGGGGAAGCAAAAATATAATAAAGTAAAAGAAGTAGAGACCAGACAGCAAAAGAAAACTCATAAGGAAGCAAAGAAAAAATGGTCAATTTTCAATACATGCATTATTTATCATATTGGCTTTCTTGGAATGAAAATTTATTACATATTTCATTATTTTGTTACCTATTTTGTATTCTCATGTTGAAAATTGTTATATATTTTGAATTCACATGTTGTGCTATGCACATGGCATTTTTTTCTTTCTAACTTTGTATGTAAGTTCCAATAGTAAAGTTTATCATATGTGTTTGTTTCTTTTCTCTATTCTGCATTTGTGTTCTAACATTTGAGTATAAAAGAAAATTAAATTAAAAAGACTGGCTAAATTATTTGGGCATACAATTTTTTAAAAAAGCCTAAAACAAGAAGAAATTAAAAATCCCCAACTGAGCTGCAAAGTGGGAATTCTAAAAATCAGAGGTGGTAAACAAAACAAAATAAAACTATTGAGATAATTAATAAGTCTAAGAACCCATTTCATGAGGGGAAAAAAATTATAGATAAGTCATTGGTTAATTTGACTTTTTAAAAAAGAAATCCAAATTACCAGCATCAAAAATGTAAAGTGTGAAGTATAAATAATAAAGAAGAAATTAAAGCAATCATTAGAAAATATTTTGTCCAGTCATATACCAACAAATAAAACAATATCTGATAAACTGATAAATATTTACAAAAATATAAATTAACTTGATTAATGGATCAGGAAGTATAATGCCTAAATAAGCCCATCATAGAAAAAGAAATTGAACAATTTATTAATGAACTCCTTAGGAAAAAATCCACAGGGCCAATTGAGTTCACAAGTGAATTCTACCAAACATTTAAAGAACAATCATAATACTATATGAGCAATTTGAAAAAAATAGGCAAAAATTTCCTTTTATGGCACAAATATGATTCTGATACCTGAACCAGAAACAGCTGAAACATAAAAATAAAGTTATAGACCAATTTGCCTAATAAATATCAATACAACTGGAAATATCAGCAAAGTGATCACATAAATACATCATAAGAATTATACACTACTTCCAGGTGGGATCTGTGCCAATAATGCAGGATTAGCTCAATATTGGGAAAAGTATCAACATGATTGACCATAACAATAGCAAAAAAAAAACAGAAATCATATGATTCTTTGGATAAATGCATAAAAAGCTTTTGACAAAATACAGAACCCATTCCTACTTAAAACACTGGAGAGAAAGAGTAACAAAGGGAGTGTTTCTTGAAATGATAAGCAGTATTAATGTAAAACTGTCGACGAGTATTATCTTTAATGGGGATAAGATCTGAACTTCCCAAGATGATTGGAGGGTGAAACAAGGCTGTCCACTGTCACCACTGTTATTAAATAGAAATATTTGCAGTAGCAACAAGAGAAGAAAAAAGAAAATGAAGGAATTAAAATAGGCAATCAGGACAAAAAACTATTATCCTTTGCAAATGATATGGTGGTACATTTTGATAACCCTATAAAAACAACTAAAAACTTATTTGAAATAATTAACAACTTTAGCAAAGTTGCAAGACATAATTAGATAAACCTACACAAATTATGAGCATTTCTTTACATGACCAACAAAGAGATAGAAAGAGGAATTCCTTTTAAAATAACTGTAAACAATCTAAAATAGTTGGGAGTCTACCTGCCAAGACATGTAGGAACTCACTTTCACATACATGAATAGTCATCAAAAAAATTGGAAAAATATTTATTGCTCATGGGAAGGCCAAGTCAATATGATAAAAATGACAACTCTACCTAAACAATTTTATGTAGTCAGTGCCATGACCATCAAACAAGTAAAAAAAAATGTCAAAGCTAGAAAAAATAACCAAAAAAAATTAGTCTGGAGGAACAAAATAGCAAAAATATCACAGGAATTAATGAAAGAATACAAAGGAAGGTAGCCTAGTAATATTAGACATCAAATGATATTATGTGGCAATAATCATAACAACTATTTGATACTGGCTAAGATATAGCATGGTGCATCAGTGGAATATATTATGTATAAAAGACACAGTAGTCAATGACCATAGCAACCAAATGTTTGATAAACTCAAAGACTCCAACTTTTGGGATAAGAACCAACTATGTGAGAAAAACTTTGGGGAAAACTGGAAAACAATAGGACACAAACCAAGTGGAGAATAGCAACTTGCACCACATACCAAGATCAATTCAAAATTTTTGCATGATTTAGATGTAAAGAGTGACACCATAAGCAAAGAAGAAGAGTAAGGAATAGTTTACCTGTCAGATCTATGGAAAAAGGGAAGTATTCACAGCCAAACAAGACATAGAGAGCACTATGATAGGGGGGGAAAGATACTTTCAATTATACTAAATTAAAAGGTTTTTGTACAAAACCAATGCAACCAAGATTAGAGGCATAGCAGAAAGCTAGAAAACAATCTTTATGGGGTGGCTAGGTGGCCCAGTGAATGGAGCACCGGCCCTGGAGTCAGGAGTACCTGAGTTCAAATCCGGGCAGACGCTTAACACAAAAACTAGCCGTGTGACCTTGGGCAAGTCACTTAACCCCAACTGCCCTATAAAAAAAACAATCTTTATAACAAGTCTCTAATAAATCCCTCATTTCTAAAATATGCAGAAAACTGAGTTAAATTTATAAGAATCCAGGTAATTTCCCAATTTAAAAGAAATGGTCAAAAGATACGAATTGGAAGTTTTCTGAGGAAGAAATCATAGTTATCTATAGGTATATGAAGAAGTGCTCTAAAACACTTTTGATTAGATTAATTTAAATTAAAGTAATTCTGAGGTACTACCTCACAATCATCAGAGTACCTAATATGTCAAAAAACAAAAGGAAAATGAAAAAATTTTGAGAGAATAAAGAAAAATTGGGACACTAATGAAGCATTGAGAGTTTTGAACTCATCCAGTCATTCTGGAGAACAATTTGGATCTATGCCCAAGATTCAAACACACTGTCTCTAGCCTTAATTCCAGGATATCCCTATCAGGTCTATATGAAAAAAAAAGATAATTAAAAAGGAAAAATGAACTACTTGTGCAAAAATATCTATAGCTCTCTTTTTTGTCATGGCAAAATGTTGGAAATTGAGGGGATTCTTATCAGTTAGGGAAAGGCTCAACAACCTGTTTTATATGAATGTAATAATATGCTATTGTGTAGTAGAAAATTATAAAAAGGCAGATTTCAGAAAAACCTTAGAAAGACATACATGAAGCAATGTAAATTTAAGTGAGCAGATGCAGGGGAACATTGTACACACAGTATCTGAAACATTCTGTAATGATCTACTATGAATTATTCAGCTCTTTTAAACAACACAGTAATCTAAGACATGTACAAAGGACTCACCAAAAAAAAAGTCGTACATCTATTAATAAGGAACTGATGGACACTCAATCCAGACCAAAGCATACTACTTTTCATTGATTATAGTTTTTAATTTTTTGTTTGTTTTGATCTGTTTCCTTTTCCATAAGTGAGATGAAAATGGGAATATGTTTCATATAATTGCACATGTATAACCTATATAAAATAGTTTAACTTTTTTCAGAAAAGTTAGAGACAGCAGGTAAGGAGAAATATTGGAAACTCAAAATCTTTTAAAAATGAACAATACATGGAGGATACTGGGATGATGGTGGAGTAAGCAAGAAAATTCAAAATCCCACAAACAAGACAAAATAATATCTCATGAGAAATGTAGAGCAGTAAAAATAAACAAGAGTTGGAGCAGAAGGTTAGTCTTCCTGGAACAAGCAGGAGAAGATCAGAACAAAAGTCCCAGGACATGTAAAGTATAAATATCTGCAGGCTAGTTCTGATGACTGAAATATCAAAAGCTGAGCTTGGGTGCTATCTGGTTTGGAACATATCCTAGGCCCACCAACAGGAGTTTTTACATCGTGAACAGTGTGGGTAGTCAGACTTCTGATCAGAAGAAGATTGAGAGATCCTCTAATGATAAGAGAAACCAGGCTCAGCTCTGCTGCTGAGACAAGGCAAGGTGAAAAAGGGAGTGGAGAAGTCAAGAGGGCAGGGTAGAAGCAGGAGAACTCCCTGAATAACACCTATAACCACCTAAATTACCTATAAAATATGACTCTGAACAAATTTTAGAGCTCTAGAACTCATAAAATGACAGACAAACAAGGCAGCCCAGCAGGTGGACCAGAAGCGTTCATCACAGCAAGCTGGGAGCAGAGCCCAATACCATGTGGTTTTTGACCCAGGGTGTCCAGGAGAAGTCATGGCTGGAGCTTTCAGGAGAGTGGATAGCCAGCAGCTGTGGCAATTTCCAGAATTACCAATCCATAAGAGGCAAGGACAAAAAGAAAGATTAGTGGAACTTGGCTAAATTAGGGGGAAAAGGTCTGGCCCTCTGCCTCCAGAGATGGAAACAGAATGAAGCAACAGCGCTGAAGCTACCACCACATGGCTGCTTCAGAGCTCCCAGACTGCAGACCACAGAGGGGTCAAGCAATGGTTCAGAAGCTAAGTGCTCTTGCGTTGAGCAGGCTGGATCTGGAGTGTGGTCTTGGGGGGTGGTCCTAGGGTGCATTTGCAGTGGGCCAAAGCTGGTGGGGTCTGCAGCAGCCTCTCAATAACTCCAGCAGCGGTCAAAAGCCCAGTGATTTGGAACAGAGCTTTCCCCTCTGGAATCAGAGTTCCACAGAGATAAAAAGTAAAGTAATTCACTGGCAACATGAGCAGACAAAGGAAGCAAAGTAAAAAAACAGCAACCAAACTCTAGATTCCTTCTTGGGGGGAGAGAAAGGATGCAAGCATGGAATGGGAGGAAGACAACACAGTCAGAACTCCCACACCAAATCTTTCCAAGAAAAATGTGGACTGTGTACAAGCCATAGATGTGCTTAAGAAGGATTTTGAAAAGCAAATAAAAGAAGTGGAGGAAAAATTCAGAAGAGAAATGAGAATGATGCAAGAAAATCATGAAAAGAGAGTCAGTAACCTGATGGAAGAAAGTAACACCTTAAAATAGATTAACTCAAATGGCAAAAAGGCCCAAAAATCCAATGAGGAATAGAATACCTTAAAAACTCAAATTTGCCAGATGGAAAAAGAATCTAAAAAGCTTTCTGAAGAGAATAATTCCTTCAGAATTGGACTTTATGAGAAATCAAGATACTATTAACTAGATCCAACCAAAGAAAAAAAATAGAAGACAAGGTGAAATATCTTCTTGAGAAAAAAAAAAAACAATGTCCTGGAAAATAGATCCAGGAGAAACAGTTTTAAAACTATTGGACTACCTGAAAGCCATTAACAAAAAAAGAACTTAGAAAGCATCCTTCAAGAAATTCTCAAGGAAAATTGCCCTTATGTTTTAGAACTAGAGGGCAAAATAGAACTTGAAAGAAAGATGCCTAAAAGAAAACTCCTTGGAATATTATAGCCACTTTCCAGAGTCACCAGATCAAGGAGAAAATATTACAGGCTGCCAAGAGTAAACTATTTGAATACTATGGAAACACAATTAGGATAACCCAGGATCTGGCAGCTTCTATACTGAGGGATTGAAGGGCCTTAAATATGATATTCCAGAGATCAAGGGAGCTAGGATAAAAACCAAGAATCACTTACCCAGCAAAATTGAGTATAATGCTTCAGGGGAAAATATGGTCATTCAGTGAGGGGAAGGACTTTCAAAGATTCTTGCTGAAAAAAAACAGAACTGAAAAGAAAATTTGACGCTCAAATACAAGAAGCATGAGAAGGTAAACATGGAAATGAAATCATAAGGAACTTATCAAAGTTGAACTATTCACATGGCAACATGGAAAAATGATAATTGTAACTTATGAGACTTTTCTCAGTATGAGGATAGGTGAAGAGAATACAAATGTATGTATACATATACATACACATATGTCTATATAGGAGGGTTTATATATGCATATGAACACACACACACACACACACACACACACACATATATATGTCCATTGAGGGTACAGGATCAATTGAATAGGAAGAGATGATGCTTTAAAACGTGAAATTCTGAGGTGGGAGAGGATTAAAATGATAGGGGACAGGGAGAGACAGAACGGGGTTAATCATCTCATATAGAAGAGGATGCTGATAATTGTTTCAGTGGAGGGGAAGAACAGGAAGGCAAATGGTATAGGGTCAACTTTCCTCTCATTGAATTTGGCTTAGGAAAGGAATGACATAAACTCTAATCTGAGTATCTTGCCACATAGAAGAGAAGGGGGAATGGGGTGAGATATGGGATGATATACGGGGAGGGCAGGGTGGGGGGAAGGGTTGCTGGAAGTACACACTTCTGTAAAGGGACAGGGATAGAGAACAGAACAAGTGCAGGTGGGATTGGAAGAAGGGACATATGATTAGTCTTTCACAATATGTGCACTGTGGAGATTTTCTGCGTAATTACACATGTACAGCCTGTACTGAATTGCTTGTTCTTCCAGTGGGAGTGGGTGATGAGGGAAAAATGGAAGGAATCTAGAATTTCAAGTTGTATAATCAAATGTGAATATATATGTGTGTGTGTATATACATTTGATTATAGAATTTATTATTAACTACATGCTGCTGGGAATTAATATATACAGGTACTGGGGTAGGGAGACGCATCCTTCCCTACTGGAAAGTCAGAGCAGTGATGGGGGAGGACATAGGAGAAAGCATGTTTGGGGAGGGACTGAGATCACTGTTCTGGGGTGGTGGGTAGGGGAAAGATGGGGAGACAATTTGCAACTCAAAATTTCATGGAAATAAGGGATGTAAAGAAGAAAAAGATAAATTAATTTAAAAATTAAAGAAATAAAAATATTTTAAAAACTAAAATAAAATATTAGCAGAAAGATAATAGCAAGTTGTCATGAAAATAATATTCTTTGGTCAGGTAGAATTTATTCCCGGAATATAAGGCTGGTTCAGTATTTGGGAAACTATCAGTGTAATTGATTATATAAAAAACAAAACTACTAGAAACCATATGATAATCCCAATAGAAGCAGAAAAACCTTATGACAAAATACAATGCTCACTCGTAATAAAAACACTAGAAAGCATAGGAATAAAAAGAATCTTTATTAAAATGAAAAGTGGTATCTACCTAAATCCATAGCAAATGAGCATAAGCTAGAAGCATTTCCAATAAGATACTGGTGAAAATATGGTATCCACTATCACCTCTGTTATTCAATTTTGTACTAAAAACGTTAGCTTTAGCAAGACGAGAATCAAAAGAAATTGAAGGAATTAGAATAGGCAAAGAAAAAACTAAGTATCATGCTTCGTCAATGACATGATGATATATTTCAAAAAATCCTAGAGAATCAATTAAAAAACTACTTGAAATAATGAACAACTTTAGCAAAGTTGCACGATATAAAATAAATCCACATAAATCATCTGATTTCTATACATTGCTAACAAAGACCAAGAGCAATTCCAATTAAAGTTACTGTAGAAATAATACAATATTTAGTAGCCTACATGCCAAAACAAACCCAGGGACTATATGAACACAATTTCAAAACACTTTTCTTACAAATAAAGTCATATCTAAATAACTGAAAAAAACCTTCAGAGCTCATGGATAGTTTGAGCTAATATTGAAAAAAGAAAATTCTATATAAATTAATTTACTTCTTCAATGCCATAGCAATTGAACTACCAAAATATTTTATAGATATAGAAAAAATAATAACAAAATTCATCTGGAAAAACAAAAGGCCCAGAACATTGGGGCAATTAATGAACAGAAATTTTAAAAAAAGGTGGTTTTGCCATACCAAATCTTAAATTATATTATAAAGCAGCTATCATTAAAGCTACTTGGTATTACCTAAGAAATAAAGTGGTGGATCAGTGGAATAAGTTTGATACATAACCCAGTACTCACTGACTATAGTAATCTACTGTTTGATAAACCCAAAGACCCCATCTTTTGGGATAAAAGCTAAATAAATGACAAAAAAATGTTGCTGGGAAAGCTGGAAAGAAGCATGGCATTAAATGGATATAGGTCAACATCTTATACTGTATAACAAAATAAATTCCAAATGGGTACCTGTAATGGTAATGAAGTTTGAAGATTCTTTTGTATTGCTAAATTGACATGTACTTAGCACTTAGTTTTAAATTAAGCCTCTTTTAAAGAAACAAAATGTTTGAATCCCTGTTGCTGATGTAACAGGAAGAGGCTGAACAGGGCAGAGAAATCCTGTATATAAGGAAAAACCCCAGAAGCAAAAGTTAGAATTTTCTGGGAACTCACAGCGGTGGAGCTTCTTTTGAGGGCCAGCAGAGCTACTGAGGACTTCCGAGAGCCAGCAGGAGCTTCTGAGGTTGCTGAAGATTTCCTGAGCTCCATCTAGAGATGCCAAGGAATTGTGAGTGACACTCAAGCTCCTGAAGACATTTCAGGGCCAGCGAGAGCTGCCAGAGGAGGCATGACTGTAGTGCTTGTACTTTGTCTGCTTGTGGCTTTGTTAAGCCTTGACTTCCTAGGAGTAGAGACTGTGAAGGATTTAAGTTGGACTGGACACTATGAGCTTCAGTGGGAAACAGGAACTACAAGAAGAGCTGGACAAGTAGCTGAGAATTATCTGCCTTTGAACCCAACTGACAATTTGGTGAACCTAGGTAGTAGCTAGGACCATGGAAGGGAATCCAGGGAAGCTGAAATCCTGCCTCAGGTCAAGCTGAAAGAAGACTTTACTTTTATACTGTGAACTGACAGGGAAGATTATGATTTACTGTGACCTAGGCATGGAGAACTTTGACTTTTGTACTTTGTGATTGAATTGAAGATTTTGTAATTGACTAAAAGAATGAGCTCCATTTATAATTGGAAAATAATCTCCAATTAAGACTACCCCAGGGGTGGAGTACTTTGACTTTTGTATTTTGTGTCACTTAAGAAGGCAAACCTCCTTAAGGATGATTGGATGATTGAGTTACTAAGTGATTGATTGACTAAATGATTGTACTGTGTTCAAACCTATGTGGCCACTGTGGTGAAAACTATGTAGCCATTTTAATGATAAATTGTTGAGTTGTGACATGATGAATGCTGTGTTTTGATTTTCTGTGATAAGTTATAACACTGTGTATGCTGTTCTTTTATTATCTGTGAATATTTTATTTTGATTTGTTATTGAATAGAGAGTTCATTATACTATGTAATCAGAACCTTGAGAGCTGTTCACAGCAGCCATCCTCTGGAAAGCTGTTCATGCGTGGCTATACAATTTAAATATAATGGCTAATATTAATAAGGACAGCTAGGAATAGTTTTCCTCTCATATTTATGGAGAATGGAGAAATTTTTGACCAAATAAGAGATAGAGAACCTTATGAAATGCAAAATAGATAATTATTGTTATATTACATTTAAAGGTTTTTTTTGTATAAAGAAATTCAATGCAACTGTGATTAGTGGGGAAGCAAAAAAATGGGAAAGATATTTTTTTCAATGAGTGTCTCTCATATAGGCCTCATTTCTAAAATACATAAAGAACTAAGACAAATTTTAAAGAATACAAGTCATTCTCAAATGGTAAATAATCAAAGGATATGAACACTTTTTGTAGAAAGAAATTAAAGCAATTTATAGCCATATGAAAATTTATCTAAATTACTATTGTTTAGAAAAATGCGAATCAAAACAATTCTTAGGCAAAATATCACATTTATCAGATTAGCTAACATTACAGAACAATAAAATGCTTAATGTTGGAGATATGTGGGAAAATTGGAACACTAATTCATTGTTGGTGGAGTTCTTAACTTATTCAACCATTCTGGAGAACAATTTGGGACTATGCCCAAAGGGCAAAAAAACATCCAAAGAGAGAGGGAGGAATGAAGGAAAAAAGGCAAAGAGTGATAGGTGAAGGAGGAAATGAAAAGAAAGAAGGATGGAGAAAGGGAGGGAAGACAGGAGGAAGGAAAATGCTTGGAACTTAGTAAGTACTATATAATTGCTTATTCTTTCATATGCTTGGATCCCATACCCATGGTAACGAACTCCTCTTCTTTCATTTTCAATTGACATTGAACCCGGGTAAATTTCAGAGAGTTTTCATGAAAATCATATCTGATCAAAAAAGTTAAGCATAGGTATCTATATAGGATAAAACTGGTAGATATACAGTCTATCATTTGTTGTTAGTCCATAGAGCAGACCCATTAGTCCATGCAACTAGGGCAAACATTGCATATAAATGAAAAAATCGAAGAAGCACAGTGGGTTTTATTGTTTTCATGGATTTAATTCTTCCAAACGTTCTGTTTAATAAATAAAAGAATAAAGAATAAAAATATTTTATAGCCATGTTTTCTAGTCCTTAAGAATTACAAGTTTAT
The DNA here is from genome assembly GCA_028646575.1 of Pseudocheirus occidentalis. Taxonomy (NCBI): domain Eukaryota; kingdom Metazoa; phylum Chordata; class Mammalia; order Diprotodontia; family Pseudocheiridae; genus Pseudocheirus; species Pseudocheirus occidentalis. Next base: position 155,468,642 of record CM053599.1, on the reverse strand, counting down.
TTATTTTTCTCCATTGGGAATAACATTCTGCGCATTGCACTTTTTACTTTCTTCTGAATGTAGGATACTTCATTTAAGTCCATCAATATGGATAATTAATTTTTCTCATTTGTTGATTGTGATGATCTTAACAGTGCAATTGTTTTATTGTCTTCCATTTCCCCTCAATTCAAGATGAAGTTATTTGTGTTGCTATCCCTAGATTCAAGAGTATGCATGACAGAGCAGATAGAATCAGCCTTGGTATGCGGAAAACCTGGAGTTTAAACTCTACTCCTAATATCTACTGACAGCATGATCCTAGCAAGTCACTTAACTACTGATTGAAGTCTCTAAGATGATAAAAGGTATCATTTGTAAGATCATAAATGGAAAAGAAGTTGACAATCTGCCTTATTTTTGTGCATTTTCCTCATTGGAAGCTCCTTACATCCATGAAATCATAGATTTGGATGAAACAGACAGACATAGAAAGGCAGCAAGGTTTAGTGGAAAGAGGACTGAACCTTGAATCACAATTCTTAAGTATTAGGCCCAGTTTTAGTGTGTGTAATCTTTGTGAATGAAGAAATATCATTAACCTCCATTAGTCTCAATTTCCTTATCAGATAAACAGAAACAAAAATACTTGTGTTAACTCCCTCACAGGATTTTAAGGAAAAGCTTTGTTAAAACTTCAAATTCTATACAATAAGAAGTTTAAATTAGCTTTTAAAATTCATAAAAAATAGTTTCATACAATCTATTTACTTATGTTGAATGTCTTGAACTATGTAAATATAGAGTAGCAGAGATGTAGTGGATAAAAACCATGAACTAGAAGAACTCGTGTAAGACCCTGGCTATTCCATTCTAATTAAACATGAAGTATCACTTCTTTTGAGTCTCATTTTTTCCCTATAATTAGAGAAGCAATGTATCTAGTGTAATAACTATTGGATGTGAAATCAAGAGAGACTTCAGCTTTAATTGTCTTCATTGCTTACTAAATTTTTGTCTATTGTAAACTATTTGTTTTCCCTAAGCCTCATTTCTTCATGTGTAAAATGGTTTTAATACCTGCAACATCCAGCTTGGGGGCATATTAGGAATATTACAAAATTACAGAATTAGAAAGGGGCTTAGAATCTAGCTAGTTCACCCATATATTAACAAAGTTCCCTTCTATATCATACTTAACAAATATTCACCAACCAATCTTTACTTGAAGATTTCTAATAATGGGAAAAACATTTTCTCCAGAGGTAAGTCATTCCATTTTGAATTGTTCTAATACTTAGGAAGGTTTTTTTCTGTTTTTCTTTCTCTCCTTTAAATCAACTTCAAATTTGTCTTTTCATATTTAACCCATTGTTCCAATTTTGTTTCAGAGGCAAAGAGTATATGATATATGTAACAAGGGGAGTAGTTTTAATTCTTCCACATGACACCCATTCAAATACTTGAAGAAAGCTATCAGGTTCTGCATTAGTCTTATTCAAACAACCTCATGTGTAAGAACTTTAAATACTTTGTCATTCTGGTTGTGTACTTCTTAAATCTCTTGTTACTTTTCAGTTGTTGAGCCACCTTTAACTCTTGATGACCCAGTGGACTGTAGCATGTCAACACTGTACATTCCATTTACTTGGAAGGGATATTAAAATGATTTGTCATTCCCATCTCCAGTGGATTAAGGAAAACAGAACTGAAGCGACTTACCAAGTGTAATACACCTAGTATGTTTCTGAAAATGAATTTAAACTTTGTTGTTCCTAACTCCAGACCCAGTGTCTTGTCCACTGAATCTCTAATTGCCTCTTCTTGATACTCTATAGTTTATAAATATTCTAAATTATGATCTTTAATTTATGAAAACACTGCAGATATGACTTGAGTGAGTAAGATTAAAGAAGGACTACATTTGTTCTAGTTTTGGACATTATGCCTCTTTTTATGACTTAAAATGGAATTCGATTTTTGATTTATTACATCAAGTTTACCATTCAACAAAACACACACACGCATGCATGCACACATGAATTGTTCTTTAGCATGTCTTCCTCATCCTGTATTTGTGATGTTAATCCATTGTGTAAGAATATCCTACATTATTAACTATTTTAAAACTTTTTAAAATCATTACTCCATGTGTTATCTGTTATTCTCAATTTGGTATCATCTATGTGTTTGATAATTATGCTTATTAACTAAATACATACTTAAAATTTGAGAAAACCTAAACCAAATCCCTAATCTCTGAGCCACTTATTTGAATTATAAATGACTTTAAAATCTAGTCATTTAACAGCTTCAAATTCATCAAATCATCTTACCCATATCTCTCCAATTTTTGCACGAGAAGAGTTTGAAATAAAAATTGTCAAATGCTTTGCTAAAGTCCACATAAATGAAAATAAATTTAGTCTGCCAACATAAGTTATTACCAAAGATATATCAAGTACTTGTCATTCACATTTTTTTGCTTTTTTGAGGGGAGAAGGCATGACACTTGGGTTTGTGACTTGCCCAAGATCATATGGCTAGTAAAATGAGGCTAGATTTGAAGTCCGGTACTCCTGACTCCAGAGCTGGTGCTCTATTCACGGTGCCACCTAGATACCCCTACCTTTCTTATTATTTGTTTGAGTATATTCCATATATTTGCCAAGATGTGAAGTTAAGTCATTGACCTGTATTTACCGACTTCACCCTCTAGTATTTACAAAAAAAAAAAAACATTCCATTATTTACCTGTCACTAATCTTAGTGTTTTCTAACATCTTTTCTCCTTCTGTTATTCAAAGATCTCTTAAAACAGAGCTGCAATCACATCTGCATAAGCATATTTTCAGTATGCTAGGTGGAGTTCACTTAGGTCAGGTTACTTAAATTCATTAAGATATCAAGTCACAGTACTGGTTTCCTCTCTCCTCACTTATCTTTAATGTCAAATTTCCATTCGCCTTTTTTTGTTCTTGTTGTTCTGTACTTTACAGTTCAATCTTCATTCTCCTTGACAGAATAAACAAAAACAAAACAAGCACCTAATGTCAATCAAATAAGAATATGGTAATTTATGTAAAATAATTTGAACACTACTGGTTAAATAATTGTCTACTATATTATATCTATAAAATGAGGGGGTTGGGCAAGATGAATTTTAAAATCTTCTGTATCAAGGTACTAGAAATAATTATTGAATGCACATATATGTAAGTGCTCTGCCCTACTTAAAAAGAAAATAACAGAGAAAAATAAATAAATAGAAGTTCCTAAGAAATAAAACTTAAACATAGGATTTAGTTATCATTAATCAACATCCCTGCCAAGTTAAACTGAGTAGAGTCTATCTCTGAAGTTTAAGGATACTCTGTGATTAGATCTACTTCTGGGCAGAAAATCCCAAGATGACAAAACAATCTTCCAGTGCTGGGTTTTATTTAGATAAAATTGAAAATAATCTCCCCTGACCATAATTCCATCACTTTTTTGCACCCTTGATTTAAACATAACTAGCTTCTATTACTCATAATGAATGAACCACAGGCCTTTAGTGAAGTTGGATAACAGAACAGTGAAGCAGGATTTGCAGTAGTTGTACATTAAAAAGAATACATCTACTGGGAAATTAGAAGCTTTGGGAAATGTTCTCCTTTACTCTCTCTCTCTCTCTCTCTCTCTCTCTCTCTCTCTCTCTCTCTCTCTCTCTCTCCCTCTCTCTCTCTCCTCTCTCTCTTTTAGCTTAATACATACACACACACACACCCATACACACACACTTGTGAGCTCTCTCACTCTCTTTCATTACTCTGGACTAGGAAATCATTGCTCTACACCCAATATCAAACACTGAATACTTCAGAATAAAAAGCAGTTGTTTTCAGAGACTGTTAAGTCTTAGAATTGAAGGTATGACAGAAATGTTTCATATTTTAACCAAAAGAACCAGGGAAAGGAATTATCTAAAAATGTATATTCCTCCTTCTGTCCCTTTTCATTTGTAGTAGTGAATGGTACTTTGTTATTCCAGTCTTACATTTCATCCCCAAACTCTACCATTCCACCAGTCATTTTTAGGAACAATTGATTCTCATGATTACATAGAAATTGGTTATGTTCTTAACCTAACATCTTCTTTCCTAACCATTTGTGGCTCAGCTGTTTCTCTTAAAGCAAACCATTTGTATTGTCTTCTTAATTTTTTTCTCCAATCTCTTTTCATTCTATCAAAGGATAGTGAGAGCTCAGGTTATGGAATGATATGAAGTAATGTATTCTTCATACCTGTTCCATTTCTGGTTGTGCAAAGGTGCATACAGACAAAAAGTTTTAGGCCACACGTTCATAAGTAAAAAGACTATGTGGACTAATTTCCATGTTACAAAAAGAAAGAAAAGAAAGTTTGTTTCAGAGGCAAAGATAGATAAAAAGTCTTAAAAAAAAGAAAAACTACCAAACATTAAATATAATACACACAGAATTATATTAGTTGCACAGGTAGTGCTATTTCCAGTTTTTGTTTTCCTCCTTGAAATACAAAGTTAGTCTTTATCAGAGATGAAGCTAAGATAAAGACTTTGAGTCTGTTATTCTTCCACAGAAGGTTTTCTTCTAAAACAAATAAGAAACTGCTGTTTCAAATCCTCCGTTACTGGAAAAGCATAAAGAAAACATTCCTTTGTCTGATATCTGTCTCTTTTATTTATTTTGGCATCTCTATTCTTCATTGTCTATGATTTTATATAATGGAGAATTGTTTTTGTTACGCTTTGGACTAATTAGCTCATGACATTTCTGTAAACTATAAAAAATGTGATTCTGTTAAATTATTCAGTATAATGAGACATATAGATAGTTGAGATGGAGATATAGATATCATTTTTTCTGTAATTTCAGTTTGAATGAACCTTTTCAGATAATAGAATTACAGTCTCCCAAAAAGATTTTGACAGACTTGAATGATTCAATCTCACCTAATGAGATAAAATTTAAAAGTAGTAAGTGAAAAGTTCAACATTTCAGCAACAAAAACTCAAAATTAGTAGTCAAGATTATTGAATAATTCCCATGATTCATCTCTATGCTTCAGTTTCCCTACCAATTGATATATTTGAATTAGGTAACCATTGAGATCCCTTCCATCTTTAATCTCTCAATTCTTTAAAGAAATTCTCTGTTATGAATTCATTTAAGAATTACTTTGGCTAAATATACAGGAAATTAAGTAAAATTTATAAGAATACAAGTCATTCCCCAGTTGATAAATGGGCAAAGGATATGAACAGGCAATTTTCAGAGGCAGAAATTAAAGATATATTTAAGCATATGGAAAAATGCTCTAAATCACTATTGATTCGAGAAATGCAAATCAAAACAATTTTGAGGTACAACATCTCACCAGTCAGATTGGTTAAGATGACAAAACAGGAAAATGTCAAGTGCTGGAGAGGATGTGGAAAAATTGGAACTCCAATGCATGTGGAGCTGTGAACGGATTCAACCATTATGGAAGGCAATCTGGAACTATGCCCAAAGATCTATAAATAATTGCATACCATTTGACCCAGTAATACCACTTTTGGGGTTGTATTACAAAGGGATCATAGAAGTGGGAAAAGGACCCATATGTACAAAAATATTTATCGCAGCTCTTTGTGGTGGCAAAAAACTGGAAACCTAGGTGATGCCCATAAATTGGGGAATGGCTGAAAAAGTTATGGTATATGAATGAAATGGAATACTATTGTGCTATAAGAAATGAGAAGGAGATGGACTTCACAATCTCCTGGAGAGGCTTATATGAACGGATGCTAAGTGAGAAGAACAGAACCAGGAAAAGTTTATACAGTCACAGATACATCATATTTGTGATGACCAACTTTGAAAAACTGGACTCCTCTCAGCAACTCACAGTTAAAAGACAGCTCTACAAGAATCACAATGGAAGGAGATATCTGCACTCAGAGAAAGATCTAGAAAGACCAGAGTTTAAATGGAGACTGAAGCAACATATGCTATTGTTCTTTTCCATATTTGGTTTTGTTTCTTTTTTTTCCCCAATTATTCACTCCATTGATTACAACACTTCTACACAATCAGACTATTGTACAATGTGAAAGTGTTTGCAGATTCCATACATGATGGTACGCCACCGTGGGGGGGTAGGGGAGAAAGGAGGGGAAAAAAATCTGAAACTCAAGTGATTCTATAACTGAATCTTGTAAACTAAAAGTAAATAAGTCAAAAAATAAAAATAAGAAAGGCAAAAAAAATTACTTTGGTTAAGCTTGTTAGTCTTACATTGAAACATCAAAAATCTGGTATCTTATCATTCCTGGTTTCTTCTTCTGTTTCCTTTTTTCTTTTCATTTCCCTTTTTTTTACCATTCTGAATTTTCTTGTTTTTCCATGTTTTCTTGCAACCCTTGTGTTTCTATATTTCTTCATACCTTGGTTTACTTTTACTTATCCTATTCAATTTGTTAATATATATATATATATATATATATATATATATATATATATATATATATATATGTATGTATATATATATTTAGCCTATTTGAGGACTTCCTATGCACAGTTATTTCTGGATTAATAATCCTCTCTGTTGACTTACCCCCTCTACCTTGCTGTAGGCTTTAATAGATCAGTTTTCTCTTGTAATATTTATTGTTAAACTTTTCTATTGTACAAGCACATTGCTCACTTTCTATGCCATACCCCTTCATTGGTGAGTTAACCCAAGAAATTTTTCTGCATCTTATTTTAGGTTCCTTACATTAAAGGAAATTGAGTTTACTTACTAAGGTTCCTGTTCAAAGTACCTTCTGCAGAAAACATATCTGATCCAAGTTGGGTTTTCATTTCCTTTATTTCATTTCCATTGTAGTCTTTGTTGTATATCCTCCCTTGGTTTTCCTCCTTTCCTTTGCATGGCTTAGTTGATGCAGTATGTGTCTCATTTTCAATGTATTGATTGAAAAAGTGGTTCTTCTGAGCAAAGTCACTAAAATGTTGGTTTCCTTAACTTAGTTACAGGCACTATCCTGATGTATGAACATTTTAGACCCCTCTTCTTGCAGTACATGGTAATTGTCTTCTCTTATTGCAGGTAAATGGAGTGGCTGAGTTATTCCAATTGACTCTATCTAGAATTTTAAGAACCCTGGATAAATCCAAACATAAATATTCTTAGTCTATGCTATACTAGGGAATATAGAAGGCAATTTAAGGGTTATAATTATTCTGTGTTAATTTGTAAGGATTTTACCTAGCTACTGTTTTCTTTGTTGCTCTATGAAACAGCTATAATTGATTTATATCTGATCACATTTTTTTCTCTCTGTGTGTATGTGTGTGTGTGTGTGTGAGTGTGTGTGTGTGTGCCAGGAACCTTATAAACACAATTGACAGCTGCCACTTGGCCATATGTAATAATAATTTTGAATCATTATTAAATTCCCTGAAAACCCTTTCTGCAAAAATTGTTTTGATAGAGAGAGAGAGAGAGAGAGAGAGAGAGAGAGAGAGAGAGAGAGAGAGAGAGAGAGAGAGACTGAGGGAGGGAGGGAGGAAAGGAGTAAGGGAGGGAGAAAGGGAAGGAGGGAGGGAGGAAGGTAGAGAGAGGTTGTATTTCAGTTTTTTGCTTGGTGGTTTGTTTTGTATAAAGTTGAAAGATTTTCGTAAGTAAATCAGTTTCCGTGATTTAGAGATGAAGGTTTCAAAAAGAATTAGGGTGGATAAAAAGAATAAGGCAGTTCTCTATTCAATGTGATATGAATGTTATTACAATGTTCTGCTTATCCCCCTAATAATAATCAAATGATAATCCCATTTGATTTTGATTTGATAATTGATAAAAAATCAAATGCTATGTCACATTTATGATTTTGAAATAAGATATTGTTTCTCAAAACTCCCTGGTAAAGTGTATCTGAGTCTCTCTTAGCTTCAGTCTCCTTATATGTATGATGGAGATAATAACACTTGAACTCTTTACCTCACAAGATTGTTATGAGGAAGGTCCTTAATACTTATACAGTCAGTTCTTCCTTTGTTCCTTCATTCTTTCCTTTCTTCCTTCTTTCCTTCCTTCCTTCCTTCCTTCCTTCCTTCCTTCCTTCCTTCCTTCCTTCCTTCCTTCCTTCCTTCCTTCCTTCCTTCCTTCCTTTCTTCTTTCCTCCTTGTTTTCTATAGGAAATAACAACAATTCATAAGATTCAGGCAATTGCTGTGTCAAGGACAGCCTCTAATGGATTGGGTCAAATGTTGTTTGCTTGTTTCTTTATTTTGCTTAACTCAATACATAAGTGAGCCATAAGTTAGACATTTTGAAGATTCTATCCATCATTGTACAGAATTTGCTTATGCATAAAGTCAATAAATATTCTTTCATCAGATATTTTCCACATGATCCTAGGCAAATTAAAATCTCTCTACCTCAGTTTTGGTATCTATGAAATGATAATAACTTGACCAATGTGTTGCACTGAAGAAAGTACTTTGTGAATCTTGAAGTCTAATATAAATGGGTGTTATTAGCATCATAATCTTTATTAGTTACATTGTTACATTAAAGACGTTGCAAAAAGTTTCTATGACAATTGGTCTGGCTCTAATGAGCTAACATGTTGTGAAATAATACAAGCTAACTATCATTCACACCTGATAATGTAGTTAAACCACATTTCTTTGGATTGATAGATGACTGAGTTTGTCGCATTTAAAATTTTAAATGATAAAGAATATATTTATCAAGGTTCTACTAGGTTCTGTACTCTGTATTGAAGAAGGACAAATATTGAAATAAACTCTACTTACATGGAATTTATATTCTAATGAGGTAGACAACAAATTTATGGAAAATAAATAGAAAGACTTAAATTCAAATCATGGAACATTACTCAATGAGGACAAGCCTAGAGGTGTGGCAATGTAGTTTACAGATGTAAAACATCTGAGTGTATCATGGGGATTTAGAATCCAGGGAATAAAACTATGAGAGGACAGTGGATACCAAAGTATGTTTCATAATTTTATCAAGTGTCAGTCATGTCTGACACTATAATAAGAAGAGTTCTAAAAGGGTTTTTCTTGCTAGAAATTATTAGATCATTGATTAAGAAATTCATTTATATATTTATGTATACATATATTTAATCAGAGACACAGAAATTTGTATCTAAATTAGATAATTCTAGATGCCACAAATCCCCACATGTAAGAAGAAATAAATTTATGAGCAGCACAAGACTATCGCATTTATGATTTTGACTTTTCCATTTCCAGTAATGTGGTACTATGGACAAAAGAAGCAATATTCACATTATAGCAAATTCTTTATTTTTAACATGGCAATAAAAGGAAGTTTTATTTACAGGAAACTTTAGAGTGTAATGGAAAGGATCACACTGGTAGTCAACATATCTCATTTTTCTTAGGACAGATTATTTTCAAATAATATTTACAAGCCTACTATGTGCCAGAAACTGTTACATGCTTGGAATATAAAGACAAAAATAAAGTAATACATACCTTCAAGTACCTTACATTCAATAGCAAGAAACATGTACATTAACAAGAATAAAAATATGTGAACAATAATTACAAGGGAACATGCAATGTCATATATCATATCTTGATCCATTTTACTCTACATAGTATATTGTATCATATCATCCCACACTATAGTCTACTGTACCATATCATGCCATTCTATACTATGTTATTCTCTACTATATCATACTATGCTATCCGGGACTATGCTACGAGAAACTGAGATATCCTATTACTATCCTGTTCTGTGTTATACAACACTTGTGTTACAATATGTCATGACATATCATTTCATGTAGTATTCTTGTCATATCATATATAATTTTATGCATGTATGTATACAAACATATACATGCACAAATATATCCATATCCATATCTATCCATCCATCCATCCATGTATGTATATGTATGTATGTATATATGTGTGTATGTGTGTATATGTATGTATGTATGTGTGTGTATATATAGCACAGAAGGTACTAGCAGCTGAAAAGATTAGGCAAAGCCTGATGAGTAAGGTGACATATTTTTTAGGCAAATTCCATAGGTAAAATACAACATTGTGCTATAGTTTATAAGAAGATCCAGCTGAATGTCTTTATCAGTTTCATGAAAACATAACAAATAGTAAATGAAACAACATTGAAAAAAGAATTTCCATTGTACCCTGATTTCTATCTAACACAGTTCTGATCAGTCAGTAGGCTTTCAAAACATGACAATGGTGTTATGTGATAATTTCTTTAAGCTATGTGCCACTAATTTGTTTTCCCATGTATTAGGGGGTCAATGTGCATGTATCTTGGATTTCAAATGATCTCATCTTGCTTATTGGACTCTACAGTATTTGAAATTTAAAAATTCTAAAGTCACTCAAGTCTACATATTTCATTGCACATCATTTTGTCATGATCCAAATATATAACAATACTGAATTTATGAGCTATTTTGTAGAAACTGAAATTAATATTTAAGGTGAGCTATCTCATATACATTTCTGAAAAAATTCTACTCCCTCTCTAACCCTCTTTCTCTCTTCTAGATACTTGGAAAATAATAATTACTAGGGTGGGAAGGGATACTACCATCAGTGCAGACAGCTTTATTGTCCCAATTCTAGAACTTTTATTTTCTTGATTTATTTGTTTGTTTTTATACTTTGTGTTTGTGTGTGTGCATGCTCTTTTTTATATCATATCTCCACACCATTTTCATGTGATTTGTTTCAGACAGTAGTCTTTTGTCTGGGTTCATCTCAGTTCTTTGGTTCACATACTTATTTTGAGTTCACAAACTCCAGTAGCAGATTCAGTAGTTTCTCCCCAATCGCCATGCAATATGCAACATACAAATACAACGTTTACATAAAGTGCAATCATTGACTCTTTGTGTGTGAATGGAACATGGTGGAAAATGTCCTATCAATACAAAAATCTTTCATATCCTCCCTTGCTCTCATTCCCCCTCCAATAAAATATATAGTTAAGTCCTACAAATTGTTCTGTTACTAATATAAACTGTTTCAGGCATTCATCACACAATACCCATTCCTTTACATAAAGAATAGTCATGAGTAATTATTTGTCATGCGCAGACCACATTCAAGTAAATAAATCCAAATTAGAATTAAGTACAATAGACAAAATACATAAGTCACAAGATATAACATAAAATATGTAATCAAACGAGAGTTTCATTAAGCAGGACAAATACGTGGTCACATATGGAACACAATATCACATTTTGGGGTTTCATGAAAACGATATATTAGATATCTCCCAAGAGTGGGAATCATCACACAATATATTTAATAAAATCTTGCCCATATTACTAGGGTCATAACAGGGCAACTTTGAAGATCTCAAATATATGTAGTAACATTTTGTTACTTCCAAGTGTCTTTTTTTTGCACTTACTAAGATTAGTTTAATAACCTTAGACCCACTCTCCTGTAATCTCATCTGGGCCCATGGATGGCTCAGAATTAATGAATCAGCCTCTATAGCTAAATGCTCTTACTTTATCATCTCCAAAGAAATAACATAAGGCAAAATAATGAAAATGGTAGTGATGATGATGATGATGATGATGATAATGATGACGACGACGATAAACAGGTATCAGATTCTATGTCACTATTCTCCAGATATTGAGTACTCTGTTTTTACCCTCAAATAGGAACAATATTGACTGATGTCCCTAGGTCATGAAGAGCATAGTAATATAAATTTCAATTTCACTGAATCAGTCAACAAGTCTTTGTCATAATCACATTATGTTCCAAGTATTGTGCTGAGTATATTCAAACAAAAGTGAAGCAGTTTTTACCCTCAAGGACCTTAAATTCTATGGTGGAAGACTATTAACTTATGCCTAAATGCAAAATGGACACAAAGATCTCATCAAGCAATAATTACTGGGGAGGTGGGGGTTCAAGTGATAATTCATGAGGACTAGGTTCCTCAGATGAGTCTTGAAGAGAACTAGAGATTGAAGAAATAGAGTGAAAGAAGGGACATCCCCAAGTATGAGTGATAAACAAAACAAAACAAAACCAACCCTTTCTCACATTTTATGATCCAGCAATGCGAGTCTATTTGATTTTCTTTAGCCATAACACTTCATCTTCCATTTCTGTACTTTCTCCCGGCTATACCCTGTGCTTACAATATTCTGCTTCTTCCTCCTCATTTCTTAGTTTTTTCTTATTTCCTTCAAGATTCATCTCATACCCCATCATTTAAGAGAAATATTTCCTGGTCTAAGTTCAGCTATTAATGAATTCCAACTCTTAAATCACCTTCCCTGTATATATTTTGTAAGCACTTAAGAAACTGTATTTAAGTGAGTGTTTGTATATTGCCTTCCCAATTTGAATGTGAATTCCTTGAAAATAGGAATTATCTTTTACTTTCTTTGTATTCCCAACACTTAGCATAGTGTCTTATATATTTCAAGTATCTAACAAATGCTTGTTGACTGACCACTTTACTGGATCCAAAAAACTGAGCGTCATGTATGAAAAAAATAGCAATAAAATCAAATTGAGTTGCTATAAAATATATGTAGAAGATCAACATGAAATAAGGATAGAAATCTCTAATACATTTCTGACTGTGTTATGAAAAGTTGTAAATACCAAATAGATGGATTTATATTTGACTCCAAAGTTTTAGGGGCTCACTGTACTTTATTGAGCAGGATAATGATGTTGTCAAAGCTGTGCTTTAAAAATGTGACTTTGGCACCAGTGTTAAAGATGGATTGGAGTGGGGAGAGATTTAAGACAGGGAGATCAATTAGTAATCTGTTGCAACAGTTGTGGAAAGAGGTAATGAGATACTGAGAAAAAGGAGCATTGGTAAAGAGATACATGAAAAAGGTAGGTAAATAAAGAAGATATGGAGTTTGAACTGATAAAATTTGACAGCAGATTAGGGTTAATGAAAGGAGAGTGACAGATATGTAGGGTGAGTACAAGACAGGAGTTGATTAGGACATTAATATGCAAAAACTTGGTGATTACAGGAATGATGATGCTCTCAAGAGAAAAGGAGAAATTCAGGAGAGCAGGTTTTGGGAAAAGATGAGTGCCATTTTTGAACATATTGATTTTGAGATACTTTCCAAAATATTCAATAAGCAGGTGATATGAGACTGTAACTCAGAGAGAGACAAGGGTTAAAAAATAGAAAGCAGGAACAGAGTCAGTTTATCTGTGGTTGGGGACATAATATGACAGGAGAATTTAACAAAGCAGGCTAAGAAAAGGTTCTGAGAAAGAAAGAGAACCACAAGAGTAGTATCATTAAAAATCAAAATAGGAAAGAATATATTGGAAAAGAAAATGATCAGAATGGTAAGAGATCATACAGAGTTCAAGAAGTAAGAAGACTGAAAAAAGAGCAGTAGATATGGTAATTAAGGGACCATTGATAACTTTGGTGAGAGAATTCACAGTTGATTTAATATCTTGGTCTGGTTCGTCCCAATATAAGTCATTATCTGGCACCAACTTAGATTTGCAACTGACGGTTATAAACTTCTTAGGCCCTTATTTCTAGATTCTTCATTGTTGTAATCTAGTTTGCTGGAAAATTCAATTAATTCCCCTATGGAAGACAGGCAAATACCAAATATTATCTTCACAGTGTTCCAACAATTTTACACAAATTTATTGCAGGCTAGCAGATCATCAAATCTTGCAAGTGACTTTTTTAAGAAATCTTTTCACAGAATTATATTTTTCCTCCTGGATATTAAGAAATTATATTCAGAATTTATCATCTGAATGGAATAACAAACTAGAGCAAGAAAGAGCATGTATTCTTTCAACTTATTTTCAGGCTAATGATGTATTCATTAAGAGGCTTCACATCTTCTCTAACTTCTGAAAGTACCAAACAGATGAATATGCTGGAATGATTACTGCAGCTATTCATATTCCCTGAAGTTTGTAGTTTATTTCCTGGTAGCATTATATTCATAAGTTAGAAAAGTCATGCAGCTACTCCATTAAGCTATCTTCTCGATATTTGAATTCATCTTCATGCTGGGCAACATTTAATTAAAATATTCTGATTTCAGATCTCCTGGAGAATGGTATAAGTGGTTCTCAACTGATACTTACCAAAACTAGGACCTCCTTCAGTAACTTATGCTTGAATCTTGACCCTTAACAGCATGGCCATCCTCCTCTTAGAGAACACTTATCTTAAAGGCCTCTATGATGAAGTAAGTACACAGCACAAAAAACAGTCACTGAAATCTGGAAAAGCCAGTAGTAGTATAAGAAGAGAAAAAGATAAGCATATCCTTATACTCTTATTCACAATTCTTTCTCTGATAATCTCCAAATCATTCAGTAGAATTCAGATCATACTCACCAGCTTCATCTGTGCATTTGGTTCATATTCCATATTAAAAGTTACTAAATCAATAAAATTTTAAGGCCTTAAGGAAACATTGGGTCTATGAGGTCAAATTAACATGAAACTGAAATCCATAGGAGTGAAATTAATTGCCAAAAAACACATTGTTAGTTTCTAATAGAATAAGGACTTAAACCCAGGTCTCCCACTTCAAAGCCTAGCCCTCTTTCTCTTTATAATCCTGAATTAAGAGGAAATGTCCATATTTCAGTACTTGGAAATAATATTTAGTTACAATAAATTTTATAATTTGATATTTTGATGGATCTGTGATTTCACCAATGGAGGTACTTCCTCCAAAGTCATAGATCACAAGTCATCAGTTTCATCTCAGAGAGCCCTGGTCCCTCCATAAAGTCTTTATATGGCATAGTCAAAATGTTTGGGGAACTTCTAAATCTTACAACATATTTCAGATATCAGTGGAGATACCAAATATAGTTCTCTCTTTTACATAGGGACTTTCTCCATCCCAGTTTTGATATATCATAACTTGGGATAAGAAATTAAATGAGATTATGAGGGGATGTTTTGGAAGCCACAGATGACATGTGAAAGCAAACAGATGACACAGAAAAAGTTTAGAAACTCAGAAATGCACTAAATACATATATACATACACACACATACATACATACACACACATATATACACACATATATACATATATACACATATATATATAAATACATATGTTTATATGGTATTGTATACTGTCAATATAAGTTATCTTTTAATATTATAATAATTCAGACTTCTGGTAAAATGGAAGACCTGAAAAATTTTAAGTGGATTTTCTAAATCATAGGGGCACCAGCCTACAAACCCCCTCAATATGGAAGAGATAACTGTAACACTTTGTCTGTTTTTTGTTCTTTATATTTGATCATCCAATATTCTTTTCCAAGCAAACATTTTGTTTCTGATGAGGCCTCTTGGACTGCTTCCACTGCACAGTTTTTCATTAGTGGTATTTTACTGCCTCCTCATTGCCCTTTGAGCAATCATCAACTTAATTCTTCTTTGATTTAAAATAACTCACTGTTTTATTGTATCACCAAAAAAACCCCAAAACCTCCACAAAACTTTAAACTGTTGTTAAAATGATGGGCCCTTGTTTCAGGGGAAAAAATTGGAGTCATCACCAGATCTGTGGGTGGGTGGGTGTGGGTGTGGATGTGAGTGTGTGTATGGACAGAGGGCACAGGTTGAGTTGAATATGAAGGGCTGATATCTAAAAATAAAATTATGTGGTGAGAATGGAATTTATTGGGAGGAGAAAGAGAGAGATAAAATTTAAATTATCTCACATAAAAGAGTAAAGGAAAACAATTGCAATGGAGGGGAAGAAGAGGGAGGTGAAAGGGAATGAGCCAACTATAATCTCATTGGATTTGGCTTAATAATGGAATAACATACAGTACGAACAAGTACAGAAGTATTTCACACCTTATTTCAGTTCAAGATTCTTCTGTGCTTGAATCAAGTCTGTTAAGGAACAGAAGATGAGAACCCCATGTAATGCCATGCACAAGCAGATTCCCAAAGGAATGCTACTGTGACCAGCTTTTAAGATTTCAGTTACACAATATTGTGAACACTCTGTCTATTCTGTTACATATCAAGGAAAACATTCATTACAAATAACAGTATAATATTCACAACATTACATCTTATCACAGAGAATCACAATATAGTTTTCATAACATTTTAACATTAGAATGGCCACACAGTTTTCAGTGCAGTGGCCACAGTATTTTGAACAAAGCATTCAATCAATGCACACAGTAATCAATACTCAATCATTCAATCAATTCACAATACAATAATCAGTCTTCCACTCATGGGACAATCATACATCAACTCAATCAGTCATTAAATACAATAATTAGAAAACTATGCAAACCTTTCACCCCTTAGTGTCCAGCAAATCTCAATTTCGTCCAAGGGGAAGCCTCTTCTTCATCTTAATTTGGGGTGATCTCTTTGATTCTCTACATCCCCTTTCATGGTCACAGCTTCCTCCTGAATCCACCAAAGAGTCACCTGGATTCAGAAGCAAAGAGCTCTCAGGCCCTTGTCCAGTCCTCCAGGCAATCCCTGGTACACATTGAAGTTCACAGGGTCCAGCACATCTCAGACCCTTTACCACTTCTGTTGCTGGGAACTCAAGGATCAGCCAGGTAACAAACCAACAAAGACTTATCCCGGTCATGCTGCTTCTGTCCTCCAGCAGTTCAGCTGGCCCTAGGACCCAGGATAATCTCTGCCTTTTAGGAGGCCTTCCACATAAGCCCTCTCAGCCTTCCAGGCAGCCTTCACCACATTCTTTGCC
>CM053599.1:155420404-155451734 GCA_028646575.1 Pseudocheirus occidentalis | reverse complement strand
TCTCTCTCTCTCTCTCTCTCTCTCTCTCTCTCTCTCTCTCTCTCTCTCTCTCTCTCTCTCTCTCTCTCTCTCTCTCTCTCTCTCTCTCTCTCTCTCTCTCTCTCTCTCTGAAGAAAATTCCAACCTGCTTCTTCAGTCCAGCAGACCAGTTCTCAATTGCTGGGACAATCCTGCTTCCTCCAATGGGAGCCACCAAGAGGAAGATACCCAATTCTGTCTTTCTGTCTCCAGAACTCTTCTGATATACACATTGGTCTCCTGTGTCAGCCAGTGCCATTCTTCCATGTCAACAGGGGACAGGGTTCACATCTTCCATACTTAGTTGAAGTTACTAAGTGTTAAGTATCTTCTAATTTGTTTGCTGTTATACCCCACAACTTGTGAACCCTAGAATTTGTGAAATCCTGGGGAGGAGCTAATGACTATATAATCAGACTCCCAAAGCTAGAGACAGCAAAAATTGAGAAGAGGCCTCTTGTGATGTCAGAGTCAAAAAGGATAAAACTTATGGTATCCCAGCACTCTGTCTACTCTGTGTGTTGATGTTTGTTTGTAACACTTTATACAAAAGCCCCGGGACATTACTGGGAGCACTGAAAGATGGTTTTCATGTTGTATGTTTGTAAAAGTCCTGGAGGAAGGTTTTGGAGGTTCTGGGACTTTACTGATTATTTGTGCTGACCATTTGGACCCTGTTTGTGTGTCTGTGTTGATTTCTTTCCTAAGTTTTTTAGTGAGTTGTTTGTTTACTTTTAGTTTAAAAGATTCAGTTCCACAATCCTTTGAGTATCAAACTTTCTCCTTTCCCTCCACCTTCCCCCCCATGGTGGCATGCAATCAAGTATAGGATCTGCAAATACTTTCACATTAGACATTTATCTGGTTGTAAAAAAAGGCTGTAACCAATGAAACAAAGGAAAGAGGAACAAAATCAACATGGAAAAGAAAGAGAGCATGTAGTTTGCTTGTCTCCATTTAAACTCTTTCAGCTTATCAAAAAGTAGATTACTACAGTCATTGCTACTGAGTCTTTTGTACCCAATCTAATCCATTGATCCTCTACTCTTTTCCTCAGCCAGTACCAGACAGTTTGGAGGACTGCTGCTTCCTAGATCTTTTTCTGAAAGTAGACATCTTCTTCCATCCTGAGTATTTTAGATTTGTCTTATAACCTTGTGTTGCTGAAAAGGGTCCAGTTTATCAAAGTTGGTGGTCAAACATACATTGTGTCTGTAATTGTGTACAATTTTTTCCTGGTCCTGCTCTTCTCGCTTAGCATCAGTTTGTATAAGCCTCCCCAGGTAAATATGAAGTCCATATCCTTATTTTTTATAGCACAAGAGTATTCCATTTCCTTCACATAGCACAACTTGTTTAGCCATTCCTATTTGATGGGCATCCACTTAATTTCTAGTTTTTTGCCACCACAAAGAGAGCTGTGATAAATATTTTTGTACATACGGGTCTTCCTCTCACTTCTATGATCTCTTTGGTATACAACTCCAGAAGTGGTATTACTGGGTCAAAGGATATGCAATTATTTATAGCCCTTTTGGCATAGTTCCAGATTGCTCTCCAGAATGGTTGAATCAGTTCACAGCTCCACCAACAAACACATTAGTTTTCTAATATTTCCGCATCCTCTCCAGCATTTGTCATTTTCCTGTTTTGTCATCTTAGCCAATCTGACTGTTGTAATGTGATACCACAGAGTTTTTTTGATTTGTATTTCTCTAATCAATAGTGATTTAGAGCATTTTTCATACGTTTATAAACATCTTTGCTTTCTGCCTCTGAAAAATGCCTATTCATATCCTTTGACCAATTGGGGAATGACTTGTATTCTTATAGATTTGACTCAATTCTGTGTATATTTTAGAAATGAGGCCTTCATCAGAGACATTAGTTGTAAGTATTTTTTCCCAGTTTCCCTCTTCATCTTGGTTACATGGGCTTTGTTTGTAAAGAAGCTTTTCAATTTAATGTAATGAACATTATCCGTTTTGAATTTTATAATGCTCTCTAACACTTGTTGGTCATAAAGTCTTCCCTTCTCCATAAATCTGACAGGTAAGCTGTTCCTTGATCTTACATATGGCTTACAGTATTAGCCTTTACACCTAGATCATGCACCCATTTACACTTGATTCAGGTATACACTTAGATAATGGTTTAGGCCCAGTATCCTGCCTCCTATATTCCAGTTTTCCCAGCAGTTTTTGTCAAATAGTGAGTTCTTATCTCCAAAACTGAGGTCTTTCGGCTTATCAAAAAGTAGATTACTACAGTCATTGCTACTGAGTCTTTTGTACCCAATCTAATCCATTGATCCACTACACTAATCCTCAGCCAGTACCAGACAGTTTGGAGGACTGCTGCTTTAAAATAGAGATTAAAATCTGATATGGCTAGGCCACCATCCCTAGTATTTCTTTTCATTAACTGCCTTGATGTTCTGGACCTTTTATTTTCCTTCCAAATGAAATTTGTTAATATTTTTTATACATCTCTAATCTGTGTTGATTTCTATGTTGTTCAGGTCTCAGACCTTGTTGGTGGGTCTGAGTTGACTTTAGGGCATATAGTGAATTGATGGTGTTGCTGGCAATGTGCATGAATTTTATTGTGTCTCTGTCAAGCTTTGTCTTCCCACAAACAGGGACTTTGGAGGCCATGAGGTGGATTGGATACCGTGAACTTCAGTATGGAACAGAACCTGGATGAATAACTGGACAAGGAACTGAGAGCTGCCTACATTTGAAGCCAGGTGACAGTTGGAAGTGGGACCATGGAAGAGGAACCATGGAAACTGAGGGCCAGCCTCAAGTCAAGCTGAAAGAAGATTTCACTTGGATAGTGTGCACTGACTGAGAAGATTATGATTTACTGTGACCTGGGGTAGAGTACATGATTTTTGTACTTTGTGATTTAATTAAGGATTTTGTGATTGACTAAATGATAGTACTTTCTTGAAAACTATTTTGACCACTTTGGTGAAAATTGTGTGGCCATTTTAGTGATAAGTCATTTTGAATGCTATATTTTGATTATTTTTTACAAGTTGTAACACTGTGAATGTTATATCTTGATTTTCTTTGAATGTTTTGATCTGAATTGTTATGAAATAAATAGAGTGTTAACTATATTGTATAATCAGAACTGTAAAAGCTGTTCATAGTAGCATTCTTCTGGAAAGCTGCTAGTTCATGACATTACACATGTGCACTCAATTGGGTATCTTACCCTATAGGAAAATAAGGGGGAAAGAGATGAGAGGGGAATATGAGAGAAGGGAGGGAAGATTGGGGAAGGGATAGTCAGAAGCAAACACTTTTTAAAATTTACAGGGTCAAAGTAAAAAATAGAATAAGTGGAGGGGGACAGGTTAAAATGGAGAGAAATGTAGTCTTTCACAATATGATTATGATGAAAATGTTGTGTATAACTATACATGTATAACCTATATGGAATTGCTTCTCTTTTCAACGTGGAGGAGGGAAGAAAGGAGAGAATGTGGAACTCTAAGATTTAAACCAAATGTTCAAAATTTTTTAAATTCAACTTGGAAATAAGATATACAGGAATTGGAGTACTGAAATCTATCTTGCCCTATGAGAAAGAAGGGGAGAGGGAGTAAAGTGGGGGGTTGAAAGAGGAGAGAGAAAATACTGGGGGAAGGGGAAATCAATATGCTTTCCATTTTGGGGTGGAGGGTAGGGAACACATGGGGATGAAATTTGGAATGTGAAATCTTGTGGAAATGAATGTTGAAAAATAAAAATAAATTTTAAAATTCTGGAAAAAAAGAAAAAAGAAAAAATAATCAAGGAAAACTAAACCAATATTCTAGAATCAGGAGGTAAAATAGAAATTGTAAGAATCTACTGATCACATCTTGGAAGGGATTCAAAAAGAAAAACTCCTAGGCGTATTGTAGCCAAATTCCATAGTTCTCAGGTAAAGGAGAAATATTTCAAGCAGCCAGAAAGAGAAAAAATCTAGTATCATGGAAACACAATCAGGATAATACATGATTAAACAGTTGCTACTTTAGGGCATCAGTGCGCATTGAAAATGATATGCAGGAGACAAGAGGAACTAGGATTAAAAACAATAATCACCTACTGAGCAAAACTGAGTAAAATAGTTTAGGGTGGAAAATGGATATTCAATGAAATAAAGGACTTTCAAGTACTCCTGATGAAAAGACAGAGCTGAATAGAAAATTTAACTTTCAAATACATGAATCAAGAAAAGAATGAAAAGGTACATAAGAATGAGACATCAAAAGGAACTTATTAAAGTTGAACTTTTTACATTCCTATGTGGAAGAAATATATTTTTAACTCATGAAACTTCCCTCAGTATTAAGATAGTTGAGAGAAATAGATAGGTACATAGATAGATAGACAGATAGATAGATAGATAGATAGATAGATAGATAGATAGATAGATAGATAGATGGATAGATAGATAGACAGACAGACAGACAGACAGAGAACAGGATGTTTTGAATAATAAGGGAACTATCAAGCAACATAAACATAAAAGATGACAGAGAAATATATTGGGAGAAAGAGAAAGGGAGAGTTGAAAGGGGGTAAATTATCCCACATAAAAAAGGCAAGAAAAAGGTTTTGCAATGGAGGGGAAGAGGTGGAAGGTTAGAGGGAATGAATGAACCTTACTCTCTTACAGTTTGGCTTAAGGAGGGAATAACATATACATTCAACTGGCTATCTTTCCCTACAAAAATAAGGGAGGAAGTAGATAAGGGGGAGGGCTATGAGAGTAAGAAGGGAAGAGTTGGGGAGGGATTAATCAGACACAAGAACTTTTGAAAAGAGACATGATCAAAGGAGAAAATATAATAAGTGGGGGGGTGCAATAAGAAGAAGGGAGATATAGTCTTTGGCAATATGACTATTATGGAAATGTTTTGCATAACTCCACACGGATAATGTATATTGAATTGCTTTTCCTCTTAATGAGGGTAGGGAAGAAGGAAGAAAAAAGAGAATTTGTAACTCAAAGTTTTAAAAACAAATGTTAAAAAATCATTTTTACATGCAAATGTGAAATAAGATATACAGGCAATGGGGCGGAGAAATTAATTTTGGCCTACAAGGAAATGAGGGATAAAATTGATAGAATTGAGGGCAGACTGGGTGTAGAGGTAATCAGAAAGCATGCCATTTTAGGGTGGGGGAGGGAAGATATGGAAAGAAAATTCAGAACTCAAAATCTAGTGGAAATTAATGCTGAAAGCTAAAAAATGCAAAGGTAAGCCCTATTTATGGTAAGGTCTCAAGATTCTCCTCTGTGAATGAAATTGTACTGATTGTATCCATTAATCAATACTGTAAAATCTCTTTAATAAAATAATCAATTAAACAATTTCAGATTAACTATCTACATTGATGGAAAAAGAAAAAAGTAGATGAAGAATCTCCATTGTTTAGTCTCTGATATTCAGATAAATGAAAATAATGTAAATAAGAATTACATAAATAACATGCTTCATATGTGTGCATTTATACAATGATTAATACCTGTATGTACATACATACACACACACACACACACACAGTCAGCCCTAAACTTTTGCAGGGTAACATTCCTCAAAAAAAGAGTGAAAGTAATAATTTTGAAAGCTGATACATTTAACCTATGGAAAATAGGGTATTAGGTTTCTATGACCACCAAAAACTAATTTTTCAATAGAGATGGATGTAAGTACACTATCTCTATATAATTTTTCCATCCCACCCCCCATGCATTTCTTAATTTTTATTTTTGTATTAATGTTTATTTTTCAACATATATTTCCACAAGATTTTGAGTTACACATTTTCTCCCCATCTTTCCCTTTCCCCCTCAACCCAAAGTATCAGGCCTACCTAATACCCCTTCACCCAATATGCTCTCTTTTATAACCTCCCCTATTCTTCTTTTAATTTTCAAGTAGTAGAAGATGGATTTCTATACCCCAGTGCCTGTATAACTAATTTCTCAGCAGCACGTAGAAAAGTAACTTTTTATACATTTGTTTCTAAAATTTTTATTTTCATATTCTTTCCATTCTTTCCTCTTCACCCACCCCACTGGGAAGATAAGCAGTTCATTATAGGTTGTATATGTGTAGTTATGGGAAACATTTCTGTAGTAGTTTTATTGTGAAAGAATAACTAGATTTCCCTCTATCCTTTCCTGCCCCACATATATGCTATTTTCTCCTCTGACAATGTCTCTTTTCAAAAGTATGTACTTTTAACTACCCTCTCCCTCAATATGCCCTCCCTTCTATCATCCCATTTCTTAATCCCTCCTCCCCTACTTTGCTGTAGGATAGGATAGCCAAATGACTGTGTATGTAATTCCATCCTTAAGCCAAATTCAATGAAAGTAAAGTTGACCCATTCCCTTTCACCTTCCTGCTCTTTCCATCCATTGTAACAGTTTTCTCTTGCTTCTTTTATATGAAATGATTTACCCTATTCTATCTATCCCTTTTTCTTTCTCCCATTATATTCCTCTCTCACCTCTTAATTTTATTTTTTTAGATATCAGCCCTATTCATTGATCCTGTGCCCTCTATTTATACATGTACACACATAGATACACACTCGCATACTATTTATACACAAATGCACTCCCTATACCAACATATATGTGTATGCATACACATATATACTTGTATATTCCCTTCAACTATCCTCATACTGATCAAATCACATGAGTTAAAATTACCATTTTTTCCATATAGGTATGTAAATAGTTCAACATTAATAAGTTCCTTATGATTTATTTCTACTGTTGACCTTCTCATGCTTCTCGTTTCTTGTATTTGAAAGCCAAATTTTCTGTTCAGCTCTGCTTTTTTTTCATAGAGAATGCTTGAAAGTCTTCTATTACATTCGATGTCCATATGTTTCCCTGAAACAGTCAATTTTTCTGGGTAGCTCAGTCTTGGTTTTAATCCTAGCTTCTTTGACCTCTGAAATATTATATTCAAAGCCCTTCTATCCCTTGGTGAAGAAGCTGCTAGATCTTGTGTCTTATTGATTGTGTTTCCACAATACTCAAATTCTTTCTTCCGGACTGCTTGTTATATTTTCTCCTAGCCCTGGGAACTCTAGAATTTGGCCATGATATCCCTAGGATTTTTCTTTCAGGGATCTTTTTAAGAGGCAAGTGATGAATTCTTTCAGTTTCTATTTTGCCCTCTAGTTCTAGAACATCAGGGCAATTTCCTTGAGAATTTATTGAAGGCTTATTTCAAGGCTCCTTTTTAGATCATGGCTAGCAGGTAGTTCAATTATTTTTAAATTATCTCTTCCAAATCTATTTTCCATGTCAGGGGTTTTTCAAGTGACATATTTCACATTGTCTTCTACTTTTTTTTTCATTTGTTTGGACCTGTTTTAGAATATCTTGCTATAGACATTTTGATATGAAATCTATCTAATACTTTTATCTACTCAACCCAAATCATGGACTTTGCACCCTTGGGTTTAAAGTCCAAAGGACTTACAGTATCATTTCAGGGCATAATTACAGCATAGCTACTTAAATTTTAATGGCAAAGAAAATATCCAGTGACTGAACTTGGAGCTCTTTAAAATGATAGGCTGAAAAAGTCCAGTGAAACACCTAGTAGGATAACAGCCAATCCACAAAGCTGCATGTATTATGCCTTCCTTTGTGTTTTCCTAAGAGGCACATAACCACACATATTCTATGTTGGCAATGAGAATATGAAAATGAGGTTACTAATAAAAACCACACAAATTCTTGAAGTGCTGAAAGTTAAATGTGTAATGGTTGAGTACTGTCTGTACATACAAACACATATATATGCATTCACATATAACTGATAATAGGAAAATAACTTATAGGAGATAGTCAAACAATAATTCAGATATTTATAAATGGGAGCACAATGTTCATTCTTATGATAATTTAAGTTACTTGAAAGAAAAGACTGTTATTGCTTTCATCTTTGTATAGCCAGCACTCATTAATGTGTCTGGTACACAGAAGCTACTGAATACATTATTGTTAACTGATTGTGTTTGACTGAAATATAAGACAGTATTATGACTGCACACCTTTTGTATAAAATTCCTTGTTTGCCATAAAATCATAGGTCTGAAATTAGATGGGACCTCCAAGGCCACCTACACCAACCTATACATATTAAATATGAATAAAATGAGACCCAGGGCCACAAAAAATTTGCACTAGGAAAATTTATGTGTGCCTATATCAGTGAAATCATATCTTTTGAAATATTTAAGTGCAATATGTTTATATTTACAAAATTGGAAAACAGTCCTATCAGGGGTAGAGTCAAGATGGCAGAAAGGAACAGTAACTTTCCTAAGCTCCTCCAAGAATTCTGTTGCTAAACTTTAAAAAGTGAATTTGAATGGATTTTAGAGTTACAGAACCTATTGCCAGAGAGTGTGGCAGATTTCCAACCCAGGAAAGTGCCCAGAGAGGTCTGGGTAGGGGGAATGTGGAGCACACAGGGGCTGCACCAGCATGGATCTGAGAGTAGACTACAGCAGAGTGATAAGGAACCCCAGCCAACAGACTCACCCACCCCAAGGGCGATATGTAACTGCCACACAACAGGACACAGGATCATTGGAGATGGGTAAGAGAAAATGCAGGGCCTTCAGCAGGGACAGTAGATTCCCCTGGGGCTACTAATCCACATCTTGGATTTTTAAAAATCACAAAGCTGAACTTCCAGGAGTCAAGATGTTGAAATAAAACCAAGTTGCTCTGGTTTCCCCTCCTTGACCCAGAAAAAACAGAGATAAATGTGACACCCAGACTAAAATCCTGAATTAGTGGAAACAGATTCAGGCTTTGGTGTGCCTAAGGAAGGGGGAAGTGAGGCATCATGAAGTCTAAGCCGAGGGGGCTGGAGCTGGCAAGTACTAACAACACAAACCTAGGTGAGCCTTAGCATGATCAGGGGATTCTGCAGACACCAATCCTGCCAGCCTCCAGATCCTGATCCAGCTGAGCTGTGGCCCAGAGACACGGAGGTGGAAACCTGAAGTAGCTAGACCACCCCTCCCCTAAAGGTTACTCCCCTAAAGTTACTCATCCGGGTAACTAAGGGAAAATACTGAGAGTCCTGGTCTTAGCCTCAATCTAGACACTCAGTGACTACACCTCACAAAGTAAACAATCAAACCCATACCTCCCATCCTGAGAACCACTATACATTTGCACCCCTGAGGCAGATATCCACTCTAAAATTCAGGATATGCACAATCACAACAGAGAAGAAGGAATCTGTGAGATCTATAATCTTACTATCCTTCTATGGTGAGCAAGAACAAACAAATTCAGAAGACAACATTGACTCTATACTCACAGTGGAGAACACAGAAGTAAATATGAGTTGATTTCAAGCCCAAAAAGCATTATTGGAGGAGCTTAAGAAAGATTAAAAAAAACAAATTACAGAGGAAGGAGATAAATTTAAATCTATATTGACCAAACTGGAAAAAAAATCTCACTGAAGAAAGTAAATACTTAAAATGTAAAATTGGAGAAGTAGGAGAGGAGGTTCAAAATCTCATGGAAGAAAATATCTCCCTAAAATTTTAAAGTAAACATATGTAAAAGGAGCTTCAAAAATAATGGAGTAAAAATAAGAATCAGTCAAATTGAAGCTAAAGACTCAATGATGGATCAAGAGTCCATAAAAAAAACATAAAGATTGAAAAATCAGAAGAAAGTGAAAAATATCTCACTGGAAAAATAACTGATGTGAAAAACAGATCAAGGAGAGATAACCTAAGAATTATCAATCTACCGAAAAGCCATGAGGAAAAAAAAGCAGCCTAGACAACATCCTCCAAGATGTTGGAAAAGAAAACCGTCCTGAGGACTGAGAATAAGAGTGTAAAATACTTATAGAAAGAAATATAGTAGCCAAATTCCAGAGCTACAATGTCAAGGAGAAAATAATGCAAGCAGACAAAAAGAAACAATTCAAATATCATGAAACTTCAGTCAAGATTACACAGGACGTAGCACCTTCTACATTAAAAGATCTGAGGGATTGGAACTTGATATTTCATAAGGCAAAAGTGCAAAGGAAAAGACTGCAATCAAGGATCAATTACCTAGCAAAACTGACCATAATTTTTCAAACAAGGAGTTGGTCATTTAATTAAATAAAGGACTTCCAGACATTCCTGATGAAAAAGGCAGAGCTTAATGGCAAATTCAGTCCCCATTTACAAGACCCAAAAAATATTTAAAAAAAGGTAAACAAGGAAAACACACACTCACAAACACATGCACACCCACTCCCACACCCACATGCACACACACACACACACACACACACACACATGCACGTAACTTGAGACTCAATAGGAGCAGACTGCTTACATCCCTGTATGACAAGTTGATGCATGTCAATATTGACATTTGTATAACTATTGTGACATTTAAAAGGAATGTACGTAGGGAGAGGGTGTGGGTATAACTTAACTATGCTGAAGATTATAAAAAAAACTATTAAACGGAACAATGGGTTTGTAATGGGAGAAAAGGAAAGGATGAGGGAGAAAATGGTAAATTATGCCACACAAAGAGGCATTAAAATATACTAAAGTAGAGGAGAAGGAAGGAGGGAAATAAGCACCATATGAACTTTATTCTCATTGGTTTTGATTCACAGTGGGATGAGTATAATCAGTTAAAGTTAGAATCTTAACATGAAAAGATATAAAATTCATTATAAGAGAAGTAAAGGAGGGAGGGAGAGGAGGAGTATACAAAATCTACAGTCATTGGTTGGTGTTCAAGGAGGGAATAATATTTTCCATTAAGAATAAAAATCCATTGTGTGCTATAGGAAGTAAGAAGGATGAGGGATGGGATTTGTAAAAAGGGGGGAGGATTGTTAGAAAGGAGGGAAAGAGCAGTAAGGGGAGAAGGTAGGTAAAGAGGAGGCACACAGGGAGGGAATACAAAGGGAGATAGTGCTCAAAAGGAAATTTTTTTAAGGAAGAAGGAAGAATCAAAAACTCAAACAGGGAAGGGAATAGGATAGAAGGAAAAACACAGACAGTAATCATAACTGTGAATGTGAATGGGATGAACTCTCCCATAAAACAGAGGCAGATAGCAGAATGGATTAAAATCCACAATCCCTATGCTGCTTACAAGAAACACATTTGAAACAAGAGGATACACACAGGGAAAAGGGAAAAGGATGGAGTAGAATATATTGTGCTTCAACTAAAGTTAAAAAATCAGGGGTAGAAATAATAATCTCAGATAAAGCAAAAGCATATATAGAGCTAAGTAAAAATGATAATGATGGAAACTACATCCTGATAAAAGTCACCATCAAGAATAAAGCAATATCATCATGTAACATATATGCACCAAGTGGTATAGCATCCATCCAAATTCCTAGTGAAATCAAGGGAATTAGAGGAAGAAATAGATAGCAAAACTATACTGGAATGGGAACTGAATCTCCACCTCCCTGACCTTTACAAATCTAACCCAATAATAAACAAGAAAGAAATTAAGGAGGGAAATCGAATTTTAAAGAGGCTAGACATGATAGATCTTTGGAGAAAACTGAATGGGGATAAAAAGAGAATATACCTTCTCAGAAGTATATGCCACATACACAAAAGTCAACCATGTACTAGGGCATAAAAACCTCAAAATTCATTGCATAAAGTCAGAAATATTAAATGCATCATTCTCAGATCATGATGCAATAAAATTATATGCAATAAAGGGCAATGGACAAAAAAGTAATTGGAAACTAAACAATTTAATACAAAAGAATTGGTGGGTGAAACAAGAAGTTATAGAAACCATCAGTAACTGCATTCAAGAGAAGGGCAATAATGACACATCATACTCAAATGTGTGGGATGCAGCAAAGGCAGTTCTTAGGGGAAATTTTATATGTCCCTGAACTCATACATGAAAAAGTTAGAGAAAATGGAAGTCAACGAATTGGATACACATTTGAAAAAGCTAGAAAAGGAACAAATTGAAAATCCCCAGTTAAATTCTGAATTGGAAATAATGAAAGCCAAAGGACAGATTAACAAAACTGAAATTAGGAAAACTATTAAACTAATGACTAAAACTAAGAACTGGTATTATGAAAAAAATAAAATTAATAGATTAATTGATATGATTAAAAAAAGAAAACCAAATTTGGGGTATCAAAAATGAAAGGGCTAATCTAATGCCACATGAAGAGGAAATTAAAACAGTAATTAGGTGTTATTTTGCCCAATTGTATGCCTATAACTTTTACAATCTTAGTGAAATGGATCAATATTTATAAAAACATAAGTTGCCCAGATTAACTGAAGAGAAAGTAAATTACTTAAATAACTCCATCTCAGAAAAAGAAATTGAACAAGTGACCAGTGAACTCACTAGGAAAAAATCTCTGGGGCCAGATCAATTTACTACTGAATTCTATCAAACATTTAAAGAACAATTGATCCCAATACTCAACAAACCATTTGGGAGAATTAGTGAAGAAGGAGTCTTACCAAATGCTTTTTGTGACACAAATATGGTACTGATACCTAAATCAGGAAGAGACAAAATGGAGAAAGAAAACTATAGACCAATCAACCACATGAATATAGATGCAAAAATTGTAAATAAAATATTAGCGAAAAGACCACAGAAACTTGTCACAAGAATAATACATTTTGATCAGGTTGGATTTATTCCAGGAATGCAAGGATAGTTCAATATTAGGGAAACCACAAGTATCATTGATAACATCAACAATAAAACTAGAAGAAAACATATGATAATCTATTAGATGCAGAAAAATCTTTTGATAAAATACAACCTCCATTCCTGTTAAAAACACTTGAAAGTATAGGAATAAATGGAATTTTCCTTAGAATAATAGGTAGCATCACTTAAAACCATCAGCAAGTATTACATGTAATGAGGATAAACTAGAAGCATTTCCAATAACATCAGGGGTGAAACAAGGATGTCTATTATCACCCCTCTTATTCAATCTGGTACCAGAAATGTTAGCAGTAGCAATTAGAGAAGAAAAGAAATCAAAGGAATCTAATTAGGAAAAGAAGAAGCTAAGCTATCTCTCTTTCTAGTTGATATGATGATGTATTTGGAGAATCCTAGGGAATCACATAAAAACTTCAGCATTCCTAAGTATTTCTAATGAAGTATTTATAATGAACATCAAGAGATAGTAAGAGAAATCCCATTTAAAGTTACTGTAGACATTATTAAATATTTAGGAATATACCTTTGGTCAAAACAAATCCAGTACCTATATGAACACAACTACAAAATACTTCTCACACAAATAAAATCAGATCTAAGTAATTGGAAAAACATCAATTACTCATGGCTGGGTAGAAGTAGTGTAATAAAAATGACAATTTTACCTAAATTAAATTACATATTTAGTTCCATACCAGTAAATCTACCAAAAAACTTTCTTTATAGAGCTAGGAAAAAGTGGCAAAATTCATTTGGTAGAAGAAAAGATCCAGAATGTCAAGGCAATTAATGAAAAGAAATACTAGGGAAGGTAGCCTAGCCATACCGGATTTTAATCTGTATTACAAAGAAAGAGTTGGAGAGCATTATAAAATACAAAATGGATAATCTCAATTGCACTAAATTGAAAAGTTTCTGAACAAACAAGCCAATGTAACCAAGATTAAGAGGAAAGTGGGAAACTGGGAAAGAATATTTAGAACTAATGTGTCTGATAAAGGCCTTATTTCTAAAATATATAGGGAATTAAGTCAAATCTATAAGAATAAAAGCCATGCCCCAATTGATAACTGGTCAATGGATATGAACAGGCAATTTTCAGAAGCATAAATTAAAGATACCTTTAAGCATATGGAAAGAAAAATGCTCAAAATCACTATTGATTAGAGAAATGAAAATCAAAACAACTTTGAGGTACAATTTCTCACCAGGCAGATTGGCTAAGATGACAAAACAGGAAAATGACAAATGCTAGAGAGGATGTGGATAAATTAGAATACTAATGCATTTGTTGGTGGAGCTGTGAACTGATTTAACCATTCTGGAGAGCAGTCTGGAACTATACCCAAAGGGCTATAATTGCATACCTTTTTACCCAGTATTACCACTTCTGGGGTTGTATACCAAGGAGATCATAGAAGTGGGAGGAAGACCCATATGTACAAAAATACTTATTACAGCTCTCTTTGTGTTGGCAAAAAAACTTGAAATTAAGTGAATGCCCATCATATGGAGAATGGCTAAACAAGCTGTGCTATATGAATGTAATGGAATACTATTGTGTTATAAGAAATGAGGAGGAGATGGACTTCATATTTCCCTGAAGTTGTGTATACCAAATGATGCTAAATGAGAAAAGCAGAATCATGGGTAATTTGTACACAATGGCAGACCTTACCTATGTGTGATGACCACCTTTGATAAACTGGAGTCTTCTCAGCAGCACAAGGTTTTAAGACAACTCTAAAATACTCAAGGTGGAAGGAGATGTCTACATCCAGTGAAAGATCTGGAAAGAATAGAGTGTAAATGGAAACCGAACTAAACTTTAATGCTCTCTTTCTTTTCCATGTTTGCTTTTGTTTCCTCTTTCCCATTGTTCATTCCATCAGTTATTAACACTTCTGTATAACCAGATTAATGTCCAATGTGAAAGTGTTTGCAGATTCTATACTTGACTTCAAGCACCACGTAGTGGAAGGAGGGAGGGGAGGAAATTTGAAACTTAAGGGATTGTGGAACCTAATCTTTTAAACTAAAAGTAAATAAACAAGTCAATTTTAAAAAAATAAAGAATTAAAAAGTTAAAAAAAAAACCTGGTCTTCCTGCCTCTCAGTTCCACACTACGATTACTCTACCATTGCCTCTCCAAGTGAGAAATCAATATATATTGAGAATAGCAAGAATGGTTATGATCCATGTCAACATGCATTTAATAAGTGCTTAGTATATATTAGACATTGTGTTAAGTACAGGTGATTTTAAGAAAGAAATTGAAATTCGAGTTAAAAATCAGCTCTTAAGACTTCATAGTCTAATGAGAAGATAGCATATACACTATTGTTTGCCAAAAAAAGATATTTACACATATGTGCACATTTATACATATATATGTATATATATATATATATATATATATATATACTGTGCATACATACATATGTATGTGTATTTGCATGCATTTGTTTTTTTGTGTGTGTTTGTGTGTGTGTAGAGACATCCATTAAGGAAGACCAGTAAAGAATCACGAAACAGAGATAAGGAGATGAAGTGGGAGAAAATCGAAAGCATACAGGCAGCCAGTGACAGTGCCAAGTGAAGACATGGTATGTCCTTTGGAACTTGAGTAAATGAGAGCGGGGGAAAGAAGACATTATATAAAAATACTACAAAGAAAAGAAAGATCCAGATCATGCATTCCTTTAAAAGTCAGGTAATTTATAGTTTAAAAAGCTTTTTTTGGTCAGGGGGTGGGGAGAAGTTTGTAAACCACTGCAACTTTTCTCACACAAATCAGCAGTTTGAAAACGTGGATTTCCACTAAGCTTTCAATATTTTTTTTCTTTTTCTTTTGCTAAACTCTTGTCTTTGCTAGAGTAATAAGCTTCTTCTGTGTAGGTTTTATTTTGTCTTCCAGAATAACCTTCATATTATCTATGCCTCTGTTCCTTGGCTCTCCATATTATTTCAGATCTCTGATGAAAACATATATCACCTCTATATCTTGCTTTTGTCCTCTGCTATCTGTCTTTTATTTGTCTTATAACTGTCTGCTTTTGTATCTTTCCCCATACAATGTCTTCATACCCCTGCTGATGCTAATTTATACATTACATTGTCTTGCACTATTTATCTTTGAGAAGCATTTTGAGCTACTGTATTTGGATGAAATGTAAAATATTCTATTTCCCCCAAAGGATTTAAAACATCTTCAAGAGAAAAGTGGGAAATAATAATGGACAGTTTACCAGTGATGACTCATAATAAATGTTTTAAGAGATACCACTCAGAACATATTTAAGTTGATATGGTGGTGAGTTGATTGGTCAGATACAGTGAATATTTTAGGATGATATCCCAAGTTTTTCATTAATATTCATTGATAATTGTAATGGTAATAATAATAGTCATTGATATGGTCCTTAAGTGTAGCACAATGCATTAAATACATTATCTGACTTGATTCTTACATTTGTTTTGTTGGTTAAGTACTATACTTCTGCAGGGGAACTTAGGTCATGCAGTGGATAGAGTATTGGGTTTGGAATCAGGAAAATTCATGATGAATTCAAATGAAGCTTTAGATGATTATGTGATCCTGGACACATCACTCAACCCTGTTTGTCTCAGTTCTCATCTATAAATTAGCCAGAGAAGGAAACGGATAACAACTCCAGTATCTTTGCCAGGATATCCCAAAATGCAGTCACAAAAAAGTTGGGCATGATTGAAATGATTAAAACAACAACGCTTTTGAATGTTCACATTTATTAATAATGAAAGTGAACCTCAGAGAAAATGTGAATTACTTTTGGCTACATAGCTAGTAAGTAAAAACAGATGCAATCTAAAAGGCTCTTTTTTACACCAAATCTAGACCAATAAAAACAAAGTATTTTTGAAAAGTCATTGTCAAATATTACAAAGGATGAGAACATCTTGATAGGTTGTAATCTGTATTGGTAAAGACACTATCCATTGTGATGTGATGATGGTTCCACAACACACATACATGGCACAATTATAATTTTTTGCTCTTTTAACTTCTCCCTTCATTGCAAAGTGACAAGGCATTTGTGCAAATGTTGGAAAAACAAGTTGATAATATTTTCTCTGATTTAATTTCTACCATAATTTCATGATTAGAAATAAGAAAGACTAGGGTAGGAAATCATCAGGCTCTGTTAATATTCAGTTTTCTTGGGTCAGAGAATAATTGATGTATGAAAGAGAAAGTGTGAGATTCCTGGTGTAAATTACAGACGTGTTGTACAATGATAGTAGTCAAGACCAAATTGAACAAGGTAGGCATTTCAATAAGGAAAACATTATTTTTAAGTATTGTACCAAATAAAAACATGAAACTTTCATTGGTACACATTGATTTACCAGTGTTTTGTGACTCACAGAATATGAGACCATTAATGCTTGAAGAGGCTCTGAATATGTTAGTCTAATTGATTTTTCTTTGTTAGTTTTTGTGTTTTGGAGGGTGGAAGGCAAGGTAATTGGAGTTAAGTGATTTGCCCAAGGTCACACAGGTAGTAAGTGTGTCAAGTATCAGAAGCCAGACTTGAATTAAGGTCCTCCTTACTCGAGTACTATGTCACCTAGATGATCCAGTCTAATTCTTTCATTTTATGAATGAGGAAATAGCAAGGTGGATGGTATAGTGGATAGAATACAGGACTTAGAGTCAAGTCTGAGGTAAAAATCTATATCACATTTACTATCTACATGTCCCTGAGAAAGTAGCTTAATCTCTCTATGCCTCAGGTACCCCAAATATAATATGGGCATAATAAAATCACCTGCCTCAGGGGTTGGTAGGTGGGAGCTGCAGAGATTGTGCCTCCTTATGGCTCCAGCAGCTGCAAAACTCCCAGCGATTTGGGATAAAGCTCTACCCTCTGAAAGCAGAGTTTTACTGTGGCTCAAAAATCAAATTAATTGACTAGCAATATGAGCAGGCAAAGCAAGCAAACCAAGCTTGCAATCCAACTTTAGATTCCTCTTTTGGGGACAAAAAGGATCAAAGCATAGAACCAGAGGAAGGCAACACAATCAAAACTCTCACACCAAATGCTTCCAAGAAACATGAAGATTGCCTACAAGCCATAGATCAGCTTAAAATTGCCTTTGAAAATCAAATAAGAGAAGGGGAGGAAAAATTGGGAAGAGAAATGAGAATGATGTGAGAAAATAATGAAAAGAGTCAACAACATGACTGAAGAAAATCGCACCGTAAAAAACAGATTAACTCAAATGGCAAAATCTTGACAGATGGAAAAAGAAACTCAAAAGCTCACTTAGGAGAATAATTCCTTCAGAGTTAGAGTGGAGCAAATGGAAACAAATGACTTCATGAGAAATCAAGATACTATTAAACAGATCCAAACAAATGATAAAATAGAAGGCAATGTGAAATATCTCCTTGAAAAAAACATTGAAGGGGCAGAGCCAAGATGATGGCATAGAAGCAACAAGGTCCTGCACCTCCCACATAGCCACCTCAAATACCTATAAAATATGACTCTAAACTAAATTTAGGGCTCCAAAACTCACAAAAATTACAGAAAAACACGTCTCCTGCTGAAGGCAGTTTGGCAGGAGTTGACGCTGGGAGTCAAAAACCAGCCAAGACTGAAACTGTGGTTTGGCCCTGGGCCTACCAGGATGAGCCACAGTTGGAGCCTTCAGGAGAGTGTATCAGTGGCAGCTGTGGAAGTTTCCAGAATTATCAAGCCATAAGAAACAAGGACTAAATGAAAGATCCGTTGAAATCAGCTAAATTTGAGGGAGAAATGGGGTCTGGATGAACTGCCTCCAGTGAAAGGAAGCGGCAGAAGGGATGGCTCTACAGCTGCCTCCACATGGCTGCTTCAGAGCTCCTGAACTGCAGAGTGCAGGGGGGGCCAAGCAATCATTCAAAGGCTAAGTGCTCTTGCATTGAGCAGTCTGGATCCAGATGGTGGTCTTGGGTGGTGGTCCTGGGGTGCATTTTCAGTGAGTCAAAGCTGGTAGGGGCTGCCAAAAAAGGTGGTGTCTAATAACTCTGGCAGCTGTGAAAATCCCAGTGATTTTGGGACAGAGCTTTACCCTCTGGAAACAGAGTACCACGGGGCTAAAAAGTCAAGTAATTCACTGACATCATAAAAATAGGCAAAGCAAGCAACGTAAGAACAACAATTGAACTCTAGATATCTTCTTGGGGATAAAAGAAGGATCAAGGCAGGGAATAGGAGTAAGACAACACAGTCAGAACTCCCACACCAAAAGCTTCCAAGAAATGTGAATAATTCCTACAAGCCATAGAGCAGCTTAAGAAGGATTTTGAAAAACAAATAAGAGAAGTGGAAGAAAAATTTGGAAGAGAGAAGAGAATGAGGCAAGAAAATCATGAAAAGAGAGTCAACAACCTGACTGAAAAAAATCACACCTTAAAAGGAGAGAGCAGACTGCAGGATGGGTTATACAGTTGGATGGCTGTTTTGAGGTGTTGGGCAGGGGAAAGTTGGGGAGAAAATTTGTAACTCAAAATCTTGTGGAAATTAATGATGTAAAAAAGCAAACAAATAGAGGAATACAAAAAAAGAAAAAATGTTGACCTGGAAAATAGATCCAGGAGAGACAATTTTAAAATTATTGAACTACTGAAAGCTTGATAAGAAAACAAACCTAGAAATTATCCTTCAAAAAATTCTCAAGGAAAATTGCCCTGATATTTTAGAACCAGAGGGCAAAATAGAAATTGAAAGAATTCACCAATCACCTCTTGAAAAAGATCCCCAAAAGAAAACTCCTAGGAATGTTATAGCCAGGTTCTGGAGTTCCCAGATCAAAAAGAAAATATTATGAGCTTCCAAGAAGACCCAATTTAAATACTGTGGATACACAGTCAGGATAACCCAGGATCTAGAAGCTTCTACATTAAGGGACCAAAAGGCATATAATATGATATTCTAGATATCAAGGGAGCTAGGATTAAAAACAAGAATCACCTACCCAGCAAAACTGAATATAATGTTTCAGGGGAAAACATGGTCATTCAATGAGTTGGAGGATTTTCAAGCATTCTTAATGAAAAACCCAGAACTGTATAGAAAAAATCTGACATTCAAATACAAGAAGCATGAGAAGATAAACATGGAAATGAAATCATAAGGAACTTATCAAAGTTGAACTATTTACATGCCAACATGGAAAAATGATCATTGTAACTTATAAAACTTTTCTCTGCACAAAGATAGGTGAAGGGAATATAAATGTGTATGTTTAAATACACATATGTCTATATTGGAGGGTATGTGTATATATATGTATATATATACATATATACACATATATGCATATATGTATATATATGCATGTGAATACATATGTAAGTGTAGGTATATATATACGTATATATGTACATAGATAGAGGGCACATTATCAATTTAATAGGAAGGGATCATATTTAAAAATGTGAAATTGAGAGTTGGGAGAGAAATAGAGTGAGAGGACATAGGGAGAGTCAGAATGGGGTTAAACATCTCATATAGGTAACTTTTACAATGGAGGGGTAGAGCAGGACAGCAAAAGGGAAAGGTTCAACCTTGCTCTCATTGAATTTGGCTTAGGATTGGAACAACATACACTCCAAATTGGTATCTTGCCCGACAGGAGAGTAGGGTGAATGGAGATGAGAGGGGCAATGATGGAGGAGAGAGCAGGTGGTAGGGGTTTTTTAGAAGCACACACTTCTGTAAAGGGATTGGGCAAAGTAAAGAATAGAATAGGGGTGGAGGCAGGATAGGAAGGAGGGAAATATAATCAGTCTTTCACAATATGCCCATTGTGTAGATGTTCCAAGTAACTGCACGTGTACCACCTGTATTGAATTGCTTGTCTTTACAGTGGTGGTGGGTGATGAGGGATGAAGGGAAAGAATCTTGAATTTAAAGTTCTGTAACCAAATGTTTAAATATATAATTATCATTATTATTTGCATGAAACTTGGAATTAAGATATACAGCCACTGGGGTAAGGAGATCCATCTCACCCTACCAGAAAGTCAAAAGAGTGATGGGAGAGGATGTAGGAAAGAGAGCAGATTTGGTAAGGGAATATTCAGTGGGATCGCTGTTTTGGGGTAATGGTTAGGGGAAAGATGGGGAGAAAATTTGCAACTCAAAATCTCGTGCAAATGTATGATGTAAACTAAAATAAACCAAAAAAAGAAAAGTCTGGGAGAGTCTTTTGGCATCTATCACAATCTGCTATTTCTAAGTATTACTGTTAATTTACTGTAACCTTATGTTAAGCACAAGTAAATGGAGGGGGGGGAACCTCCACTAATAAAAATGATGATTAACCTAATCACTTTAATACCTTTAATGTGATTGTCTGTGATAATCCTGCCTGAGAGATCAACTTGAAATGCTCTGAATGCTATCAATGATTTTCAAGACAAGGAATGATAATAGTTCACTACATTTCAAAAGCACTTTTCCTATATCTTATTTTATCTACAAAACAATCTTATAATCTAGGAAAGACTATGTTCAATCATTCCCTTTTTGTAGTTGAGGAAACAAAATCAACAAATCAATATGACTTGCCCAAAGTCACAAGGTTGTTTGGATATAGGTTGAAGTTAATTTAATCCATTCTTATAGACACTAATTGTGAATTGGAAAGGAGCTCAAAAGTCATATTGTTCAACACTCTCATGTTATGAACAAGCAAACTAAGAATCAAAAAAAATTTATTTTTAAAGATGGTGTGAATCACACAGCTCCTTACTTACAGACCTTAGCCTGGAAGTTAAATCTAGAAACAATAGTTTTGAGTACATTTAACTTGCCAAATCTACATTGTGTTTTTGTTTTTAAATTGATTAATTTATTTTTCATTTTTCATTTTTAATGCTGACTTTCTTAAGTTTTATTTTTTTCCTACCTCCATTTTCTGCCTTTTAGAATGTCTACAGTAATTTTGAATGGAATTTCTCCTTTTATCTCTTGCTATTGGGATTCATTAGTAATATATAGAAATGCCATTGATTTATATAGCTTAACTTTTCTGCCTCCTCCATACAATACTCCCATCACAATGCCTTTTGACCCCATAACTAGTTTCCATTCTTATAATGTAGAAACTGTGAGATCCCATGAGATCCTGACTGTAGTTCCACGATATTTTGTTTCTTTCTGACTGCTTGCAGTATATTCTACTTGACCTGACAATTCTGAAATTTGGTTATAATATTCCTTGGTGGTTTCAATTTGGAATCGCTTTCAGGAGGAAAACAGTGAATTCTGATCATGACTATGTTCCTTCTCATTCTAAGTCTTTAGGTCAATTTTCCTTGTTGATTTCTTGGAAAATGCTGACCAGACTCTTTTTTTTATTGTGCCTTTCTGGTAGATCAGTAATTCTTAAATTAACTGTCCTGCATCTATGCTCCAAGACAGTTATTTTTTCCAATGAGGTATTTTTTATTTTTTTCTATTTTTTCCCACTTTTAAATTTGTTTGACTGATTTTTAAATTCTCATAAAATCATTAACTTCCACTTTCTCAATTCAATTTTTTAACAAATTGTTTTTTTCAGTTAGATTTAGTACCTCCATTTCAATCTAAAAAATTCCACTTTCTAAGCAAGTGTTTTCTTCAGTGTACTTATTTTTCCATTTTGTCAATTGTGTTTTTAAAGGAATTGTTCAATTTTTCTCATACCTTTTTTATTTGAATTTTAAAATTCTACTTCAGCTCTTCCAAGAAAGCTTCTTGGACCTCAGACTAGTTCATATCCATTCCTCTTTGAGGTTTCAGATGTGGATAGAGTGTCCATGCTGTTCTCTTTTGAATTTGTTTATTGATATTCCCTGTCCCCATGGTAGGAATCTATGTTCTTTGTTTTTTCTATGCTTCTTCTTTCTCATGGTACTTGACTTTTTCCTGGGTTTTAAACTTGGTCTCTGCTTCTAGGAACAGGAGTCACCATCACACAATTCTTGTGCTGGGGGCTAAGATCCTAGTTATTAGCATTGTGTGCTGGGTCCTCAGGTTCTGCAAGCTTGAGGCTGTAGATGCTGTAGTTTGCCTCATGTTGAACTGGAGCTGGTAGTGATGACTGGTGTGTGCCAATGCCAAGTGGGGTTTTTACTGCACTTCCCCTAGGTTGCACTGAAACTCACAGGGTGAAGTGTGGGTGTATAGTGTCTGGCCATTGGAGGTTTGCTTCTCTTCAGGGGCTGCACTAGAACATGGGAAGACTCATCAGTTGGTGGACACCTGTCCACTGTGGTTCTCTGTGCTGTTGTCTGCCAGTTCCCCTGTCTGTTTGAAGGCACATGATGGTCCTGGTGCTTGTGCTTGCCAACTCCTCTATTGTGGAGCTCAGGATGTCCCACTGGTTTGCTGAAGTGGGGCTTTTCCACAAAATAAATCACCCATTGCTATCACAAACACTAGAAAGTATAGGAATAAACGGAGTCTTTCTTAAAATAACAATCATGTATCTAAAACCAACAGTAAGTATTATATGTAATGGGGAAAAGCTAGATGTATTTCCAATAAGATTAGGGATGGAAAAAAGATGTTTTCTATTACCCCTCTTATTGAGTCTGTTACTAGAAATGTTAGCAGTAGCAATTACAGAAGAAAAAAATTTAAGGAATCAAATTAGGGAAAGAAGAGACTAAGCTATCATACTTTGCAGATGATATGATGATATACTTAGAGAATCCTAGAGAATCAAAGAAAAAAAACTACTTAAGATAATAAATAAATTTGGCAAAGTTGTAGGACACTAAATAAACCCAAATAAACCCTTGGCATTCCTCTATAACTCTAATGAAATCCAATAACAAGAGACAGAAAGAGAAATCCCATTTAAAGTTACTGTAGACATAATAAAATATGTGGGACTCTACCTGTGAAAACAAATCCAGGACTTATATGAACACAATTACAAAACACTTTTCACACAAATGAAGTCAGGTCTATTTAACTGGAAAAACATCAATTCCTCACTCATGGCTGGGGGTAATATAATAAAAATGACAATTTTACCTAAATGAAATCATATATTTAGTGCCATATCAATGAATTTAGCAGAACATTTCTTTATACAGCTAGAAAAAACAGTAGCAAATTTCACTGGAAGAACAAAAGGTCCAGAAATTAAGGCAATTAATGAAAAGAAATTCTCAGGAAATTGGCCTAGCCATACCAGATTTTAATTTGTATTATAAAACAACTGCTATCAAAACTACTTGGTACTGGCTGAGGAATAGAATAGTGGATGAATGGAATAGATTGGGTACATGAGACTCAGAAGCCAATGACTAGAGTAATGTACTGTTTGATAAACACAAAGTCTCCAGTTTTGGGGATAAGAACACATTATTTGACAAAAACTGCTGGAAAACCTGCAACATAGTATTGTATAAATTTGGCATAGACAAATGCTTAACATCATACACCAAAATAAAGTTCAACTGGATGCATGATCTAGGTATAAATGCTTAAACTGTAAGCAATGTGGGAGAGCAAAGGATAGTTTACCTTTCAGATCTATGGAGAGGGAAAGATTTCAAAACAAAACAAGAGTTAGAGAACAATATAAAAACAATCTTGATTATATTAATTTAAAAAGCTTCTGTACAAATAAATCCAGTGTTACCAAGATTAAGAGGGAAGTAGAAAACTGGGAAAGAACTTTTCTAACCAGTGTCTCTGATAAAGGCCTCATCTCTAAAATACACAGAGAATTGAATTGAATTTATAAGAATACAAGCCAGTACCAAATTGATAAATTGCCAAAGTATATGAACAGGCAGCTCTCAGAAAAATTAAATTAAAGATATGCATTGGCATATGAAAAATGTTCTAAATCATTATTAATTAGAGATTAACTGAATCTAAACAACTATGAAGTACCACATCTCAGCAGTCAGATTGGCTAAGACAATAAAACAGGAAAATGATAAGTGCTGGAGAGGATGCAGAAAAATTGGAATATTGATGCATTGTTGTTGTAGTTGTGAACTGATCCAACCATTCTGGAGACCAATCTGGAACCATGCCCACAGGGCTATAAATAAGTGCATACACTTTGATCCAGCAATACTTTTCTAGGGTTGTTTCCCCAAAAGATCAGTGAAGTGGAAGGCAGACCTATACGTACAAAAATATTTCTAGTGCCTTTTTTTGTGGTGTCAAAGAATTGGAAATCATGGGGATGCCCATCAATTGGGGATTAGCTAAACAAGTTCCGGTATATTAATATAATTGAATACTACTGTGCTATGAGAAATGAGGAGCAGAAAGACTTCATAATAATCTAAAGAGACTTATATAAACTTATGCTGAGCGAAAACAGCAGAACCAGGAGAAATATGCACACAATCACAACACAACATATGTGTGATCGCTAACTTCAATTACTCCTCTCAGCAATGTAAGTTTGTATAACTACAAAAAACTCATGATCAAAAGAGAAATCCACATAATTACTTACTTCATAAGAAGTGTATTTCAGGCACTGTGGTGGGGAGGGAGAGTATTTGCAAAGTCACATGGACACTCAAGTAAGTTTTTTTAGAATTACTCTTCATATAAATAATAAATAGAGTGGAGCAAAGATGGTGGAGAAAAATCAGGAACTTCCCTGAGTTCCCACTCCAACCACCTCCAATACCTGTAAAAATTACACTAAACAAATTATAGAACTATTGAAACCACAAAGTGACAGAGAGAAACAAAGCTGCTGCTGAAGTAAACCTGGCAAATGACAAGAAGCGTCTATCACACCAAGCTGGGATCAGAGAGCAGTCTCATGTGAGCTGCACCAGCATAGACTTACAGCCTAACAGTTTCCACATTAAGGGATTAAAGGCCTTGAAGAATGATATCCTGGAGGTCAAAGGAGCTAGAATTAAAACCAAGAATCACCTACCCAGCAAAACTGAGTATAATACTTCATGGGAAAATGTGGATATTCAATGAAATACAAGACTTTCAAGCATTCTTGATGAAAAAACAAGAGCTAAATAGAAAATTTGACTTTCAAATACAAGAAGCAAAAGAAGCATGAGAAGGTAAACAGGGAAAGTAATCCTAAGAAACTTATTAAAATTCAATTATTTACATTCGTATATGGAAAAAATGATAATTGTAGCTCATGAGACTTTTCTCAGTATGAGAGGAGTTGAGGGGAACATATATGTATATATGCATGCATACATATATGTATGTATAGTAGGGTGTGTGTATAAATAAATATATGTGTGTGTGTCTGTATGTGCATATACATATACTTAGGGGGCAGAGTATGAATTGGATACGAAGGTATGATATCTAAAAAATAAAATTAAGAGATGAGAGAGTAATATATTGAGAGAAGGAGAAAGGGGGGAAATAGAATTATTTTTGTCATATAAAAGAGAGAAGAGAAAACTGTTACAATGGAGGGAAAAAGCAGAAAGGTGAAAGGGAATAGGTCAACCTTACTCTCATTCAATTTTGCTAAGGAGGGAATAACATACACACTCAATTGGGTAATTTAACCTACAGGAAAATAGGGGGGAAGGGCATAACAGGCTTGAAGACAGAAGGGAGGGCAGATTGAGGAATAGGGTAGTTAGAAGGAAACACTTTTAAAAAGGGGCAGGATCAAAATAGAAAATAGAGTAAGTGGGAGACAGGATAGGACAGAGGGAAACATAGCTAATATTTCACAATATAACTACAATAGAAATGTTTTACATAACTACACACGTACAACCTATATTGAATTGCTTCTCTTCCCAGTGGGAGGTGGGGTGCAGAGGGAAGAAGTGAGAGAATCTGGAAATCAAAGATTTAAAAACAAATGCTAAAAATGTGTTTTTTTCATGCAACTGGCAAATAAGGTATATAGGCACTGGGGTATAGAAATCCATCTTGCCCTACAAGAAAGTTGGGAGTGGGCTGGGGAAAGAAATAAGAGAGGACAGATTTGGGGAAGGGGTATTCAGTAGACTTGCTATCTTTGGGTGGCTATAGGAAAGAGATGGGGAGAAAATTTGTAACATAAAATCTTGTGGAAATAAGTGCTGAAAACTAAAAACAAATAAATGAAAAAATTAAGAAAAATGTTAAAAAGAAATAATAAATAAAAAGTCCTCCCCAGAAAACCCATAGAAATGATAGGGATATGATATTTCATATCTCATATCATGGTCTTTCATATCTCAAAGCTCCAGAGTCATCATAAAAGATTTCCAGTGTAATGGGTTTTTATGTATTATCATCCCATAACATTGACCAGAAATATACACACACATCCTTGGAAAATATTAGTGAATTATTTCACCACCAGTAAAATGGCAGGAAAAATTATCTTTGAATCTTATGAAAAGTTTCAATTACTGCTGCATTTGTTTTCACCATTTTCCACTTATCTGAGTTAGAATTTTTATTTCTGTCTGCATTTGTTTATCATTGTCTTTGCACAACATATATGTTTAACCTAACCCTTCAAACAGTCAACTGATATTGATATATCCTATGTTCTCAGCTTTCATCTAACATTGATTCTAAAGCATCATATCCTGCTCCTGAAACTTTGATAGATGTATTTTCTTTTGCCTTACTGTCTGCTAACCTCCACACTCCCACCTACTACCTCCTTGGTAAAAATGCACCAACATGTTCCCATTTCTCCTAAGGTGAATGTTATCGACCTTGGAAAAATGGAGTTTGATATTATTGCTGGAAATAGCAGCTTTATCAGATTTTTTTAAATCCAGAAGGAGCTCAGAATGTCAGTGGTAAGTAATTGAATCATCATTCCTAGAAGTTCCATTTCCATGAAAAATCTTCAAAACCACATTCCATACATTTCTGAAATCTCCATCCCTTGACAATGAAATTAAAAAAAAACTACTGGTATCAGAAGATTCAATGCTTATTAAATATCTTAATCACTGTACATATTTTACAATCATTTAGCCTATACTAACTGTTGATTTCTACCCTGAAAGCATGGATAGCAAGTGGTTATCAAGACATATTTTATATGTTCTTAAGCAACTGAAACAAAATCTTTTATTGCAGGTATTCTGAATACACATATAAATGATGTTCCACTAATGTCCTATTTGAGTATCTATTCATGTTTTGAGAGATAACCACAGATGTCAACAGAACCTGGGGTTTAGCAGGCTGTATACATCCAGTGAACCTTTGAATATGAATCTGGAGATAGACAATATCTCACAGTACATTAGTTAAGAGAATTTAACCAAAGGACAAT
The DNA here is from genome assembly GCA_028646575.1 of Pseudocheirus occidentalis. Taxonomy (NCBI): domain Eukaryota; kingdom Metazoa; phylum Chordata; class Mammalia; order Diprotodontia; family Pseudocheiridae; genus Pseudocheirus; species Pseudocheirus occidentalis. Next base: position 155,423,650 of record CM053599.1, on the reverse strand, counting down.
TTTCTAATAGATGATGGCTTCTTTTTTTGAACCAAAGAAATTGATTTTTAAAAAAAGTTTATATAAGGAATGAAGAGGCTACAACGTGTGTTGGTAAAGGAAGTAAAAACCCAAAATTTTCATTGTAGTATTTTAAATACACATGACTCCAAATCCACATTTTGTCACCATTTCATAATATTTTAATTTTAATGCTTCTGACTATCATCTCCCACAATCTGTCATATCTTCTATCCCCCCTCCCCAACCCCTTATCATATTCCCTTCCTTTCTTTCCTATAGGGAAAGACAAATTTCTATACCAAATTGAGTGTATATGTTATTCTCTATTTGAGTCAGTTCTAATGAGAGTAAGGTTCCCCCACTCTTCCTCAACTTCCCTCTCTTTGCTCCCATTGTAAGAGTTTTTTGTTTTTGCTTCCTTTATTTGAGACAATTTACATCATTTTTACTTCTCCCTTTTTCTTTCTCCTGTAGCATTCTTCTTTCACCACTTAATTTTATTTTTTAGATATCATCCTTTCATATTCAGTGCATATCTGTGCCCTCTGGTGTATATTGTCCTTCTAACTACTCTAATAATGAGAAATGTTTTAAGACAAAAATATTATCTTCCTATGTAGAAATGTCAGCAGTTTAAAATTATTTGGTCCCTTATGATTTCTTTTTCCTGTTTACCTGTTTGTACTCATCTTGAGTCTTCTATTTGAAAGTCAAATTATCTATTAAGCTCTGGTCCTTTCATCAAGGATGCTTGAAAGCACTCTATCACAATGAATGCCCATTTATTGCTTTGAAGGATCATACTCAGTTTTGCCAAGTAGACGATTCTTGGTCATAATCTGGACTTCTTTGTCCTCTGCAATTTCATATTCCAAGTTCTCTGATTCTTTAATGCAGACATTTCTACATCTTGTGCTATCCTGACTGTGCCTCCACAATACCTAAATTGGTTCATTTTGTTTGTTCCTATTTTATGTCAATTTAAATATTTTTAATTTACAACATTCACTTGCACAAGTTTTCCTTCCTCTCCTTGCCCTCCTCCCTACCTAATATAGCATTTAATCTGATGAGGGCTTTATATACACTACTCTATCAAACGTATTTTGATTTTAGTTGTGGTGTATAGAAGAATTAGAGTGAATGGGAAGAACCATGAGAAATAAAAATAAAAACAAAACAGCAACAACAACAAAAAAGAAAATAATCTGCATTCTGCTACATTCAGACTACACAGTGTTTTCTCTGGCTGTTGATGGCATCTTCCATCATGAGTCTCTTTGAATTTTTGGAGTCCTTATATTTCTGAGAAGGGCCAATTCCATCAAAGTCAGTTATCACAAAGTATGACTGTTAGTGTTTACAATGTCCTTCTGGTTTTGCTACCCTCAACTCAGTATAAGTTTACACAAGTCTTTACTTTTTTTTCTGAAGTCTACATGTTCATAGTTTCTTATAACACAATAGTTTTTGACTACGTTCATATTTTATTACATTCATACAACTTATTCAGCTATTCCCCAATTGATGGCCATTCCCTCAATTTCCAATTCTTGGCCATGATAAAAATAAGAATTATGAATATATTTTGTAAATTCATGGGTCCTTTCCATTTTTATTATCATTTTGGGATACAGTCCTAGAAGTAGTACTATTGGGTGAAAGGGTATACATATTTTATAGCTCTTTGGGAATAGTTCCAATTTGTGCTCCAGAATGGTTGCCCATCCCTTCCTATTCAACTCATTCTCTGCCCTCTGTCTATGTATACATATACACACACATACACACACATATATATTTGCATACATGTACCCTCCTGTACACACACACACACACATATAATATATATATATACTTATATGCATATACATATAGATGTGTGTGTGTATTCCCTTCAACTATCCTCATACTGAGAAAAAAATCCCATGAGTTACAATTATCATTTTTTCATGTAGGAAAACAAATAGTTCAATTTTAAGAAGTTCTTTATGATTTCTTTTTCCTGATTACCTTCTGATGCTTTCCTTGCTTCTTGCATTTGAAAATCTAATTTTCTGTTCAGCTTTCATTTTTCATCAAGAATACTTGAAACTCCTCTATTTCATTGAATGTTCATATTTTCCCCTGTAGCATTATACTCAGTTTGGCTAGATGGGTGATTCTTTGTTTTAATCCTAGCCCCTTTGACCTCCAGAATATCATATTCCAAGCCCTTCAGTCCTTTAATGTAGAAGCTGTTAGATGTTGTGTTATCCTGATCATGTATCCACAATACTCAAACTATATCTTCCTGGCTACTTGAAATATTTTACGCTTGACCTGGGAACTCTGGAGTTTGATTACAATATTACTAGGAGTTTTCTTTTGGGGATCTTTTTCAAGAGGCAATTTGTGAATTCTTTCCATTTCTATTTTGTTGTCTGGTTCTAGCATATCAGGGCAATTTTCCTTGAAAATTTCTTGAAGGATGATTTCTAGGCTCTTTTTAAAATCATGTCTTTCAGGCAGTCCAATTATTTTTAAATTTTCTCTCCTGGATTTATTTTCCATGCCAGTGTTTTTCTTTTTTCCCAAAGAGATATTTTGCATTCCCTTCTATTTTGTTTTTCATTTGTTTGAATCTTAACTACTATTTGCACCATCTAATTTTGAAGGAATTGTTCTCTTCAGTGAGTTTCTGAAATTCCTTTCCCTTCTAGCTTTTTGACATTTGACTTTTTGAGGCATTCTTCTCCTCTTTGGCTTTTTGAATCTCTTTTGTCATTTGAATTAGTCTATTTTTAAGGTGTAAGTTTCTTCATTATTTCTTTGGGTCTTCTTCAATAAGTTGTTGACTTGTTTTTAATAATTTTTCTGTATCACTTTCATTTTTCTTCCCATTTTTTCCTCTACTTCTCTTATTTGATTTTCAAAATCCTTTTTGACTTCTTCTATGCCCTGAGAACAATTACTACTTTTTCTTGGAGGCTTTGGGTGTAGGAACTTTGACTTTGTTGTCATCTTCTGGTTGCATGTTTTATTCTACTTTTTCAATAAAATAATATTCTGTGGTATGATTTTTTTCTGATGTTTGCTCATTTTCCCAGCCAATAACTTGACTTTTATATATATATACATATATATATATATATATATATATATATATATATTTAATTTTAATTTATTTTCTTGGTTGTATCATTCATTTCCACAAGGTTTTGAGTTACAAATTTTCTCCCCTTTTTGTCCCTACCCCCCAGC
>CM053599.1:155381141-155419904 GCA_028646575.1 Pseudocheirus occidentalis | reverse complement strand
AGTTGATGTATAGCTAGCAGGAATTCTTCCAGCGTCTTGGAAGCATTTGGTGAGGGAATTCTGACTGGGTTGTCTTCCTCCTGCTCCATACTTTGGTCTTTTTTGTCCATAAAAAAGGATTCTAGAGTTTTACTGCTGTTCCTAGCCTGCTTCCTTTTTCTCATGTCGGCCAGTCTATTAATTGCTTGGTTTTTTAGCTCTGTGGAACTCTGCTTCCTGGAGGGGGAAAGCTCTGTCCAAAATTGCTGGGGCCCTCTCAGCTGCCAGAGCCCTTAGTGGGGTGCTGCAGCTCCCGCCCCCCAGCTTTGGCTCACTGAAAGCGCACCCCATGACCACCACTCAAGACCCGGATCCAGATCCAGGCCGCTCAACAGAAGAGCCCTTGGCCTCGATGGGTCGCGTCAGCACCCCTGCTATCTGCAGGCCGAGGGCTCTGAAACAGCCCAGTGGAAGCTGATGCGGTTCTCAGCCTTTCCTGCTGCAACAGCCGCCTCCCGCTGCCTCCTTGCCCTGGGAGCAGTTTGGCCGGACCCACTCTTCTCCTCCCCAGTTAGCAAAATCCACTGACCTTTCTCTTAGCCTTTTTGTCTTCTGGCCTGATAAATGTGGTAACTCTGCCTCCAGTGCAGCCTATCTGCTCTCCTATAGCCACGGTTCCCTGCCCCATGCCCCAGGGCCTGAGCCGGCTGGGTTTTGGCCACGGGTTCCAGATTTCTGTGAAGAGCCCCGCCTGCTGGGCTGCCTGTAACAACAGATGTGCTTTCTGTCTTGTGGAGAGTATTGGAGCTTGAAAATCTGTTTAGCGTCCCATTTTATGAGTTTTTTAGCATGTTTGTGTGGGAGCTGTGGTCCTTTGCTGCTTCTACGCCGCCATCTTGGCTCTGCCCCCTTACTTGACTTTTTCACCTCTTTATTAAATTAGGACTCTTCTTCCAGTGTGGAGGACATTCTATCCCATACTTCAGGGATTTTGTGCAGCTATTTTTAGAGATATTTCTAGAGACCTCTAAATTTTCATTTTTTTCAAGGTTTTATGATCAAGAAGAGGTGTTTACTCATATTCTAGCCTCTGATCTGCTGTGTGAGTGACCACAAGCATTTTTTTTCTCTGCTTCGAAACTGTGAGAAGGGTTCCCTCTCCACCACTGTCACAAGCTCCACCAAATCAATACTCTTCATCACCCCAGGACCACCACTCAGGATTTTGAACCTGATCCAGGAACAAGCAAAGTAAGAGAATTCTGCCTCCATGCCAGCAAAGAGATCCCTACAATTTCCATCTTATGAGCTGCTCAATCCTCCCACAATGTCAGGGCTGAGAGCTCCAGAAGCAGATGTAGTTACCACCACCCTTGGACGGGGGATAGAACATGCTCTTATCACACCCAGGCTTGACAGGTCTTTCCTACATACCTCCTAAGTTTTCTTTGGCTTTTGTGTGTTAGGGACTCTGGAAACTGCTATGGATGCCAGTGATTCAGTCTCCTGAGGCCAACTCCAGGTTTCCTCAGCATGGTCTGTACTTGCATGTCTCATGCTAGACTTCACTCCTCTCTCATGCTGGTGCAACAAAAATTTTATATCACCCTTCCATGTTTTCTTGGGCTCAATTTGTTTAACTCTGTTATTTTATGGGTTTTGCTCCTCTATAATTTGCTTAGACTCATTTACTTGGAAGAGTTTTGACATAATACTTTTTAAGATCAGAACCCAGATCCCAAATTACCTATTACCCAGGAGCAGGGTCCTTTAAGGTATATCATGCTGTATTCCTCAAAAAGATCAAAATTATCCAGTTTTCTAATTTCTCAGGTATATGTACAGGTATATGATCTCTAAACCCCTATTTATAAATTAGTAAATAAATTCTGGAAAACAGCTGACACATTACAGACCTTTCCTAGCCCTTCAAAGGAAATTCTCAGGTCCTTCATACAATAACAAGAATATTCATTTCATAAATAAATTCCATGTAATAGTCATGAATACTGCACACAGTATTTTGGATTTTAAGTCACTATTCATAGGAAGCATTCTACTGATCCAAAGCAAAAGTTACAGAATGGATAATCCAATCTGAAGAGGAAATTATTATGAAAATAATGTCTACAAACAGGAGATTTCTTGACTATACCTCAAAATACACAAACAACAAGTTTCTGGCAATGATAATAATATATTTAATATGTTTATTGAAAATTTAATTTTTAAAAAGCCTAAAGATCTTTTTTAAATTATAAACAGAAAAGCAAAGAAGGTAGGGGGAAAAGACTATCCACTATTATATGCCAGTTTAGTTGTATAGAGACCTCTAATTTCACAGCAAACAAAAATCTAACATATAGAGCCACAATCAAGTACTCAAGTAATAGATAATTTATTAAGAGCTTACTATATACTATTAACTGTGCTGGGAACTGTGGATAAATATACAAAGAATTGATGCCTACTGACAAGGGACATATATTCTAATGGTAGGGAAAGTTCTCTCACTCTCTCTCCCTGTATATATGCGTCTGTGTGTGTATATGCACACACACAAACATATATGCACACCCATATATATGACTATGTATGTATAATATAAATTATGCATTATATAAAATGAATACAAAAAGAATATATACCAATGAATACAAGATAACTTGGAAAAGAGTGACTTCCCTTCCCTCCCAGTTTGGAGTAGGAGAGGTACCAGGAAAGATTTTTCTGTAGAGGACAACACTTGAGCTCTGTTTTAAAGGATGAGAAGAATTCTGTGTGGCAGAGGCTGGGATGTTCATTTCAGTCCCATAGTATATCCATTAGAAAGAACTGGAAATGGGAAGAGTGATTTATGGAAGGAAGGAAAAAAAAACAAGGTTGAGTGGATTACACAGCATAGGAGTGCAAGTATTATCTAAAAAGACTAAGGTGTTGAGTTGTGGTCAGGTGATGAATATCTTTAAAAACTAAATTAACGAGCTTGTGTTTTACCTGAGAAGTAATAGGAGCCATCAGGGTTGGATAAGTAGAGAAATGTAAGGAAAGGAATCATGGGACACACACATAAACTAACTCACTATTCCATGAAAGTGTGATGTATAAACACAGTCCAGGTGTGATTGTTAAGCAATCCTTTTACTGATATCATGAGCAAGGTTTTTAGAGAGCAATAAAGCAAAGAAGATAATTTAAGTCAATTGGTTTCCTTAATACTCTTTGTTCAGTAACAAGATATTAAGTTGTGATGTCAATTATTAGGCCTTGAAGAAAACCAGGCCCCAAAGTATAGTATCTAAAAATGTATAAAAATGTATAAAAGGTAGCTAACATCTTTTGGCAGTAATCGCCGAGCAGGGTACCTCCCTGGATCACAGGATATCAGAAAAGCTCTGATAACAGCTGCTCTTCAAGGGAAAAACTTCAAGACCACTTCCTTTAGACTGGCCATAGTGTAAGCCCAGAGCAAAGTTATCAGGGACCAGCCTGATTCCTGGATCAAATGTTTTGGCTCCCTTCATCTCCCGCTTCTTTAATAAAATAATTTAAGGGCATGTATCTCAGTGTCTAAAGCCTTGGCATCACAGGACATCATCTGTAATAATAAATAACACAATTATACAGAAAATTACTATAACAGTCAATATAAGAAGCAATTGCATATCAAGAACCAGTATGTTCTAAAATGGAGAAGATTTCTTCCAAATGCCAAATTATTGTCTTTGCTACTTCTTCTAGATCAATCCCAGAGACCACACTATGTTCAATACCTTAGCTAATCTGATGGAAGACCTTTATTTCCAAATGTGATATTGGAACCAAGCTTTCCTCCCATTAAGCAGGCTCTAATCGTGTCCCTGGTAATGATGGTCTGGGAGGAGTAATATAATCTGAGGATGATACAAATAGATGTACATCTGCCCCTTGTAGAGGAAACCAAGTCTTAAGGGTCTCTACCTCATCTCCTATATGTAGCATACACTGTTCTAATTTTTCACTTTTAGTCTGGGTATCCTGATTGATTTATTTTTTCTGTACGTGAAGTGTTTCAGATTTTAAAAAATTGCTAGTTCTACAGCATCCTGGACAGTATGAACTGTGGATTATAAAGATGTAGCTGAAAAATTTAACAATATAAATTAAAATACTAAAGATACGTGTCAATAATAGTATCCCTATGAAATGCTTTTTTATGCTTTAAATCCTCACTGATCAAAGTAAGCTCTGATATTCTGCAGATTGTTACCAAGCTTGAGAGTGGGGAAAAACAGTAAAAAATGATAACATATTGATGACCTTAAAAATACATGGTTGAGATTGCAATTTCTACAAGTAATGTTCAAATATAAAACCTTACCCTAAAAAGTCATGTTCATACATCTGAGATAATAATGATTTCAAAGATACAAAGAAATAACACAATTATCAATATGGGTAAGATATGTGATAGTATAGACATCAAATTAGAAGTAGATGACTTTAACAATGCTGATGATATTCTGTTGGCAATGTTCCTGGATTAGTGCCAGAGCAATGACTGTTCTGGATGTTTTCTGATATACTTTGTAATATTTAAATTATCCCAAGCACCAAGAAGTTAGGCATGTATTTCGTCCCAAAAGACATTAGAATTAGAGCTAATAAAAGGGTAAAGGAGTTACACAGCTATATGCATATACATAATCACATCTAAGGAATAGTTGAGTTTTAAAGCTTTTAACTCATAATCTAAAATATAATACTAATGGTTCTAATACATTGACCTTATTTTTAAAAGTCCTTATCTAATGTTATGTAATGTCTTTTTTATTTTTGGAGGGCAGTTGGGGTTAAGTGACTTGCCCAAAGTCACACAGCTAGTTAGGGTGTTAAGTGTCTGAGGTCAGATTTGAACTCAGGTCCTCCTGACTCCAGGGATGGTGCTCTACTCACTGTGCCACCTAGCCACCCCATGTTATATAATGTCTTAAAGGCTATAGAAACATTTTATGAATATCCATTTACATATTGTACAGTTTTTTTGGATTTTTCTGAGTAGAGAAATTGTAGACACAGTGGTTGAAATTATCAATAACAGTACAATAATAGTAGGGCAGTGAGTCTAGGAAGAAGAAATCCGACAAGAAAAATAAGTTTAATAACAAGTCTGACAATGAGAAGACCTTAACTATCCTCCCTTTTTAAAAGATCAGAAATTTTGTGTAGTGTATATCCCCCTGATGTATGATATCAAACCTGAATTAAAATTAGTGGAAAAGGTAAAAAATATATATTAAGAGCAAAGTTAATACAAGTAACTAATATTCCATACATAAGGATAAGTGTATCCATTATTACATGAGTTTCAAGCTAACATTCTTCACCAATTTAGTCGCAGATTGAGCAATTGTATATCACTTTATAAGTAAAGACATGGTTGCTGATATTAAGAGGGAAGTTATGCCAATTAGTCCTGTGATTAAAAGTCAAGTAATTACTTTTTTCTAAAAAGGATGCTTCCACTAATACATTACATAAGGGTTTGTTAAGCAGGTAATACTCCATTGGAGAGTAGTATTATCTCGTGAAAACGTGAGATGGTAGGTTGCTTCTTCTTGGGTTTTCTTTGTGCAAGGGGTCTCCTGATTCTTTTTCTCTGAATTCTCTGCATCTGCAAGGTGGGTCCTGGATTTCCATCCCTTGCATTCTCAGCAGAGATCTGATGAAAAGCAGAGCCACACCACCCATAGTTAAGGGACATATTCTACCCAGTTTTTCTTTGGGGAGTTTTCCACAGGTAGAGTGTACCTTTTCAAACTGTTTTCTTTTTTTCTGCAGGCATAGACACATTTTAGTGATACTTAAAAAAAAATTAAGTGTATAAGGCAGCAGCGAATTGCCTTTGTCATGTATTGGTCCAAATCCCTCCTTTTTATTTGTGTAAATGGGTTTTTCTTATAAAAAGCTGTGGGTAGGAGACAGAATGTCAAGTTTAGGTAATAACAATGCCAGTTTGTCTACAGGAGTAACATTAGTTAAGTATGGCATGGTAAGTTTGAACTACAATGGATAAGGTTTAAAATGCTGGACTTATGTTCTTATTTTGTTTGTCAAGTATAGCTTGACCACTGGGATTATGAGGGTTACACCTGTACTTAATTTTATTAGAAAGATGATCCTAAAAATTTGAAATGATTTGCTAGTGTAGATGAGAGACTCAACAGTTTTCAATAGCTTTAGAATATCCACAGAAGCAAAAGACTGTAACATTTGGTTAATTAAATTTTTTACTGTTTCCTCAGTCTCAAGGGAAGCTGGAGGAGTAATATAGATAATACATTGAGGGCAGTTTTTAATGATCTGTCTACCTTGTTCCTGAGTACCATGGGGTTATTTACCTAGAATATATGCGTTTTGATTAAAATAAGAGTAAGATAATGTAGTACAAAGAATTTGGAGGGGGGAGAGCAGAGCCAAGATGGTGGCATAGAAGCAGCAAAGTTTTTCAGCTCCCACACAGCCACCCTAAATACCCATAAAATACAACTCTAAACAAATTTTGGGGCTCCCAAACTCACAAAAATACAGAAAACACATCTCTCGCTGAAGGCAGCTCGGCAGCAGGGGCACATTGCAGCAGGCAGGGAACCGAGGCCAGCCTAGCTGTAAACCAAAACCACAGCCAGGCCCCAGGGCAATCGCGAGGAGCTGAGCCACAATGTGAGTCTACATGAGAGCAGATCTGCAGCACCTGGAGCAATCTCCACATCTATCAAGCCAGGAAAAATAAGGCTTACAGAAAGGTCAGTGAAATTCAAGCTTTCAGGCTAAATTTGGTGAGGGAAAATCAGTTCAGCCAAACTGCCCCCAGGGCAAGGAAGCAGCGGCAAAGTGGCAGGATGTACTGCCACCAGCAACTGCCTCCACTGAGCTGCTTCAGAGCTCCTGGCCTGCCAATCACAGGGGGCTGTGACAATAGATCAGGGACAAGGGCTCTTGTGTTGAGCGACCTGGATCCATATCATGGTCTTTGCTGGTGGTCCTGGGGTGTGCTTTCAGGGAGGCAAAGCTGGTGGGGTCTGCAGCACCCTTATAATAGCTCTGGCAGCTGTGAAAATCCCAGTAATTTAGGACAGAGCTTTCCCCCCTGGAAGCAGAGTTCCACAGAGCTAAAAAATCAAGAAATTAATTGACTGGCTAATATGAAGAGAAGGAAGCAAATTAATAACAGTAATCAAACTCTAGAATCCTTTTTTGGGGACAAAAAGAATCAAGGTATGGAGCAGGAGGAAGACAGGGAAGTCAGAACTCCCACATCAAATGCTTCTAAGATACATGAAGGATGCCTACAAGCAATAGACTGACTTAAAAAAGACTTTGAAAAACAAATAAGAGTAATGTAGGAAAAATTGGGAAGAGAAATGAGAATGATGCAAGAAAATAATGAAAAGAGAGTCCACAACCTGACTGAAGAAAACAACACTTTAAAAAACAGATTAACTCAAATGCCAAAAGAGACCCAGAATTCCAATGAGGAGAAGAATGCCTTAAAAAGACAAATTTACCAGATGGAAAAAGAATCTCAAAAGCTTGCTGAAGAGAATAATTCCTTCAGAATTAGAGTGGAGCAAGTAGAAGCTAATGACTTTAAGAGAAACCAAGATACTATTGAACAGTTACAAACAGATGAAAAAAATAGAAAGCAATGTGAAATATTTCCTTGAAACAAACCACTGACCTGGAAAATAGATCCAGGAGAGATCATTTGAAAATTATTGGTCTACTGGAGAGCCATGATCAAAAAAAGAAGGTGGAAAGCATCCTTCAAGAAATTCTCAAGGAAAATTGCCATGACATTTTAGATTCAGAGAGCAAAATAGAATTTGAAAGAATTCACTGATCACCTCTTCAAAAAGATCCTCAAAAGAAAACTAGAAATGTTATTGCCAGGTTCCAGAATCCCTAGTTAAAGGAGAAAATGTTACAGGCTGCCAAGAGAAAACAATTTGAATACTGGGGAAATACAATTAGGATAACCCAGGATCTGGCAGCTTCTACACTGAGGTTTGAAGGGCCTGGAATATGATATTTCGAAGATCAAGGGACCTTGGACTAAAACCAAGAATCACCTATCCAGCCAAATTGAGTATAATGTTCCAGGGAAAAATATGATCATTCAGCATTCTTGCTGAAAAAACCAGAACTGAACAGAAAATTTGACAATCAAGCACAAGAAGAATGAGAAGGTAAACACTGGAAAGAAATCATAAGGAACTTACTGAAGTTGAACTATTTACCTGCCAATATGGAAAAACAATAATAGTAACTTATGAAACCTTTCTTAGTATGAGGAGAGGTGAAGGGAATACAAATATGTGTGTGTGTATAAGTGTGTGTATACTTACACATATGTCTATATAGGAGGGTATATATGCATATGAATACATATCTGAGCTTGTGTGTATATGTGTACATAGAGGATATAGGATCAATTGAATACAAAGGGATGATACTTTAAAGGGTGAAATTCTGAGGTGGGAGAGGACTAGAATGAAAGGACACTGGGAGAGACAAAATGGGATTAATCATCCCATGTAGAAGAGGCAAGGGATAACCGATACAACTTTACTTTCAATTACTCTCATTGAATTTGGCTTGGGGAAGGAATGACATAAACTCTAAACTGGGTATCATGCCACACAGGAGAGTAGGGGGAATGGGGATGAGAGGTGGGATGCCTGAGGGGAGGGCACGGTCTGGGGGAGGATTGCTGTAAGCACACACTTCAGTAAAGGGACAGGGACAGGGTAGGGGGCAGGACAAGGGGGGGAGGGATAGGAAGGAGAGACATATGATCAGACTGTCACAATATGTCCACTGTGAATATGTCCTGTGTAATTACACATGCACAGCCTGTATTGAATTGCTTGTCCTTCCAATTGGGGTGTGTGACAAGGGAGGAACTGAAAGAATCTAAAATTTAAAGCTCTGCAATACATGCAACTAGGAATTAAGATATACAGGGACTGGGGTAGGCAGACCCTCCCTGCCCTACCAGAAAGTTAGAGAGGTATTGGAGGAGGACATGAAAGAGAGCAGATTGGGGGAGGGGCATTACAGTGGGATCACTGTTTTGGTGTTGGGGATAGGGAAAAGACAGGGAGAAAATTTGTAACTCAAAAATCGCATGGAAATGAATGATGTAAACAAGAAAACAAATAAAAATTTATATTAAAAAAGAATATTTGGGGGAAAAGTTGGAAAAATTTGAACTTCTGATTGATAATCACGTTATTTAGATGAAGAGGCCTAAGAAGTAAAGAATAAACTGCAATATAAGTAGTGCCCTCTGTCTCATAAAAGCTTGTAGTTTCTAAAATAGGATAAAAGTATCTGTATTCTGAGAGTGTTTAATTCAGTAGTGTCAAATATGTTAGCATGTGTACACGGAATATTTCCTATGTGATTCAATATTAAAGGGAAAAGAAAAATCATTTAAAGTTAGTAATAAAATTTTAATAATTATTAGAATCAATGTAACAGGATATATTTCTAGTTTTAAGATTTATAAATAATCATCAAACTTTTCTGAGAGAAAAGAAATAAATGAGCTAAAAATTCTATTACCTAATATCTTTGTGTGTACTTTAGTCCTTGTTTCTTATGGCTGGATAATTCTAGAAATTGCCACAGTTGCTGCTTATCCACTCTCCTGAAGGCTCCTGCTGTGGCTTGTCCTGGCTACCCACAGGCCAAGCCATGGTTTCAGGTTGGGCTCATTTAGGCTCCCAACATGATGCAATTAGCCCTTTCTGCCAAGCTCCCTTCAGTGGGAGATGTGCTCCTCTGTAATTTTGAGTTGTGGAGCCCTAAAATCTGTTTAGAGTCATATTTTATGAGTATTTGTGGGGGCTATGTGGGAGCTGCAGAGTTTTCCTGCTTCTATGCCACCATCTTGGCTCTGGATCCAATATTTTCTTTCTCAAATTTAAAGCCAATTTTCAGAAATTTTTTGAAAAATATTTTGCAACGTTCTTAGAAAGTTATGATTAAAACAAATTCCTTTCTTGGGCTGAATGACCTTGCCTCTAGACTGAGATATTTTCCATGGGCTTTTGGCTGTTTTACAACATAGGAACAAGGAAGAGGGACTTTAGAAGGGCTAGTGGTGATTCCCCTCTTTTGTCAAATCTCATACATGCAGGAGGAAAGGTGTAAATGGGCTTTATTAATCTGAAATAAAGTTTTCACCCAATCTCCTCCTTTCTATATACAAAAATCAATTAACAATTTTAATTTCTTTAGCAGTAGAACAATAAAATAATTCAGTTAGCAATCTTACAAGTTCCAATAACCAAATTGTTTTAGTTGTAAATTCTTTTCTAACTTCAGGTAGAGGTGTAAATATCTGATTTTCTATGTGGCCAGTATAAACAGTAAGAGATGTAAATGACGCAACTACTTTTACACAACTTCTTTCCTCTATCTCTTAGTTTCAACAAATTTTCACTATATAATAGATTTTTACTACAATTAAAAATGTTGGCAATAACACAATGACATCATGACATGAATTGCATTTCCGAATCATCACTTGATAAATCTATAAATAAACTAAAAATTTAAAAATTTGACTTTTCTCCTCTACTCACATCTGTAGAGTCTGATTGTGGATTTAGGAGTTTAAATGGAGAGGTTCATCTGCTTGTCTAAAAACTGTGTGGGCCTCAGGGTGCCTCAGGGCTGTTGCCAGTGGTGTACTTGATACATTTATTATGCTTTCTCTCTTTATTCAGCTTGGGAGGGTAACTTAGATTCCCTATCATTTCTATACTCTTTCTTTTAATCTGACATAGGACAATAGACTTTAACAAATTTTTGTAAAATGTGTTCAGCTAATTTAAACTTGTTCTTCAGTGATATGTTTATTCCTAAAAAAATCCTAGAGAATGAAAAGCTTCCTGGATGAGGCCTGCTGATCCACGAACCACAAGGGCTATTCCCAGGCCTATCACCACAAGGTGCGGATCAGGCAGAGCTGGAGACCAAGATGGCAGAGTGAGCCCCAGCTGCTCCGGTCCCCCACTCTGACCCAAAAACACAGCAGTTATTACCCCCAGAGGAAAATTTTAAGGAGTAAAGGCTAAGGAACCCCTGAGGAAGAATGTAGCTAAGGCCCTGCATCAAAATGTGAAGAAAGTGTGCTACAAAGACAAAGACAAAGACTCTGGAATCCTATTATTATGAGAGGGAGGAATCAAACTCAGAAGGAGAGAGTATTGACTCCACACCCACAACTGAAGCCATAACAGGGACTATGACCTGGTCTCAGGCGCAGAAAGCATTCCTAGATGAGCTCAAAAAGCACTTTGAAATCCAGTTTAGAGAGGTAGAAGATAAAATCAACAACTCTTATATGAACAAAATTGCAAAATTAGAAAAAAATATTACAATGGAGAGAACAGTTCCTTAAGGAGTAAAATGTGAGAACTAAAAATGAAATCTGAGCATATGGAAAAGGAGCGTCAAAGGAGGAAAATAATTCGCTAAAAACTAGAATCAACCAAATTAAAGCCAATGACTCTGAATAACCAAGAATTAGTCAAACAAAATATCAAGTCTGAAAAATTAGAAAAAGAGATAAAATGTCTCTATGGAAAAATAACTGGCCTGGAAAACAGATCAAGAAGTGACAATCTGAGAATCATTGGTCTACCAGAAAATCATGATGAAAAAATGAGTTTGGACAACATCTTCCAAGAGATCATCAAGAAAAACTGCCATGAGATCCTAGAAATAGAGGGTAAAATAGAAATTGTGAGAATTCACCAGACAACCACTAAAAGAGATTACAAATTGAAAAGGGTTTGAAACATTGTGGCCAAACTCCAGAACTATCAGGGAAAGGAGTAAATACTACAGGTGTCCAGAAAGAAATGATTCAGATAAATAAGGAAAAACACACACACACACATACCTTGCTATTTAACAAGAGCAAACTGGTTATGTCCTTATTTGGGAAGCTGATACCTGTTAATATCATGAACTCTATACTTAGTGCAATGTCTAAAAGGGATATAGATAAATAGAGGGGGTTGATATAAATTACGCAAAATGATAAAAATCCTTATTAAGGGACTGCAATGGAAGAAGAGGAAAGAATGAAGCAAAAAACTGTAAATTATGCTACACAAAGAGGCAAAAAAACAATATTGTAGAGGGAATGAAGGGAGGAAGTTGACCATTCTACGAGCTTTTCCCTCACTGGTTCTGGAGCAAGGATGGAATAACACAACAGTTAAATATTGGACTCTATTGAGAAGAGACATGAAACTTATCATAATAGAGTAAAAGAGGGAAGGGAGACAAGTGCTGCATGAGATCTATTCTCATCAGTCTTGATTTGAGGAGGAAATAATATACATTGGGTATAAAAATCAATCATATCCTACAGGCAGTATGAAGAGTGAAGGGCCAAGAAGGGAGGGCATCAGAAGGGAGGGAAGAAGTAGTAAGGGAGAAGGGTAGGAAAAGGGAGGAGGACAGATAAGAAGGGAGTACTGAGGGAGGCATGGTCAAAAGGAAAACTCTTAAGAAGGGAAAAGGAGAAGGGGGAAAATAAAGGCATAAATGGGACAGAGAAGGATGGCATGGAAGACAAAGACAGTAAACATAACTGTGAATGTGAATGGGATAAATTTTCCCATAAAAGACAGGTGAATAGCAGAATCTATTCAAAACCATAATCCTACAATACGCTGATTGCAAGAAACACATTTGAAACAGGAGGATACACAAAGGGTAAAGGTAAAAGGCTGGAGTAAAATATATCATGCCTAAACTAAAGTAAAAAAAAAGCAGGGGTAGCATTCCATATCTCAGACAAAACAAAAGCAAAAATAGTTCTAATAAAATAGATAAGGGAGGAAACTATATGCTGTTGAAAGGCACCATCAAAAATGAGGCAATATCATTACTAAATATTTATGCACCAAATAGTAAACCATCTACATTCCTAAAGGAGAAATTAAAGATGAAAGAAGAAGAAATAGATAGCAATGCTATACTAGTGGGGGATTTTAATATCTCCCTCTCTGAGACTAATAAATCTAACCTCAAAATAAACAAGAAAGAATTTAAGGAGGGAAATAGGATCTTAGAGAAGAAAAATATGGTAGAACTCTGGAGAAAAATGAATGGAGATAAAAAGAAATTTACCTCCTTCTCAGTGGTACATGGCACATACGCAAACATTGATCATGTAATAGGGCATAAAACCCTCACAATTCAGTGCAGAAAGGCAGAAATATTAAATGCATCCTTCTCAGATCATGATGCAATAAAACTTGCTTGTAATAAAGGGCCATGGAAGGACAGAGGAAAAATTAATGGAAAACTATACATTTTTTTCCTGAAGAATGAGTGAGTCAAACAGGAAATCACAGAAACAATCAGCAACTTCATTCAAGAGAATGACAGCAATGAGACAACATACCAAAACTTGTGGGATGGAGCAAAGGTAGTTTTTAGGAAAATTTTATATCCCTGAATGCATACATTAATAAATTAGAGAAAATGGAGATCAATGAATTAGTCATGAAATTGAAAAAACTAGAAAAAGAACAGACTGAAAATCCCCAGTTAAATACTAAATTAGAAATAATGAGAATCAAAGGAGAGATTAATACAATTGAATTCAATAAAACTATTTAATTCATAAATAAAACTAAGAGCTGGTATTATGAAAAAGCCAAAATCATTGACAGACTTTAAACCAATATGATAAAAAAAAGAAGGAAGAAAACCAAATTACGAATATAAAAAATGAGAAGGGTGAATCTACCTCCAATGAAGAGGAAATTTTTTAAAAATAGGAATTATTTTGCCCAATTATATGTACATAAATTTGATAATCTCAGTGAAATGGAAGAATATTTACAAAAATAAAAGTTGCCTAGAGTAACTGAGGAAGAAGTAAACTACTTAAATAACCACATATCAAAAATAAATAAATAAATAAATAAATTGAACAAGCCATCAATGAACTCCCTAGGAAACAATCTCCAGGGTCAGATGGCTTTACTAGTGAATTCTACCAAATATATAAAGAACAATTGACTCCAATATATCACAAACTATTTGGGAAAATTGGAGGAGAAGGAGTCTTACCAAATTCTTTTTATAAGACAAATATTGCAGTGATATCTAAATCAGGAAGAAATAAAACAAAGAAAATTATGGATCAATTTATCTTATGGATATAGATGCAAAAACACTAAATAAAATATTAGCAAAAAGACTGCATCAAATCATCACGAGAATAATACATTTTCATCATGCAGGATTTATTCCAGGAATGCAAGTGTAGTTCAATATCAGGAAAACTATCCGTATATTCAACCACGTTAACAACAAAACTTGCAGAAACCATATGATTATCTCAATACATGCAG
Organism: Pseudocheirus occidentalis; assembly: GCA_028646575.1. Classification (NCBI taxonomy): domain Eukaryota; kingdom Metazoa; phylum Chordata; class Mammalia; order Diprotodontia; family Pseudocheiridae; genus Pseudocheirus; species Pseudocheirus occidentalis. The sequence goes on along the minus strand of CM053599.1, from coordinate 155,405,490 downwards.
GAAAAACTTTTGACAAAATATGACATCCATTCCTGTTGAAAACACTAGAAAGTATAGGAATATATGGAGATTTCCTTAGAATAATAGGTAGTTTCTACTTAAAGCAATCAGCAAGTAGAAGCATTTCCAATATGATCAGGGGTGTAACAAGGATGTCCACTATAACTCCTCTTATTCAGTCCGGAACTAGAAATATTAGCAGTAGCAATTAGAGAAAAAGAAATCAAAGGAATCAAATTAGGCAAAGAAGAAACTAAGCTATCACTCTTTGCAGATGATATGATGATATACTTGGAGAATCCTAGAGAATCAAATGAAAAAAAAAATTTCTTGAGGCAATAAATGAATTTAGCAAAGTCACAGGATATAAAATAAACCCACATAAATCCTCAACATTCCTATATATTTCCAATGAAATCCAACAGCAAGAGATAGTAAGAGAAACCACATTTAAAGTTACTGCAGACATTACAAAATATTTGGGAATATACCAGCAAAAACAAACCCACTACCTATATAAACACAACTACAAAACACTTTTCACACAAATAAAATCAGTTCTAACTAATTGGAAAAACATCAATTGTTCATGGCTAGAGCTAATATAATAAAAATGCCAATTTTACCTAAATTAAATTACATATTTAGTACCACTCCAATCAATCTACCAAAAAATTACTTTATAGAGCTAGAAAAAATAATGACAAAATTCACTGGGAAGAACAAAAGGTCCAGAATATCAAGGCAATTAATGAAAAAAAAATGCTAGGGAAGGTAGCCTAGCCTTATCAGATTTTAATTTCTATTGTAAAGCAGCAGTCAATAAAACTACTTGGTACTGGCTGAAGAACAGAGTAGTGGATCAATGGAATAGATTGGGTACAAAAGACTCAGCTGTCCACAATTATTGTAATATACAGTTTGATAAGCCCAAAGACCCCAGTTTTTGTGATAAGACCTCACTATTTGACAAAAACTGCTGGAAAAATTGGAATGTAGCATGACAGAAACTGGGCATAGACCATCATCTAACTCCATACACCAAAATCAAGTGTACATAGGTGCACGGTCTAGGTATAAAGGTTGATAATGTAAGTAATCTGAGGAAGCAAAGAATAGTTTACTTGTCAGATTTATGGAGTAGGAAAGACCAAAGAAGAGTTAGAAAACATTGTCAAATGCAAAATGGTTAATCTTTATTTCTTTCAATTGAAAAGTTTCTGTACAAACAAAGCCAATGTAACCAAGATTAAGAGGGAAGTAGGAAACTGGGAAAGAAGTTTTTACACTGTCTCTGATAAAGGCCTCATTTCTAAAATACACAGGGAATTAAGTCAAATCAATAAAAATACAATTCATTTCCCAATTGATGAAAATGGTCAAAGGATATGAACAAGTAACTTTGAGAGGTAGAAATTAAAGATTGTATATATATATATATATATATATATATATATATATATTATACATTATATTATATATATTACATATATATATATATACAAACATTTGAAGAAATGCTCTAAATCACTATTGATTTGAGAAATGCAAATCAAAACAATTTTCAAGTACCACATCTCACAGTCAAATTGGCTAAGATGACAAAACAGGAAAATGACAAGTTCTGGAGAAAATGTGGAAAAATTGGAACTCTAATGCATTGTTGATGGAACTGTGAACTGATGCAACCATTCTGGAGAGCAATCTGGAACTATGTCCAAAGGACTATAAATAATTGCACACCCTTGACCCAGTAATACTACATTTGGAGGTGTATCCCAAAGAGGTCATAGAAGTGGGAGGAAGATCCATTTGTACAAAAATATTTATTACACCTCTATTTGTGGTGACAAAAAAATTGGAAATTAAAGGTATGCCCATCAACTGGGGAATGGCTAAACAAGTTGTGGTTTATGAATGTAATGGACTGCTATTTTGCTATAAGAAATGGGATGAGATGGATTTCATATTTACCTGGAGAGACTTATACAAACTGATGTTAAGCGAGAAGAGAAGAACCAGGAAAAATTTGTACACAATCACAGACACTTCATATGTGTGATGATCAACCTTGATAAACTGGACTCTTCACAGCAACACAGTTATAAGGTAACTCTAAAGTCTCAGGATGGAAGGACATATCTACATTTAAAGAAAGATCTAGAAAGAACAGAGTTTAAATGGAGACTGAAGCAATCTACATGCTATCATTGTTTTTCATGTTTGGTTTTGTTTCTTTTTTCCATTGTTCACTCCATTGGTTACAACCCTTCTATACAACCAAACTAATGTCCAATGTGGAAGTATTTGAAGTTCCTATACTTGATTGCATGCCTCCATAGGTTGGAGGGGGGAGAGGGAAGAGAGAAAATTTGAAACTCAAGGGATTCTAGAACTGAATTTTGTTAACTAAAAGTAAATAAACAAATCAATTTAAAAAGAGAGAGAGTGAAAAGCTTTCAACCTGCCAGTTAGAGTGAGTAGGACTCTGGAAAAATCCCAGAGGTGTGCCTTCTCCCGCTTCCGCAAAACTGGGGAGCTTCAAGCTTTCACCTTTTAAATGTTTCTGCACCAGATCTTAGCAATATTCCAGTTTTGCTAAATGCCAATTAGTATAATAAATTCTGACTTACTTTAGCATCAAGTAAGGAGTGACACTAATTCACTTTTTCACATTCCCTAAAATGACCAGAATGAGTTCAAATTGATTTTTAGTAGCATTCCAATACACAACATTTTTCTTTAGTAAGTGAGGCAGGAAATGGTTAAACCCTTGTTGGTATGCCTTTGTGATCTGAAGGGAAAAAATTCCCTTTTTATTTCTTATCACCTTCTCTTCACTCCACTTGGCCAGAGTGGAATGAAGGGAAGGAAATTTTCAAACCTATAAAAATCTTTAAACTTCTGTTCACTCTTATTCAATAGCAAATCGTTTATACCTATCTTAAACTTCCTACACATGCTCCTTTCTTTGCTGCATACTTAAACTTTCTATCTTTTCCTACTGCCATCCTTTTGTTTTTGCTGGACTTTGATTAAAGCCCCTTTTAAAACCACTCATACCTTTTGTCTTTCCAATTCTAACCTGATACCACTCCTACACTCTTTGACATACCATAACCATTTTATTACCTGTAAAATAATAAAATATTTTGTTCATTTTCTGGCAAGAATGAAGGGAGAGGGGGAGTGAGGAATAACTGCGGTGCAGATGCCTTGTAAATCTTATAGAATGACAAATTACTCTCACACACTCATTCACACACTGACACAAAAAACAAAGCAGATAGCTACAAAGACATAGCAGAATGGATCCAAAAGATAACAGATTAGTAGATCACCAGAAAAAATTAAAATACTTAACTTGGCACTCCAGGCTAAGGAAGACTTACTTGACACTTTTCTTTTTATCTGTTTCTAATAGAAATAGCTGCATTAAACTGAATTGTTCGAGCCACCTTTGGCACTTTCTGATGTTAAACATATCATTAATATACTCTACAGAAAAGTGGCAGAAATGGGGAAATGCTGGAGTCCCTCCTCCATACATCTCTCACTCCTCTGTCTCCTAGTTGTTTCCAATTTTTCCTTTTACTATTCTTATTAGCAATCTTATATAATTTTCTCAGTCTCTACTTTCACTTTGTACCTGTTCCAATTTCTCCTGACAGGTTTTTACTGAGACTGGGCTCACTTGCTTATTGTTTCTAGTCCTTCATCTACCACTTAACCTGGTGTCTCTTTTAGCCCTAAAATTGCTAAAAAGCTTTTCCCTTGGAAGGCCAATCTTTATTTAGCCCCCAAACTGCTAAATCATAAGGTGAACTATCACTTCCTTAACCTTTTACCACAACGCTGAGGCCACTGAGGTATCTGTTCTGTGAGAATGTCTTTTCTCCACAGTCCTGGGGAAGCCACTTTCTTTGTATCTTCTTTCACATCCCTGTTCCAGGTGCCAATTGTAGAGATATCTTGAGTAGTTTCTTAAGCCAACTCTAAAATGACACACTAGCCTGAGAAAGTGTGATGCATAAGTGATCTGGAAATGATTGTCAAGCAATCCATTTATTGATACCATGAGCAAGGTTTTTACAGAGAAATAAAACAAAGAAGGTAATTATAGGTCACTTGGTTTTCTTAATACCCTTTGTTCAGTAATAAGATACTAAGTAGTGATGTCCATTATTATTTCTTGAAGATAACGAGGTCCCAAAGCATAGTATCTAAAGATGTATAAAAATGTATAAAAGGCAGCTAACATATTCTGGTAATGATCCCAGAACAAGGTACCTCCCTGGATAACAAGATATCAAAAAGGCTTGATAACAGCTGTTTCTCAGGGGAAAAAAACCAAGACCAGTTCCTTTAAACTGACCACAGTGAAAATAAATGTTACTTTTTATTTCGCTGAGAAGACTTGAATTGAATTAATCTTGCAGGACCCAGCATGTTGGTATTTTGGGGTCTCAGGCAACCCTAACCCTCTTTGGGTACCTCTTCATTTTTATGGTGGTCACTGAGGTATCACTTGTATGAGGATCTTTTCTCCACAGTCCTGGGGAAGCTACTTTCTTTGTATCTTCTTTCAGATCTTTGTTCCAAATGTAGAGATATCTTGAGTGGTTTCTTAAGCCAACTCTAAACTAACACACTAGGCTGAGAAAGTGTGATGTATAAACATAGACATATTTTATACATATATATGACCGTGATGTTGAGAAGCTTTAGTCAAGGACTGCATTTGGGAGGTTGTTTCAACTGTCTAGGTATAATAATAAACTTGATTATGTTGGTAGTTGTATAAGTAGAAAGGATTGTTCACTTGTGAGAGTTTTTTTAAAGACGGAAATGGAAAGATTTGGCAACTAGTTAGATGAGTGGTTTCATAAAGAGGGAAAGAGTCAAGATTAATAATTATGTTACAAACCTGGGGTAGACCACTAGATGCACAGTGGTGTTCTTGAGACAATAGAAAAGTTTGGAAGAGGGATGAGTTTGGAGGATAACATAATTAATTCACTTAGAATATGTTAAGCTCTAAATGTCTTAATGTCACATAATTTAAAAGATCAACAATCTGCAATAAGTGTATGAAGCCTAGAGGAAATACAGAGGCTGGATGTAAAGAATTGTAAGTGATATGTCTAGAGATGTTCATTTAAATACATGGGGTATAATGAAGTTTACAAAAGAGAGAATATATAGTAAGAACAGAAGAGGGACAAGGCCAGGATCTTGGGGTGTGGCCATGGTTCAGGATAGTATAATAGTCATAAACATCCAGAAAGAGGATGGCAAAACTGCCAGATAGGTTGAAGAAGAAACAGAGAAAGTAGTATAATCCCCCACCCCAAAAAAAAGGAAAAAGGAGAAAGTGTATAGTGGATGAGTCAAATACAAATGATAGGTTGTTAAAGGTGAAGACACATAAAGCAGTCATTAGATGTGACAATTATGAGTTCACTAGAAACATGGATAGAAGAGTTTAAGTTGAGTGATGTGGTTGGGAACCTGATTACAACATGGTGAGTGGTGAGAGAGTGGAAGCAATGAATATAGATAAAATTTTCAAGGTGTTTGGCTGAAGAAGTTTGAGAGTTAAAAGATAACATAGCAGTTGGTTCTAAATGAGGCTGATGTTTTTGTTTTGAAAAATTGGAGGAGACTTGGGTAGGTTGTAAAACAATAGAGAAAAAACACATAGAGAGATAGAGGTTAAAGTTTATTAAGAGGAAATGATTGAGCTTGCAATCTACTAGAGAAGATGGGAAGCCTTGACAAAGAAGGACACTAACTATTTGTCAGAAACTGTGGGAAAGAAAATAAAAGTAGGAGAAGATATCAGTTTCAACATGAACAAAAATGGGAGAAGATAGAGCTCATATGAAAATAAGTCAATTATTTGGGGATAATGTTAAAAAAATAGAAACAAGAAAAGAAAAGAAAGAGAGATGCCCTGTGAGAATAGGGAAGAGAGAGGAAGTTTAAAAGAAATTATCCCATATAAAAGAGATGTTGTAAAGCCAATCAACAGTAGATTCCTAAAAGAATGCTACTGTGAACAGCTTTTAAGATTCAGATTACACAGTATTAGCAAACACTCTGTTTATTTCATTACAAATCAAGATTCAGTACAATATTCACAGTATTAACAATTGACAATATTATATATTCACAGTATCAACAATTCACCATATTATATACAATATTTAGAACAAGGAAAGTCTCAATATTATATCTTATTACAGAAAGTAACAAGGAACAAGAGAAGAATCACCTGGTATCCCTAAGGGGGAAACCAGCTTTATATTTAAAGATTCAATCAATCAAGTTAAAGATTCAATCAATCAATTCACCTGGTTTTCCTAAGAGGGGAACCAGCTTAACGCTTAATGAACAAAAGAAGAAACACTTTAAGATTCAATCAATCAATTAACAAAAGGAATCACCTAGTTTCTCTAAAAGGGAGTTGATTCAATCAACAATTCACAATATACTGATCTTCCACTCATGGGGCAACCATTAACTTTAGTTTCCAAATAAAGTTCTTAGAAAACCACACAAACTTTCTACCCCTTGATTTTCAACAAACCTCAGTTTAGTCCAAGGGAAGGCTTTTTCTTAATTTTGACTCTGGGTAGTCTCTCTGATTCCCTGGATCCTCTTCCCTGGTCTCAGCTTCCTCCTGAGTCTGCTAAACAATCACCTAGATTCAGGAGCAGAAAGCTGGCAGGTTCTCATCCAGTCCTCAAAGGAAAACAGCTCCCAGGTCCTTGTCCTCAGCAAACATCAGTTTAGTCCAAAGGGAAGCCTTTTCTTCATTTTGACTCTGGGTGGTCTCTCTGAGGTAGTAGAGCAGAAAGAGGGCAGTAAGCTCACTGTCCTAAAGATAAACAGACTTTATCTTATTAGGATAAAAAGAGAGAATGACCAAAAAGAAAATAGGATGGAGGAAAATGTACAATTAATATTCATAATTGTGAATGTGAATATGATGAACTCACCCATAAAACACAGAGACAGCAAGCTGGATTTGAAACCAGAATCCATCAATATGTTGTTTACCAGAAAGCAATTTGAGAAAGAGAAACACAGACATAATTAAAATAAGGGGCGGAAACAGAATCTATTATGCTTCAGCCAAAGTGAAAAACAAAAACAAAACCACAAGGGTAGCAAACATGATCTCAGACAAAGCCAAGGCAAAAATAGACCTGATTACAATGAATAATCAGGGAAACTACATCCTGCTAAAAGGCACAATAGACAACAAAGACAACAAATGCAGACAACAAACAAAAGATGTATGCTCCAAGTGGTATATCATCAAATTTCCTAAAGGAAAAATTAAATAAATTATAGGAGGAAATACTAAAACTCTACTAGTAGGAAACCTCAACTTTTGCCTTTAAGAGAAAGATCATCTAACCATAAAAATAAGTAAGGAAAACATTTAAGAGATGAATAGAATCTTAGAAAAGTTAGATATGATAGACCTCTGGAGAAAACTGAATGGAATCAGTTTTATTTGTTATCTTTATGTATAACTAGAAAGGAATAAAACTTTTACTCAGTTGTATATGACACCTTTACACAAATTTACCATATATTAAGGCATAAAAGTTTCACAATAAAATGCAAAAACGTAGATACATTACCTGAAAATGCATTCAATTTAAATAGGATCATGCCATGAAACATACTGAGAGTTGCTATTCTTGGTTCTGTTTGACCTTGGGAGCTTTGGGGCCCACTTCTAGCCAAACATGACTCAGGACTAAAGAATCTATATGTTGACATATTAAATAATTCTCTCATTGGCTGCAGTCAGAAGAGATGATAACTCAAGGAATGGACTAAAGTGACAACAGGACCTTTCAGATATTTGCCAATCATCATATATCTTGCCTGGGAAAGCATACACCTGAGCTTGGACAGTTTCTTTTGTATTCTTGTCAGACCTTGGATAAACAAGCATTTATCCTGAGTTGGGCATTTCTAATGTGGGAGGTGACCCTGTAAGTCTGAAGGATCCAGAGGAAAATTGGGGTAGGGAAAAAAAGTCCTCAGTTAATACTAACACTGAAAGAGATGATTTCTGGAGAAAAGGATAAGTTTAAGCCTTGATGATTTACCAAAATAAATGTAACAGAAGTTCTTCAGAGCGTGTAGAGCTAAGGTGAAATAAATGGTTAATGAAAAGTCCTAAAAACTCTTTTCTGTATTTTAAGTATCCATGTTCCAGTAGATTATAACATGTAGAGGACCACAGGCCAGTGGGACTCTGACTCTGACAGCTGAACAAGCCCTCTTAGCTGAAGAGGCTGCAATCAGGCCTGGATTGTTTCCTCACCCCCTAGGAAGGAGCTCAAACATACAGGTGTGAGCATTATGTCCTCCTGATGAGTGTGGTATGCAGCACTGGCCTGGGAACAAGGAAGTACAGTGTCCTCAGGGAAAAACAATTAGGAAGCATTCTATAAAAACTTGTACATAAGGTAATAAAATTGGCTCTACTTTCCACCACTCTGGGAGTCCATCTCTTCTGCATTCTCTCAGCTCCTGAGTAAGCAACTCTTTTTCAGTTCTGCTGCAGGACAGAGGGGCTCCCCACAACTGGTGACCAATGTGAGTCCCAGAAATGACAGTCTGAGTGGGTGTTGCTAACCCTCATCAGTTTTTCCCAGAGGTCCCACTTGAGCAACAGAGGATCATAGAACAAGGTAAGGGGAAAGCTTGGATGAACTCTTTTTGGTAGTCTCACTTTTTTTTATGTGCAAGCAAGCACTCTGAAGCTATGGGGCAATTACAAATTAAGCAGCCTAGCTGAGAGACATATGAGAAAGTTCTCCTATGTATAATTAAATAAAGGGGATTCATTGTCACACAAATCAGGAAAAGAATTATAGATCACTTCTATAGATCACTTCTCCATGGCTACCCAAAGAAGGCACATTGGACCCTGAAAAATGGAAAGTAGTGGGTGAACAACTGACAGAATATTACTCCATGGTAGAGCCAGAGAATTTCCTAGTACACTGATTTCAGTTATATAATGTTCTTAAATTGTGTTTAAATGAGCCAGATTACTACTGAGAGATTCAGAGGTTTGATGCAGGAGGTAGAGGAAGAGGAGGAAGAAGAATGAGAGCAGGGAAAAAAAATCAAGTAAAGAAGGGCTGTTACCCAATTGGGGAAGAGAGCCCTACACAGCCGTCCACCTCCCACCCCCTCCTCTGTCTCATTGCCCCTCTGATTGGAACATGTGCACCCCTACCGGGAGGTAGTAGAGCGGAAAGAGGACAGTAAGCTCTCTCCCCTAAAAAAAGCTATCCAACAAACTAAACAGCAGGGAGAGGATTGCCAAGACCTAGGAGTATAAACATTTCACATACTAGAAAGACCTGAGCTTAATAATCCCAGACAAGTCCTTAGTGATTGTGAACCTCTTGATATTACAGGAATTTAAAAGGTCTCTAGTGAATTTGGTTCAACTTCCATGTGTGTTAGAACACTCTTGGACAAAGTAGCCTGCACCATCACATCCCTTCATGTTTGGAGACAGGTGGCTCCCATGTGCCTAGAACCCAGAAAATATATGCTTTGGGGCTCTGAGTTTCTTAAGCAGTGCAGACAGAAGACAACCTAATGAGCAACAACAGGTGCCCTTCAATTTTGAACAGCTCTCTGGTACCGGCCTATATCAGGAAGTAGGTTGGCAGCTACATTATGATATAGGGGGATACCAACAAATAGGTGCATGTGTACTAGGGCTTGGACAACACCCCCTGGAAAAGGGGAAAAGGACAATCATTCACAAAAATAACTCAGGGACCCCAAAAAACATTCAGGGATTTCTTAGCCTCCCTTACACAGGTTATCATTAGGGCAGTTAGAGAAGGACCTGCAGCTGACGTTCTAATAAAATAATTATCATGAGAAAATTGCAACCAAGACTGTAAAAGAGCTCTTGCAGGTTATAAAAAGGATACCACTGTGGAAGAGATGATTTAAAAGTGTGCCAGGGTGGTCACTCAGGCTTTCTGTGTAAATCTGCTTAGAGAAAAATTGGGGGAAATGAATCCTAGGGCAAGACATGGGGGAGCTTTGAGGAAGGAAGATAGAAAGTATTTTAATTGTGGGAAACCTGGTCATTTGCAAGCCCAGTGCAGGAAAAAAAGAGAAAGACAAAAAAGGAGCCATTAGAACTAGGACCTCCAGGCCTAACACCTCATGCCCAAAATGTGGAAAAGGTTTTTCATTGGTCATCAGAAGATAGGTCAAGAAACATGGGGCCCTTTGCCCAGCCCCACCACCAACAACGGCCGCAGCCTTGAGAAGCCCTGCAAGTTTATAGCAGCAGTACATTCAATAGCAAATTCAACAGGAAAAAAAACACTGGGGATCACAAGTCTCACTTCATGTGGTAACTGTTCCTATTTTTGCTAATTAAGAAGTCATAATACATCAAATTAGTCTCATCATTGTCCCAGTATAGAGCATACAACCTTTACTGAGGGAGTGCTCCTAGCATCCCCTGAGGTTGCATATCAAGATTTTACAATACACCAAGTTTGGCAACAGGATAAACCCTCCTTAAAGTGGCCATTATCAACCCCAGAGAGACGGAGTTAAACATTTTTCCCTAGGTGACGCTGTGGCCGTAGGCCTTCTTTTACATGACCAGTATGGGTGACTGGAATGCACTAGGTTAGAAAGAGAAATTGAAAAGCAAGAGCAACTCCAAGAAGGTAGTCAGAAGGCTAATATTTATTTGAATCAAGTAGTGAGGAGATCTCACCCATTATTAAGGATAACATTGAAAGGACAGCCCTGGGGCGGCTAGGTGGTGCAGTGAGTAGAGCACCTGCCCTGGAGTCAGAAGTACCTGAGTTCAAATCCGGCCTCAGACAATTAACACAAAAACTAGCCGTGTGACCTTGGGCAAGTCACTTAACCCCAACTGCCCTCCAAAAAGCAAAAAAAAAAAAAATAGAAAGGACAGCCCTTCACAGGGCTGATCAACACTGGGGCAGATAAAATAGTTATTTGCAAGGATCAGTGTCCTATAAATTGGCCCCTTGCAGGACGAAGACATTGATATCATGGGAGTAGCCACTGCTTTCAATCCTGAAGTAAGTGTGAACACATTGAGATGGGAATGTGAGGAGAAGGTAGGGACCATACAACCCATTTGTCATTAATTTGTGGGGACATGATCTCCTTAGACAAATAGGAGTTATCACATCTATTCAGGGTTTTTAATGGGGGTCACCATTCAACAGCCTCAAAACACCTTAGCTATACCCATTAATTGGAAAAAAATGACACTCCTATATGGGTAGAACAGTGGCCCCTATCTCAAGAAAAAAATTGAGGCCTTAGAAGAAATAGTACAGGAGCACCTTAAGCTTAGCCTCATCCAGTAGTCAAAGAGACCATGGAATTCCCCCATTTATGTAATCAGAAAGAGGAAGTCAGGCAAATGGAGAATGCTCACTGATTTAAGAAGAATTAATAATCAAATAGAATCGATGGGAGCCCTTCAACCTGGACTGACATCTCCCAGTATGATACCATGGGATTGGAAAATGTGGGTTATTGATATAAAGGATTGCTTTTATTCTATCCTGGTTACTTCCCAAAATGCATGCCGTTTTGCATTTTCTGTACACTCTGTGAATTTACAAAGACCATTATCAATGGAAGGTTTGGCCTCAAGGCATGAGGAATAGTCCTACAATGTCCCAGCTATTTGTAGATAAAGCCTTACAACACATCTAGCAAACATTCCCTGCAGTTATCTATTACATGGATACTATCTTAGGAGCTGCCTCTTTAGCCCCCAAGTTAGAAGCATCTCTGACATGTTATCAAATGCCTTAACATGGCCCTCCTTGAGAGTGCTGAGGATAAGGTTCAGAAGACCAAGCCATATCAATATTTGGGCTGCAAGATTCGAAGTAACAGGTCACATTACAAACCTACAGATTAGGAGAGATCAGTTGAAGACCTTAAATGACTTTCAAAGGCTGCTAGGGAGCATTCATTGGCTTAGGACTCATGTAGGGATCCTCATGTCAAATGTAACTGAGATTTATGGTATTCATAGGGGACAGTGAGACCTCACCTCCCTAGAGGAACTCACTCCTAAAGCAGAGAAACAGCTTAGCAGGATGGAGAAAGTAATTGCACAGTACAAGACCAGAAGATACAACACACAATAGCCATTAGAGATTTCCTTACTGGATACACCTGTTTATCTTTGTGCCTTGCTACATCAAGACCCATCCTGCACAGCCCAAACAATCCCAACTTCCTTATCCACAGGTGCTGCAATCCATCCAGGAGGTCAATTGGCAAATACTCTTCTTTTATCCCTGTTCCTTTTCTCACGGATTTCCCATCCTTCTGTCTTGATTTTTTTCCAATGGATGTATCAATCTATCACCCACAAGGACCCAACACAAGGTGCAGTTATTGTATATACAGACTCCATAAAAAGCCCGAAGGTTGTTTGCCCCTTGGGGGAACAGTTGCATGCATCACAACTCTCCTTCAAAAACAAAAGAAATAGGGAGACAGAGGCGGAACATTCTGTAATAGACTGAATCTAGTTAAACACCTGGAGGGGACCTGGGAAAGTTATTACTTGGGGTAAAGGATATGTTTGTGTTTCCCCAGGTGATGGAGCTGCTTCAATCTGGATCCCACAATGGCATACTCGAGTGTTCATGGAGCCTTCAAAGGATGTACCTGATGCAGCAAATATGCTACCAATGCCCCTCCAGAAGGAAAATATGCCCCCGCAACAGGATGACCCACTTGAGAACACAGAACTGCCTGGTCCAGCTGACACTGCTCACCCTGAATAAACCAAACCCAGGAACCACAGCAGAGAGTGATGAACAACAGCAATGGACTCAACAAGACTTGTGGAAAGCTTTTACAGCTAATGGCTTAATGACAGCTGTAGATGACCATCAAGGAGAACATACACATATGTACAAAACCGTTTATGCCAATTTGACTGCTTGTCTTCCCTGTCAATTTGCTTCTCTCATAGGATGTGTCACCACAGAAAACAAACATTCAGGGATATTATGGAATGTCATTGTGTTCAATGTCATTTCGCACAGTATAAACCACACTATTGCTGGGAATAAGTAAGTTATGATTGTAACTCAAGCCCCTTTTGCCTTTTAAATAGCGTTGGATGGTTTGGTAGCCCTTCTGATCTAGTACTTATGCAATTGGCAAAAAGGGGGACAGTGGAAAAGGTATATTTTGTGTATTGTGCTTGGTATTATACTGCTTGCATCTATTATTACATCTCCCATGGTTCTTGCAGTGTCTATCACCTCTTTATAGACAGAGACAAAGACTGCTGAACTGTATAATGGTTGCAGAGAAATATTTCAATAGCATTATCCCCTGATTAGATTGTGTCTCCTTGTAGTTAGCACTGTTCTCCTATGTTGCCAGTACTGGACTCACTCTCTGTGTGAAGTCACTACTGACCTATACTACCAACTCTTACAACAAAAGAAAGGGAGAGATGAAGAAGACCACAGGCCATTGACTTCTGACCCTGATCGTTGAATAAGCCCTCTCACCTGAAGAGCCTGTTGTCAGGACTGGATTGGTTCCCCACCACCCAGGAAGGAGCTCAAATATACAGGCATAAGCCTTATGTCCCTGTCGTGAATGTGGTATACATCATGGCTTGAAAACAATGAAGCACACGGTGTCCTCAGGGGAAAACAATGAGGAAGCATTCTATAAAAGCATGTACATAGGCTAATAAAATCAGCTCTACTTTCCACCACTCTCAGAGTCCATCTCTTTTGTGCACTCCCTCAGCCCCTGGGTAAGCAACTCTTTTTTCAGCTCTGCTGTGGGATGGTGGGGCTCCCTACAATAACAATCATTTTAAGTTAAATTATTGAATCCTTTTTAAGTAGTTTCATAAATGTATGATGGTGATTTTTTCATGACTAGCACTTCTTGTGTGTATAGGAATACATTACCTGTCCTATACTGGATTCATGTTATATATTTAGTGCTTTCAATAATTCCCATTTTGAAGAAAATACTAGGGATAAACCACAACTTATAAGTAAAATTATTCCTGGGTTACCCATGGGAAAGTAATGAAAATGAGGAAAAGCAGGCTCCTTTCATTATAGGTCAGTCTTCTCAGGACTGTTTCCAGTCAAAACTACAAGTCTAGGTACAAAACAAGGAATGGAAGAGTATTCCAACCCTTTGAGATTAGAAATATAAGGCAATCAATTTAATAAGTAACTTTTATTCCTCTATGAGTCAGAAACATAGCTAGACCAACAGATGATATTCATTTGTGACTAATTCATATAGAAATTATATACTATTTACTTTTGACACAAAAAAGTAAAAGGGTCATGGTTATTTTGCTAACAAAATCCAGAAATGAGTGTTGTCTCCTTTACTAACTATGGACCACACTGTTCTTAATTTAGGGGCAAAACAGATCTTCCCCAATGTGGTGTCTCACCAATACTAAACTTGTCATTCAATTTGGTAAAAATAAAGAAATAAACATCAATAAATAAATTAAAACCCTAGCTGAAACATACCCCCTCCAAATTCTAATATGCTTCATCTACTAGGTGATGTGCTTTGGTCCAGCTGATATCAGCACCTCAAAAGTAGGACTAAATGAGGAAGAAGGTCAGAGTAATATAATACTGGAATTTGGGAAGAGATAAGTGACCAGAGACCAAGGGACTTGAGAGCAAAGGACAGTATAGAGTTGGAACAATTAACTAAAGGTTTCAGATTAGAAAGGGAAGAGAGTGAAGTCAGAGCAGTTGTAATGACCTGAAGATATACTTCTTTGGGGAGGAATTGAAAGGTTTTTGGAGGGTGAAAATTAGGTTTAGAAGGTGTAAGCCAAAGGAGTGGTATAAAGCAATGAGGTTATATTTAGAAGAAAGTAAAAATTTCTAATTAAATTTAAGAAATACTTGCATGTAATCATGAGATTCAGTGTGTGAATGTCCCTATGTGTGGGTGAAAAGATAAAATTCATTGAATTAGATGATGCTAAGAAATTTGGAAGTTAGGAAGTTTGAGGGGCTATCATTGTTTTGTTTTGATTCTTTGTGTTTTCTCATTAAATAATGAGCACATTTTATCTGCTGATTGACAAAAATCTCTTTCTAGATGCTTAGCTTCCATTTTCACAATGGGTTGATTTTGATCTTGTTTTTTTTCCCCTTTCACTTTGTTGTTTTTAATTATAATTTTATTTTAATATTTTATGTAAAACTTTGTTGCATTATCATATTTATATATATACTTCCTATTATACCATATATTGTATTAAATTTGTATTTAATTATATAAATTACATTTTATCTCATTACATGTTTACCAGTTATGTATTTTAAATTTTTAACATTCATCTTATATTTTTAGATCCCAACTCTTCCTCATTCATTCAGCAGGCAAACAATATCAATTAGAAATGAAAAATCATTTTAATTTCCGCTTTTGGCTTTCTTGACAAATACACACACACATACACATACACAAGTGAAAAGATTCTCTCTGGAGAGACATCATTTTTCATTGTGGGTCCTTTGGAATTTTCTTTTATAATTGTCTTGATCCAAGTAGCTAAGTCTTTCATAGTTGATCATCCTTGCATCACTTTTACTGTCAACCATATTCTCCTGGTTCAGTCCCTTCACTTTACATCACTTACTATGTCTTCCCAAGTTTTTCTGACAGCATCCTGCTCATCTTTCCTTATACCACAATAGTATTCTATTAAGCACATAACACAACATATTCTACCATTCCCCAGTTGATAGGAATACCCTTAATTTCAATTTCTTTGTACCATTAAAAGAAATGCTTTAATTTCTTATTTTTTTATCCAAATAGGTACTTTCACCCTTTTCTTTTATCTCTAGGATACAAACCTAGTAGCAGTGTTGCTGAGTCAAAGAGTATGAATGGTTTTATATTTCTTTGGACTTAGTTACAAATGATCCTCCAGAATGGTTGAAACAGGTTATGACTCTACCAACACTGCATTAGTGCCCTATTTTTTCCACGTTCTCTCTAGCATTTTTCATTTTCCTGTTCTGTCATGTTAGCTAACCTGATGTGTCTGAGATAGTATATCAGAGTTGTTTGAAGTTTCATTTCTTTAATCAATAATGATTTAAAAATTTTTATGTGACTATTAATAGTTTTGATTCATCATTCATAAAACCATTTGTTCATATTCTTTGATAATTTGTCATCTTAGGAACAGAGATCATTATTTTTTTGTTTTGTTTTGTTTTTTTGAGGGCAGTTGGGATTAAGTGACTTGCCCAAGGTCACACAGCTAAGGTTTTTTGTGTGTGTTAAGTGTCTGAGGCTGGATTTGAACTCAGGTATTCCTGACTCCAGGGCTGGTGTTCTATTCACTGCACCACCTAGCCACCTCAGAGATCATTATTAATGATTAATTTTCCTAGTATAAGAGATAGAGAAGTGGGCCAGATGACAGTCTACTTAAGAAGATATCTATAAATATAAAAAAAATATAGTGAAGATGTTGAAAAAGAATATGATAGTTACATTCTAAGTTTAATATTTAAAATTATTTTTTGTAGATATCTAACTTTTCACATGCTTTTGAGCCCTATTATCATCACCTTTCCCTGTTCTGGTTATACATTGAAAAATGTGTCTCCCCAAACAGACAATACTCAAGATATAATTTGAACATTTCAGATTCTTGTGGGACTGTTTCTTCCTTTCATGAACTTGTGGCCCATTAAAACCCTTTTTCTAGTTTAAATATTTTTTCGAGTCTACCCATCTTTGTACTTAATACAATTATTTAAGGGGAGGGAACTGGGTAATGAGATCAGAGAAAGCAGATGCTGGCATAAAGGATTCAGTGTTAGGTCTACCAGAAAAATCTACCTAACCAATAAATGGATAGCATGACAATCTAATTGCTCCTTTAAGACAGTTGCACCAAAGTTTCTTGAAATTAACATAGGTTTGATCTATTTTTATTGCCAGTTCCCCCCAACTAACAAAAACTACTACCACTACCACTACCACTACTCCTCCTCCTACTGTTATACAGAGACCCAAATCCCAGGTCACTGCACACAACCTGATTTGTTTCCCACCATTAAGCCCCTTCTATATTTATCTTTGTCCCTATCTCATTCCCTATAATAGCTTGAAACAGGTTTAAGGCATGCCTGGGCATGGCCTTCAGGCAAGTTCCTTTCTGTGAAATAGCATTCTATATATTCTCTTTGAATCAGTATGAGTGTACAAAGTACATAACTCAGGGTTATGGTGTAATATAGAGATCACCCTGTTCTGTTCTGCTGACTAAGCAGGGTCCCCACATCCTTCATCCAGAACATGACCCTGGCCTGTTCTTGGATTTTCCAGTTACTCCTTACCCCATGACCTGCTACTTTGTTCCGGAGAGAGCTGACTACCCATGCTCTTCGCCAGGGACATATGAATCACAGGAAGATTGCACTCCTGTACCTTCGCACCATTTTCTAAAATTAGCCCTGAACTATAGATCTAATCAATGGCTATTCTTTGCCTCTGTACATCATGGCTTTTGCTAACTCCCCTTCCTGATTGTGGTTTTTGAGGTTTTAGCCTTTGTAATTAAAGTCAGTATCTACAGTGGATACTACGGATTTGCCTGAGCACTCCAGGAGTTGCGCACTTGCTTAATAAATACACCCATAAATTTTATCTTGAACCCAAGTCTCACCTCATTCTTATTCTCTGCACAATACTTCTTCCACTGCTACAAACATTTTTTTTTCCAAATGGACTTAATATAGTAAACAAAGCTGCTCTTTGCTTTGGGGACAATGGTCTCTAAATGCACACAATAAATTACTTACCAAATTGAAATGCACAGTAAGAGTTAGAAAATCCAAAGAGATTTCTATATAAAGGTAGAAATGTCAGAAGTTTGCAAGAATCAAGTACTCTTAAGTTTTAGATCTCTCATTTACCTGCTTTTAAAATAGCCAAACATTTGAGTTACTATTTATGTGTTCAAAAGCTCACTGTGCCAGAGACAGAGCTTATGTCTGGGATAAAACTTCTCCAAAAACCCAAAGAGAAGGACATGTGTTTGACAAATCTCAAAACATATATATTTTTTTTTCCAAGAGATTTTGTACTATCTCTTTCCTCCTCTTGTGCGATGACACTTTTATTCACTTGTATATAACTCCTTGGTCTTTCTTTTCTGAAAATATGAAATGTTCCTTTGAAAATCAGTCTCTTCTAGTGAGTGTGAAGTAATTGGTTTCTTTATGTCAACCTTTAAAAGAAAAAAAAAAGGATGGGGCACTGTGAAATTATCAAGGCACTTGAACCTGCGTTTTTCACACTTTGAATTAGCAGTGTGAGGGGAAGCTGTGAAGATAAAATCTCTAGCCCTGAGAATTTTTTTTATTGTGAAATGGTTTCCTTATCAGCAAGGTTAATGAAGATGTCAGCAAATGGGATGAGGATTTGCCAAATGGAATTGCTTTCACCTCTAATCCAACTTGAAAAAAAAAGGTGTTAATCAGTACATTAATCTTATCAGCAGCTTTGGAACTGGTCATTTCTGCTTTTCATTAGGAAAAACTGAAAAGATAATGATTCTCAAAATCTATATTACCAATATGATTTTGAAACAACTTTCTATTCTACAGTTGAAGCCTTTTATAAAGACAAGTATGGATGAATGGGCAGAAGTAGTGAAGAATTAGTCAGGGACAGACGTAAAATATGATTCAAAGATTTCATTAAGTTCCCAAGTTGACAAAGTCTCACCAACAGACAAAGAGTTGATTTTAGCATGTTTAGCTGGTGGAAAGAGTGTTAAATTTCAAATTGGAGGATGTAGACTTTACTTTATTCTAGATTTGCCACTCATTACCTGTATGACCATAGGCAAATCATTCAGCCTCTCTGGACCTCAGTTTCTTTATAAAAAGAGGAGAGTAGATTAGATAATCTCTATGATACTTTAGAGTTCTAAATCTATGAGTCCATTAATTGAACAGACACAAAAACCAGAAGAAAATATGCACAAAAGCAGCAAATACCAGATAAGCAAGGATGTTGTAAAATAACTTTCTAAAAAGAGAAAATGAGTGAAATAAGACCTTCAGTGTTGTATGAGTAAAAAAAAATTGTTTACAATGACAAAAACTTGAGAAAAATCTTTAAAAAGGGCATATCCACCCATGATATTAGAGTGAAAAGATCACTGGATTTGCAATCTGATGACCAGATGCCAGATCCTCTCTTTGTGATTGACTGACTGATTACCTCTTTTACCTTGGAAAAAACAATCTTGACCTCAATTTTCCCCATCAATAAAATGGGGAGAAGGGTGTTGAGCTGAATGATTTCTGAGATCTCTAGTTTATCTTACGATAATTCCTCCTTTTGTCAACATATGAAATGGAAAGAAATACAAAGTTATCATTTTGTTGTGGTTCGGGTTAGGGGTTGCATGAGACCCCAAAATACCAACACTACGATCATGCAAGGTCCTGCCAAATGAATTTGACTCAAGTCTTCTCTCAGCCAAAGAGCAAAGTTCATTAAAAGTTAGCCATATTGGGTAGATTCTTGAGGATACTAGGTATCTGTAAAGGCTTGCATTGGGCATGCAGGCCAGAATCATCTGACACAGAGTAAGTCTGTGCTAGGTCATTCTATGACCCTCTCACACCACATGAAGGGAAGATGGGATCTTATATACAGAAAGGTTGTGGGAGGAATCTAGGGGTGGTCTGGAGGAGGAGTTTGGGGAGGGTCTTCAGGAAGAATCAGATGATATAGACTCCAGTAATGAGTTTGAGAAGGGTCTTCAGGAGTCAAATGAGGTCAAACTCCAGTAATGAGTGATTAGGGGAGGGAAGTTGCTGGAGGCTACCTAGAGCTGACAAATACTGGTGGGCTAGGCCAGTTTAAGGATGGAACATGAGGATCAAGGTTGGGAAATTACTGGACAAAGGAGGGCTAAAGACTTGGGCAGAGCTACAATTTAAGGCCCATGGCCTCAGGCAAATGCCTTATATTGGAAGATTCAAGGAGAGTTTAAGGGGCTAACAGAGCCTGTACCTCATAATGCTCCCCTCTCAAAAAAATGGGACCCAAATTCTTTGCGGTAAAGGGCAAAGGTCTCACCTAAAGTGATTTCTGCCAGCAAGGGTCGTAGAGCTGTCCCTCCCTCCTCTCTAAGGATCAGACTACAGAATGTAGATGATGCCAGGTCCAGTGGGCTGTAGAACTTGGTTTTGCTTGGAGATTTGCACAGCCTCAGCGATCAGCTAGAGGTTATTGCCTTGAACCCTGGAGGAGACAAACCTGTCAAGAAGGTTAAATAAAGGAAGACCAAACAGGCACAAGGAGTATAGAGAAAGGATGATTTCCCTGGTAGAAATTGAAGATAACTATGGCAAAGCCCAAACTCTGTCAGATATCCCTTTCCCTTCCAAATTATTCCATGGGCATTTAACACATGGAAAGGAATAGCAGCCACATAATCTAATAGTTTTCATAAACAGGCAGTAATTCCCAAAGCCTGTTCTCTCCTTCCATCATCATAGAGAGCAAAAGTCTTTTTTTTTAGATTGAGTAAAGCTAGAGTGGTGGTCAACTTAGTTTTCAAAGCCTCAAATGTTTTTTTGGGACCTTACCTGTTGGTCTGGGTCCCACTCTAGACAGAATGAGTCAGGGTTTTGAGTAGCCATTAATGGCCGTAGTCCCTCCCAGGCCTAGGGTTTAATTAGATATAGACCATGCTGGGGGTGGGGAGGGTATTTTAGTATCTAAGAGTCAAAAACAGATGCTGGGATGGCAGAAGTAGTTCACCCAGGAATTTCCTGTTCCCAAACAACTGACTCAATTATCTCCCACACTCCTGAAGGAATATGGGGAGATCTGGGAGGATTAACTAGAGAAAATTGGCTTCCCAATTTCACCAACAGGTCCCTTCCCAACAAGGGGACAGAATAAGGAGAGCATAAGGAAGGAGTGTTCAAACAACAGAGCCTCAAATAGGCAGGGGCTGGGTATGTCTGGAGAGATCCCTTAGTTTCCCCTTCGATGCCCCTGACCTGACAGGTCAAGGGGAGGGTAGAACCAGTTGGTTAGAACAGAGACCCTAGCCATAATAAAGTGGGTAACCTTACCTTCAGCCAACTTACTTGCCCATAGTTCAGTGAGAGATGGCTAAAGTGGGAGCACTGCCAAGCCCCATGCTCCCCCTCATTCCGAGTTTTCAGAAGACTGGAAGACAGGGTACTGGGAGGTGGCTCTACCACTTTTCCAACCTTGGGGACATTCCTTCCTCCAATGTCCCTTCTGGTCAGATAGGCATGGTTCTAGAGGCATTGGTTCCTGGGGCTCCCTCTGGGGGGGGTGACCTGGAGGGGCACTCCTTAGCCCAGTGACACTCCTTGTGGCATTGAAAGTAGGTTTTCCCTCTGCTCCAATGACTGGACTTCCTCCAAGGGGGTCCCATGGAGGGGCTTTTCCTGGCCATGGCAACAGATAAGAATCAAGCATAATCTCTGTCCCTGGTTCATTGCCTGAATTTTTTCTCCTCTGCTGCAACCAGGTCTCTGTTATTAAAGACTCCAAAGGCTATCTCCAGTAATTGGGCCTGAGGTGTTTGGGGTCCCATCGCCAATTTCTGTAGTTTCCTCCTAATATCTGGGGCAGACTGAGTAATGAAATACATGTTAAGAATTGCTGCCCCTTTTGTAGAATCAGGATCTAAATTTGTATACCTGTTAATAGCTTCTACCAGTATATCTAGGAAAAGGGCAGGGTTTTCTTCATTTGTCTGGGATATTTCTTTAATCTTCAGAAAATCTACCTGCTTCTGAAAGGCATTTTTGAGGCCTTCAAGGAGGCAGAGTACCATGTGGTCTCTCTTCTCTCTATCCTCTCGGGTCTGATAATCCCACCCTGAGTCACTAGTGGGAACAGCAACTGTTCCTGGGGGGTATTTTCTGGGGTCATTACTAGCCAAAGGATCCCCAAATTTTGGGGCTTGTTCCCATATTCTCCTCCTCTCCTCAGTGGAACAACAAGTAGAGAAGAAGATATGCAAATCACCCCAAGAAAACTCAAATTGTAGGGTTAAGTCCCAGAAGCCTTCAGTAAACTTTGTGGGGTTTACAGAGAACTTACACAGCTCCTCTTTAATTTGGTTGAGATCAGAAATGGAGAATGGGACATGCACTCTAGTTGTCCCACCACCCAAGAGAGGAGCTTCCCTTAAGGAAAAAAGTCCTGAAGGTGCTGTGGGAACAGAGGCTTGGGGAAGGAGACTGGAAGTCCCACTTCCTGTAAGAGAGTGACCTGGGGGTGCTGGCTGGAACAGATCAGCTGGCTGACAAGGGGGAAGGTCAGCTGGCACCTGAGGAGGGAAAGGGGTCAGAAGAGAAATTTCCCCTGGTATTGCTGTGGGGTTAGGACCTGAGGCATGAGTGGGTATTCCCTCAGGGAGAAGGGCTACAGAGGGAGGCACTTCAGTGAGGCCAGTGGCTGAGACTTCAGCAGGGGTCCCTGAAGCGGGAGAGACCATGCTGGGAGATGCAGGGTAGTAGATAAGAATGGTGTAGGGGGCAGGAAATGAGGGATGTTGGGCTAGAGGAAAAGGGAAGGGAACCCAGGAGTAAGAGGGTTGGGTTCCAGCATGAGGAGCTTGGGCAGCTGCCTCAGTGGGACCAGTGACTGGGACCTGAGCAGGAGTTCCTGAGGGGGGAGGGGCTGCGACCAAAGCCATAAGAAGGGGGTCATTTAATTGGTCCCCCTTGCCCCTTTGTGGAGAGGCACTAACTTCAAACATCTCACACTATTTCCTGAGAACTATTTTCCGAGACAGCTCAATAAAGGCTAGCAAATAGGCAGCTTCCACCCATTTTTCTTCTCTGCGACAGTATGATTCTAACTGCAAGAGAGTATTGTCTTTTAAAGTCCCAAAAACAGGCCACAATTCATAGCTTTCTAGGCAATAGCTAGGCCAAACAGTGTTGAAATAAAACACTAGCTTTTCCTTTTTAAGGTATCCAGAGAAACTAAATTTTTCCCAATGTTTTAGAAGACAACCCAAAGGTGAACTTTTGGGAGCCACGGGTAAAGGGTCTCCCTTTCTCCATAAAGGAAGGATTGAAAGTAAGCCTCGAAAAACAAACAAAACAAAATAAGACAAGTACCCAAGCACTAAGAAAATTGAAAGAATCAGGCTCACATTTCCAGATGAGGCACCTGTCTTTGTCCTCCATTCTTCAGAAGCTGCCCACATGTTCTCCATGTTCTCCAACACAACCAAATAGGACCTAGAACCTAAAGTCAGACTGAGCACCTAGCTGTCTGACCTAATGGGACCTGAGAGGTCAGGCACACAAAAAAATACAAACAAAAAAAACCATGCAAAAAAACGCACAAAAAAAAAAGAAACCACACACCCCCAAGCTACTTGAAGGACAAGAAATCAATAGGGAAAAAGAGAGGCTTACGTACCTTCCAATGCCGGCTGGAGAAGAGCTTGAGATTAGCAGGGTTTCCTGGTGTCAGGGAACCGGTGCCCAAAGAGGTCTAGTGGCTAGGATTCCCGGTCAGGGAACCATAAAACTATAAAAATGAAGAGGGTGCCCAAAGAGGGTTAGGGCATCCTGAGACCCCAAAATGCCAACATGCCTGATCCTGCTGAAAGAATTCCACTCAAGTATTCTCAGACAAAGAAAAAGTAAAGTTGATTGAAAGTTCAAGTTCGGGGAGCAAAGCCAAGATGGCAGCATAGAAGCAGCAAAGCACCACAGCTCCCACTCAAACACACTAAAAAACTCATAAAATGGGACACTAATTAGATTTTCAAGCTCCAAAACAATCCAAAAGACAGAAAGCACATCTGTTGCTACAGGCAGCACAGCAGGTGGGGCTCTTCTCAGCAGTCTGGGACCCGGGCAAAACCCGGGCCGGCTCAGGCACTGGGGCATCAGGCGGGGAACCGCGTCTATAGGAGAGCAGATTGGCTGCACTGGAGGCACAGTTACCACATCTATCAGGCCAGAAGAAAAAGAGGCTAGAGAAAGGTCAGTGGATTTTGCTAACTGGGGAGGAGAATAGCGGGTCCGGCCAAACTGCTCCCAGGGCAAGGAGGCAGCGGGAGGCGGCTGTAGCAACAGGAACATCTGAAAGCCGCAGCGGCTTCCACTGGGCTGCTTCAGACTCCTCAGCCTGCAGATAGCAGGGGGGCTGACGCGATCCATCGAGGCCAAGGGCTCTTGCG
>CM053599.1:155331320-155380641 GCA_028646575.1 Pseudocheirus occidentalis | reverse complement strand
CCTTGCATTCCTGGAATGAATCCAACCTGGTCAAAATGTATTATTCTAGTTATAAGTTGCTGTAGCCTTTTTGCTAATATTTTATTTAAGATTTTTGCATCTATATTCATGAGGGAGACTGGCCTATAATTTTCTTTCTCCCTTTTGTCTCTCCCTGATTTAGGTATCAGTACCATATTTGTGTCATAGAAAGAATTAGGAAGGACTCCTTCCTCACAAATTTTCCCGAATCGTTTGTAGAGTATTGGAATCAGTTGATCTTTAAATGTTTGATAGAATTCACTAGTGAATCCATCTGGCCCTGGGGATTTTTTCCTAGGTAGCTCTCTATGTGTATATTTCTGTAGAAAGGTTGTGGGAGGAATCTAGGGTGTCTAGGGGAGGACTTTGGGGAGGGTCTTCAGGAGGAGTCAGATGAGGTCAGACTCCAGTAATGAGTTTGGGGAGGGTATTCAGGAGTCAGATGAGATCAGACTAAAGTCATGAGTGATTAAGGGTGGGAAGTTGCTGGAGGCCACCTAGAGATCACAGGCAATGGTGGGCCAGGCCAGTTCAAGGGTGGGAACAGGAGCATCAATGGTACAAAACTGTTGGAAGAAAGGAGGACTAAAGACTTGGGCAGAGCCACAACTTAAAGCTGATGACCTCAGGTAAATGCCTTCCATGGGAAGATTCAAGGAGAGCTCAAGGGGACTCTCAGATCATTCACCTCATCATCAGGATTCTGAAATGTCAGAAGTGTCATTTTTATCACACACCCTAAGAGTGTGAGTGTGTGCCTTCTGAGCTATGTATTTTTGTTTTCCTGCTGCCAAGGTATGTATTTGGGATTTATGGGCAGGAAGGCAGGGAGGAGAGAAAAAGGTATTTTTAAAAATATTACTGTTATGATTTCATCTCAGCAAATGCTGAACTAATTTTATCAACTAGCTTAACTTAAAGACAAATTGACAAATGCATTGGTATAGCTAACAAACTATAATTTTAGCATTATAAACTGACAGATTTCCTTAAACCAGATAAACCAGTCATCCCTCTGACAACCAAAACTGTGGAGGAAGGAGAGCAGAGGATGGGTGAATACATGGTAAACAGAAAAGAACTCAATAATGAGGTAAAATAATGATAGTATATTACTCACTCTGCAATTAATTTTCTGTATGTCTTTTGATGTATCACTTAATACCTTTAGACTACAGGATCTAAGCCTAAGGTTTGTGGATAGAGTTATATAAACTCAGATGAGAAAAAAAGCCCTTCTTTTCACTTAATTGCTTCCTTTCATATGCCAATGTATTTTAATTTATACATTCAAAATGATTCAGAAATGGAGCACATTGGATCCACCAGACTTCCAAAAGGACCCATAGCTAAAAAAAAAAAAAAATAGTTGAGATTTTTATCATACAAAGAAGTGTCCTTTCTTGAAAAACATAACAACAACCATAATATCTGGTCTATCTACAATAAGTTTGTCCTTAGAGAAAATAAATATGAATAACAGTGAAAAGTTGTATAATGGCATATTTAAACTTTACATAAGGGGGGAAAACCTTATTTAATAATGAGGGTTATCAGAAAGGGGAATGGGCTGATTCAAAATGTATATTATCCCCTGTCACTAAGTAAAACCCTGTAATTCAATCTTCACTTAAGTGAAGACTGAATTACCACTTATTTGGACTATAATTGAGGTAATTAATCCTAGGGAATTTATTGAATTAGATGACCCCAGAGGTCTCTCCTAATGAGATTAGGTCATAGAGTTGTGAGAACCTATTGAGATAATCCATTCTAAGGAGTTCTGAAAGAGTTGAATTGCCTAAAGAAATGCAAAGTATTATTATTGTATATTTGGAAAAGATGGTTTTTGTAAATTTAGTCTTAGGTCTCCCTAATTCACCTGCTTGTTTCCCCCCCTCTTTTTTCTTTTCTTTCCACTGTGTAAATCTTTAAGGGCTCAATGAATTCAGAGGTTGTTACCATTAGTAGTTATAGTATGTTTAAGTTTTGTCATGGATTTCCTTTTTAATTTAATTAGAAATTTTAATTAATTAATTGCAGCTTTGGAAACCTCAAATGATGATTCAGAGGATTATGTTTACTTTGCTGATAACGCCTTAATATCTTCAGAGGAAAAATATAATATGAAAGCAAATAAACTTACTTGAGTCATTGCTTGAAACTCTACACTAATGAGAGTAGTACTGAAGATCATCTAAAATAATTTTGATTTGACTTTGGAAACTTATGTTTGGATAGAGGTGGTTGAAATTCTGGTCTCTTTTACCACTTCAAAAACAGCAGTAAAGTCACAGAATAAAACAGGAAGAAGTTGGAAAGTAACCCACTTCTTTTTTTCCATGTTGAATCTTTTTTGTTCTGCTCCTCAAAGGTCCTCATACCAGGATTAAAAAAAGGTAGAATTGCGTTTTAGGCTCTGTTTATCCGCAACAGAACCATGTGTCTCCATCCTCAAATTCCCAATCCTTCTTCACTCAGGAGAAGTAATTATTTATTGAATGTTTGTTCATTTTACTTACTGAGTTAGACAATTGGTGTCTGTCTCTCTATCTCGGCCTTTCTCTATGTCTTTCCTTTGTCTCTGGATTAGAGACATCTTGGAAAGTAAGTTTACAGAAAAGTTTACAAAAGTCAATCTTTGAGTTCAAGGTGAATCAATATCACCAATCAAATCTTTTCACCACTCATTTCACTTTCCTTAACAATAAACTGTATAAATGAAGGGAATGAACTAGATTATCTCTAAGTTTCCTTTCTGGTCACAATTTGTATGCATTTAATCCAAGCTGCACTGTTCAATATAAAGCTAGTCACTAAAATAATATGTTTATTAAGGTATAATTTCTTCATAAAGACAAATTTAAAATACCTCACTCCTATGCCTGCTTCACAAGTCATTCAGAAGACATTTTTAAAATACTTTACTCAAAAACATGCATACATTTTAAAAGGAGTCACTAAATTAGATTTCTAAACATTTAATCCCACTTTTCCTGGAAATTATAGTAGAAAGCAGCTTCTGTTTGCACGTTAGGCTCTCAATTACAGACTTTGAAATGCAGATTTAAAGCTGAGCTCCACATAGAAAAAAAAAGGAAAACAAAGGCCTGAGAAATGAGGATTCCCTGTCTCTCTTCCCTCTGTCTCTGTCTGTCTGTATCTGTCTCTGTCTGTCTGTCTGTCTCTTTTTCTCCACCCTGTCATAATTTCTAAGTAGGCAAGTTATGTAATTGGCTCCTGATTTTTCTTCCTTTCCTTTTATTGATTTCTTTACTAATGTTTCTTTCCACTTACAAAATTTTACTTAATTATCATTGAAAATATCTTAAATATTCTTCATTTACATATTATAGAAAAAAGGTACAAAGGGAAGAAAAAGAATGAAGGGAGAGGTTGATAAACAACTGGGTGCTTTCAAAAGCTCTGATGAACAAATAACTAACTTATTTTCAAATGTAGGTTTCATTAAATACTGGCTTTTTTCCTCCTTTTTAAAAATTAACTTTTGTTTATTTTTAGTTTACATCATTCATTTCCACAAGATTTTGAGTTACACATTTTCTCCCCGTCTTTCCCCTACCTACCACCCCAAAACAGCAATCTCCCCTAATCTGCTTTCCTCTATATCCTCCCCCATTACCCCTCTGACTTTCAGGTAAGGCAAGATGGATCTCCCTACCCCAGTGCTTGTATATCTTATTTCCAAGTTGCATGTAAATAATAATAATAATAATAATAGAATAGGAAAAGATGATATTTAAAAGGTGAAATTGAGAGGTTGGAGAGGAATATAATGAGAGGAGATAGGGAGAGACAGACTGGTGTTAATTATCTCATACAGAAGAGGCAAGCCATAACTGTTACAATGGAGGGGAAGAGCAGGACGGCAAAAGGGAATGGTTCAACCTTACTCTCATTGATTTTGAGTTAGGGAGGGAATGACATACACTCTAAATTGGGTATCTTGCCTTACAGGAGAATAGGTGGTAATTGGATGAGAAGGGGGATGTTGAGGGGAGGGCAGGTTGAGGGGGAGGGTTGTTAGAAGCACACACTTTTGTAAAGGGGAAGGGACAAAGCAGGGCATAGAACAAGTTCAGTGCAGGATAGAATGGAGGGAAATATAGTCCATCTATCACAATATGTCCATTGTGGAGATGTTTTGTGAAACAACACATATATGTATTGAATTGCTGGTCTTCCCAGTGGGAATGTGTGATGAGGAAGGAAGGGAAATAATCTAGGATTCAAAGTTTTAAAATGGAATGTTTAAAATATGTATTTATTATTATTGTTATTATCATTTGCTTATTAATGTTTTTAAGCTAATGGCTGGCAAACTCTTTTTTCATACATACAGTTGTCTCTCCAATAATAAAAAGAATGGAAAGCTGAATATATAGATGGGTAAAAGTTCTAAAGGAAGATTTAGATCTTTTTCTTGCATCCACATTTTCAAAGCACTTCTTAGCATTAAGAGGGGACAGATTTTTAAAGATTCAAATACAATTTCTAAAATTGACTTCTACAGTCTACTGCACTCTATAAAGTTTGATATTGTTTGGAACAGATCTTACAATTTTATCCAGCTAACAATATTTTCAGAACACATTCCAAAGGGAAAATTCAGAAAGAAGTAGAGATTGCTTTTATCATCTTCAAATTTTGCTTTTCTATATCCATTTCATTTTCAGCAGAGATCTTTTACTCCTTGATGACTTCCCCTTTTCTGTCTGTGCTCACCTGTATTTTCCCTGGGAAAACCACATATTTTAGGTCATTCAAGAAGAATCTTGATTATTTGGGCACATAGAAAACTTAAGGAGTTGACAGAGATGAATCTGCTTGCTCAGGTCAACAACAGCATTTTTGACAGTACCTTCTGAGTCCTCAAATATGAGCACATTCTCTCTGGCACTTCTATGTTGGAGGTCAAGAAGCTCTGACAGACAAGATCAAGAAAAGAATTTTTAAAAGGGGGAGATAAGTGTAGAAGCAGAGAATACTTATGCTCTCCAGCAACAGTGAACACAAAGGAATAACCTCACTCCCTTCCTTTTTTTTATTTGAGAATGTAGGCAAAAACAATCAAACTAAAGAAACTAAAATCAACACAGATAATGAAACAAGAGCAACCCTGGAGAGCAAAATATGTAAGAATGAAAATTCTCCACTACAGATGGGGGACATCTATTTTGTGTCACACTGTATTTTGTTATTTGTTGTTATTGTTTGTTTTTTCCTACTTTTACAGTTGAAGCTGATATTCAGAGGCTTGTACCACCTCTTTTTCTTTTGACCTCTAAGCTGCATTGATTTAGATTATCTTTAAACAACATGGAAAATTGTTGCTAGTTTAGTATTTTTGTCTCCTTTGTCATTAGGTTATTGATTCTCTTATATGCCTTCCAGGAAAAGAGGAGGCATAATGCATAATATATAGACAGTAAAACATTGATTGCCTAGACAACTCAGGAAATGGGGGGGAAGAGGGGGTGTTGTGTTTCTGTTTAATTGAATTTTCTTTTTAACACTGGGTTCAATCCTAGGTGTTGGAAATCTTTCCAAATTATATTAGTGTGCTATCTTGTCTCAGTTATAGTACACAATGATGTATTTAATTTAATCTTTCATTGTCAACTCAAGATTTTGCAGTACTTTCTGGTCTTCCTTCTAAAAGGCAACAGTAGATCAAGCTATACTCAAGTAGACAGAGTTTTGGTGCTATAGACAGGAGGTTTACATAATGAGACTAGAGAGACAAATCACCTGGTTGGTTGAAACTACAGTTCCCTCATCATTTCTTTCATTTGTGGATACTACAAGTAATACTTGCATAAAGTGCCTTTCAGGATTGATATACAGAGTATATAGTATTATTTCATAAATCTGGATAGATATAGAAAATACAAAAACTATTGTGGGAGGTGCAGGGACCCCAAAAATCTATACCCTACCCAAGAAAAATTAAAAGTCAGAGATATCTTGAGGAAGGAACAGGAGGTTTTATTCTCTTCCCCCATAGGAAAAGGGCGGTCCTCTCCATGGTGTCCTGGCTGTCCATTCTCTCATTGGATGAGAGGTGGGCTCTCAGTCTTAGTATGAAATCTAACCTAATGGCTGATAACAAAGAAGCCCACCATTATCTCCTATTGGAGGTATCATCCAAATAATATCATCCAAATAAATCCTTATTTGATAAAGGCCAGAACAAGGGAGGGGAAAAGGTCACAAGCAAGGGTAGAGGTCTAAAACTCCTGAAAGGGGCCTAATGGTGATGACAACAAGGGAAGAGGGGGAAGGGTCCTAGGTTGTGTAAACCCAGGACTCAGGTCTGTACAGTATTACAAAAGTCTATCTCTGCTTTCCAGAGAGTTTCTTTCACTTCTCATTCTGAGTCTTCACAGAGGGTGCAGAGAGTGTACCCCACTCACTATTAAATTCCAGTATTGTAATTTTAGACTTGGAATCCACTTCAGAAACCACCTACTCCAAACTCTCATTTTGTAAATGAGGAAACTGAGCTCTAAAGAGGTAAATTTACAAACTCCCTGCTATATAGACAGCAATTGGGAGAAGTGAGATCTGAACTTGATTCTGCTAACTCCAAATTAATTCTGTTTTTTTTTTTTACTGTAGAACACTCAATTTATTTTGATCCAAGGGTATAATACTGAGATTTATAGTGCTTTAAAATTGATGAAATAGTTGTTTCTCATACATCCTTTCCAATTCTGTGGTAGGTACAATAGATATCATTATCTTGAATTTATATTTAAGAAAAATGAGGCTCAGAGTACAGAAGGCACTTGTCTGGTCACAGAGGATACACAACCAGTAATTGTCAGAAACAGAATTTGGATCTAGGTCTTTCTGACTCTAGGTCTTCCATTCTTTCTATATTGGCCTCAGAAGAAGTTTGATTTTATGAATTTGATTTGAGATATTTTTCTGAGGTTAGTGATTTCTTTTTTAATTTAACCAAAAGATGAATTAAAAAAAATATCCATGTAGGATTGCTGGAATGTTGATAGTTAAGTCATGGTTATTAACTATAATTTTATAGGTCCATAGCAGAAGTTCTTTTATTTTTTCAAACAAAGCAGATAGTAGTATTTCAGAAGACCAATCTGATCCATTGTGTGTCTAACAACGAAGGTCTATAGTTCAATATGTGCAGTCTGTTCCAGACTTAGATTAGAGTTCTGTTGGCACTGGTGGGGAGGGATCAGGGTGAAATCAAAGCAACCAAGTCTTAGGGAAGGATCTGCAAGTTTAGAACTTTCTCCTTCAACTCACTGGATTGGAGGGCTAAAGTGCTAGGTACATGAATATATTCAGGTCTCTGCAATAGATAAAAAGGTCTCTTTCCTTTCATTTCACAGTTGTCTGTACATTTCCTTAAAAAAGATTATAAATAAGCCAGTCTTTGAAGGTAGTTGGATCCAGACAACATTCTCCTTCACTTTCAGAGAAGTTTTTCTCTGTATTTTGTTTCCTGGGGTTCCAAAAGAGATCGTGACAACAGGTTGATTTTTCTGAACACACAGAAAACAAAATAACAAAAGTAAAACAATCAAACTTCTTATGTGGGAGGCTAGTAGATAGTGTGGATAAAGACTAAGGAGTAGCAGCCAGCAACATTCTGCTCTTGTCTGCTAACTAATCAATATAGGATTTGTGTCCAGGAACTTTTGAATTTAAGTAAGAGGTTAGTTATACAAGAAACTTTACTGAGCCATCATGCATTGCCTTTTACTGAAAGTCTGGAACCAAATTTTTTTTCCTGTAAATTAAATATTATCATGCATTTTAAAATCCATGGGCTCCCATAAAATTAATGCTCAATAGAAGTATAAGTTCTTATCAGACTGATGGGATTTGTCTGAAAGAGGCATAAGCATTCCTCCTTCAGGTCTGAGAGAAATTTAGTACTGTTAGGAACTTTCAGGCTTGAGGGAATTCTTAAAAGTAGTTGGCAAAGAATGAAAATAAGAGAAAGGAACTGGGACTACAAGAGCTGCCCAGCACCAGCATCTGTGAGGAAACTACTCAGACATATATAGGACTTAAACATCTGAAATGGAAAGAATTGGAGGTACAGAGATAATAGGGAAAAAAAATTTCTGAGAAGACAGAATTATATCGGAGAAGGGGAGACCAAGATAAGCCATTGGGCTCTGAAGTATCTTAGAACAGAGGACACAAACTGAAACTATCAATTATACCTCTTTAAGAATGGAAGTTTCCAAAAAAAACAATGTTATTTCCTCTCTCCAACTTCATAGTATGTGACTGCTCAGCAGCAGACAGTGTTAGGCTAGGAGTTGGGAAGACATAACTTCAAATCTGGTCTCAGCCTTCCATGTGCTTTGTGACATCACATGTTATTGACCTCTTTCTGTCTTACTTTTTTCATCTGTAAAATAAAGATAATATTGGAATCTTCCTCCCTGGTGTTTATGAGAATATGAAATAATATGTGAAAGGTTTATGGCAAACCTTAAAACTCTATATAAATTTTATTTATCAACAATAGATTCTTTTTAATTCTTTTGCTTAAATATTTTTTGATTTCACATTTTTACCTCAAACATAAAGATGCCCAAGGTTAGCATGAGGGAGGAAAGAGGATAGACAATAAGAATTTATAAAGCATTTACTATTTACTAATAAATTGGGATGCAGTACAAGCAAAAAGAAACATCATAATAACTTTTATGATAATAATTTTTATAAACATAATAACTTACACTTTTAAAACATTATTGTTTTAAAACAGTTCCTATGCCAGGCACTATGCAAAGCAATTTTCTCCTTTGATCCTTAAAACCACCCAAGGAAATAGGCACCATTATTATCTGAAGAGGTATAAAATAGTAGAGCCAGCAGGACTGAGATAGGAGATAAGATCAGGATGTGACCAGTCAGAAAAGTGGTCAAAGAAGACAATGACTTTCACCCCTTCCCCCTCTCCCACAAAGATTTCTCCTGCCTAGTGGTTGAGTGGGGAAATGACTTCAATACAAATGGTGCCCAATGGGTTAACATTTCCAGTATTTTGTGAAGCCACTAGTTTATTCTATAATCTGAAGGTACCATAAAGTCCTTTTCTCCTTATCTTGAACTTGTGAGAAAAGAATTACTTTTGTCTCCCTTATTCTGTTTTTCCTGGGTCCTTTAATTTTTAAGCTGTATCTTTTTGTCTTATCCTTAAATCCTCAAACCATAAAAAATCCCCTTTGCCCCCTTGATCCTGTCCTGTGTTTAATTTTTAACTCCCATGGGGGGCGGAGCCAAGATGGCAGTGTAGAAGCAGCAAAGTTTGGCAGCTCCCACACAGCCACCTTAAATAGCCATAAAATACCAGTCTAAACAAATTTCAGGGCTCCAAAACTCAAAAAACTGCAGAAAACACATCTATTGCTGAAGGCAGCTGGGCAGGTGGGGCTGTTTTGAGGCAGGTTTGGAGGCAAGGCCAGTCTAGCCCCAAACTGGGGCCTGGCCCAAGGGTAGTCAGGAGGATCCACAGCTGGAGTCTACAGGAGAGTGGATCAGTGGCAACTGGGCCAGTTTCTAAATTTGTGAAGCGAGGAGAAATAAGGATTAGGAAAAGGTCAGTGGAATTCAAGCTAAATTTGGGGGAAAAAAAGTAGTCTGGCCAAACTGCCCCCAGGGCAAGGAAGCAGCCGAACCCAGCTGCTTCAGACTTCCTGGCCTGCAGAACACAGAGGGGTCAAAGCAACTGATCAAAGGCCAAGTGCTCTTGCATTGAGCAGCCTGGATCCAGATCATGGTCTTTGGTGGTGGTCCTGGAGTGCGATTTCAAGCGAGCCAAAGTTGGTGGGGGCTGAAGCAACCCCCTATTAGCTCCAGCATCTGTGAAAACCCCAGCCATTTGGGACAGAGCAGAGCTCAACAGAGCTCAAAAACCAAGCAATTAATTCACTGGCCAACATGAGGGAAAGGAAGCAAAGTAAGAACAGTAATCAAACTCTAAAATCCTTTTTTGGGGACAAAAAGGATCAAAGCATGGAGCAGGAGGAAAACAATATATTCAGAACTCCCACACCAAATGTTTCCAAGAAACATGAAGATTGCCTACAAGCCATAGATTGACTTGAAAAGGACTTTGAAAACCAAATAAGAGAAATGGAGGAAAAATTGGGAAGAGAAATGAGAATGATGAGAGAAAATCATGAAAAGAGAATCAGCAACCTGACTGAAGAAAATAACACCTTAAACAGTAGACTAACTAATGTATTAGTAGGGAGGATGGGGAGAAGAGGCTAGCTGATGGAGGCATGGGCAGGGTCTGGGGGAGGGTTGCTGGAAGCACACACTTCAGTAAAGGGACAGGGACAGGGTAGAGAATAGAACAAGTTGGGGGGCCGGGATAAGGAGGAGGGACATATAATCAGCCTCTCACAATATATCCACTGTGGAGATGCCCTGTGTAATTACCCATGCATAGCCTGTATTGAATTGTTTGTCCTTCCAGTGGGTGTTGTTGACAAGGGAGGAACCAAAAGAATCTAGAATTTAAAGCTCTTCAATCAAATGTTAATATATATATATATGTATGTATGTGTGTATACATATGTGTATATGTATATATATGTATGTGTGTATATGTATATGTGTATATATGTATGTTTGTATATGTATATGTGTGTATGTGTATCTATGTATATGTGTGTGTGTGTATATATATGTGTGTATATATATATATATATATATATATATATATATATATATATATATGATTATTGTCATTAACGACTTGCAACTGGGAATTAAGATAAACAAGTACTGGGGTAGGGAGACCCTCCCTGCCCTACCAGAAAGTTAGAGGAGTATTGGAGGAGGACATAAAAGAGAGCAGACTGGGGGAGGGGCTTTACAGTGGGATCACTGTTTTGGGGTTGGGGAAAGACCTGGAGAAAATTTTTAACTCAGAATATGGTGGAACTGGATGATGTAAACAAGAAAATAAATAAGATAATTAATTTTTAAAAATAAAGGAATAAACCCTTTGGTACCATTAAAAAATATTTTTAACCCTCATGAAAAATTCTAAAACTACATCACCATTCTGAAACCTCTATATAAGCATAACACCCTCAAACAAATAGCTTTCATTCTAGGAGACCTGTGCTACTTCACAAAATACAGCAACATGGCAACAGAGAAGGACAAAGTGAATTCTTTCACACTCAAACCTGCTTTCCCAAAACTCTACCCTCAAAATTATCTTCATTTTACACATGAGGAACTTGAGGGAAATAGCACTTAAATGACTTATTTAAGGTCACACACCTAGTAAAAATTTGAGGTGAGATTTGAACACAGTTTTGCCAGATTCAAGACCTGGTGCTCTATTCACAGCACCACCTGGCTGCCTTTGAATAGAAAGAAAAAGGCTAAAGATAAAAACTGTAATTCATGATGAGCAACAAAACATTTGGTGCAATGTCAGGAAATTTTCTAACTTGGAACTCCAATCTTTATTGATTTAATGATTTTTTTTGTCTTATGTAAGCTCTTTGAAATAAGAAAAAGTCAACATGTAGACCCTGAGCCATGATACTGACAGTGGGGTTTAAAAAACAAGTGCAAAACTAAACTAATTTCTGTAACTGGGTGTGGTTGAATAAATATATAGAAAGAAAAGAGGGAGAGAATGTTGGAAGGTTCCTAGAGAAAAGATCACACACTAAACCACTCCCCAAGGGAGGAGATAGGAAAGACCAGAGAAGGATTTATTTCTGACCAAGTACCAGCCAGCTGTCTGTGTCCCCTACAGTGATAACTACTGTTGTTACAAATATATATGTTGCTTTGTTTGAAGAAAAATCGCTTAGCTGCCTTCCAGGAATTTAAGGGCTGTGGTGTGGAAGAAGGGTAAGGCACATTCTTTTGGACCTCAGAGAACGGAATTAGTAGACCTTGATGAAAACTGAAAAGCAGCAGATACCATAAAACTATAAAATTTCATAGCTGGAAGGGACCTCAGAGGAATTCTCATTTAACCCTTCCCTTGACAAGAATTCCGTCTACATCATAATGAACAAGTCGTCATCTAATCTTTATTTAAAAGATTGGAAGTAAGGGGAACTGATATAACCCAAGAGAGGTTACTATATTTCTTAATGATTCTAATCATTAAAATGTTTTTTCCTTATGTATAGCATAAATGTGCCCCTTTATACCTTCTAGGAAACTGCTAGTTCTGCCCTCTGAGACCAATCAAAATATGTCAAAACTCTGTTCCCTGCAACAATCCATTTAAAACTTGAAGGCAGCCATTATATTACACCTAGTTCTTCTCTTTTTCAGGCTAAATATTCCAAAATGCTTTCAGATGACTCCCATATAATATCACACACAAGCCATTTACTATCCTTGCTGGCCTTCTTTTTCAAAATTTTTAAGAGTCTTCCTAAAATATGATGTCCAGAAATAAACACGGAACACCCCATGTGGTATGGCCAGGGAAGAACACGGAAGGACTGATTTTCTGATGCATTATGCTGCTGAGTTTTATTGAGTTTGCAGTTTACTAAAAGCCTGTTTGCTTTTTTAAAGACAAATCTCTCCTCTGGCCATGCTTCTCTCATGTTATATTTATAAAATTGAATTTTTAGACCCATGTGATACTTTTGAGCTTATTTCTTTTGAATTCTACTTTGTTAGATTCAGTCCAGCTTCTCCCTCATCACAAGACTTTTTGAATCCTGAGTCAGTTATCCAGTGAGCTAGACTTCTAGATTTCGGAAAACCTGGCAGAAATCCATGCCTTTATCCAATCCTGTGATAAAGTAGAACAACCTAGGACAAAAAGCAAATTTCTAAACTAGTCCACAGTAGGACACTTTGAAAGGTCAACTATTTCAACTATTTCTGAAATTACATCATTCTGCTATGGCCTGGTCTACATCTTTCCAAATTATCTGAAATAATTGGACTAGAGATTGATAAACACCTTTCTAAAAGCTAGGTTAACTGCATATGTAGTCTTTCTCTGACCTACTAGGGGCATTTGCTTTCATCTATTTGCTTACCACTCAATAACATTACTCTAGAATTTAACAGGAATCAAAATTGGCAATATTGACCAAAAGGTCCAAATTTCATTCTAATCTCTTTTGGGGGGGGGGGTAATAGCTCTAATTTTATTTTTTTTAAAATTTGTTTTCTTGTTGACATTATTCATTTTCATGAGATTTTTGAATTATATATTTTCTCCTCGTCTTTCCCCTACCCCAGCCCCGAAACAGCAATCCCATTGTAAAGCCCCTCCCCTGATCTGCTCTCTAACTTTCTGGTAGGGCAGAAAGGGTCTCTCTATCCTAACCCCTATATATCTTAATTCCTAGCTGCAGGTATTGCAGAGCTTTAAATTCTGAATTCTTTTGATTCTTCCCTTGTCACCCACCCCCACTGGAAGAGGAATAAATTCAATACAGGCTGTGGGTGTGTGATTATACAGGACATCTTCATAGTGGATATATTATGAACAATGATTATATGTCCCTCCTTCCTATCCCTACCCCTCTTGTTCTTTTCTCTACCCTGTCCCTGTCCCTTTACTGAAGCATGTACTTCCAGCATCCCTCCCCCAGACCCTGCTCTCCCCTCCGTCATCCCCCCCCTCATCCCCATGCCCCCTACTCTCCTGTGTGTCATGATGCCCAGTTTAGAGTTTATGCCATTTCTTCCCTAAACCAAATTCAATGAGAGTAATTGAAAGTAAATTTGTAACAGTTATCCCTTGCCTCTTCTATATGGGATAGTTAACCCTGTTTTGTCTCTCCCTGTCTCATTTCATCCTAGTCCCCTCCCACCTCAGAATTTCAACTTTTAAAGTATTGTCCCTTCGTATTCAATTCGTCCTATACCTTCTATGTACACATATGCACTCATGCTCAGATATGTATTCATACCAATGTATAGCCTCCTATTTAGACATATGTGTAAGTATACTTATATATACATTTTTATTCCCCTCCCTTATCCTCATACTCAGAACAGTTTCCTAAGTTACTATTATCATTTTCCATATTGGCATGTAAGTAATTCAAATTTGATAAGTTCCTTATGATTTCTTTCCCATGTTTACCTTCTCATGCTTCTTGTGTTTGTCAAATTTTCTGTTCAGTTCTGTTGTTTTTTCAGCAAGAATGCATGAAAGTCCTCCACCTCATTGAATGACCATATTTTCCCATGGAATAATATGCCCAGTTTTGCTGGGTAGTTGATTCTTGGTTTTAATCCCAGCTCTCTTCATCTTTGAAATATCATATTCCAGGCCCTTCAGTCCCTCAGTGTAGAAGCTGACAGATACTGGGTTACCCTGAGAGTGCTTCCACAGTATTCAAATGGTTTTCTCTTGGCACCTTTAATATTTTCTCCTTTAGCTGGGTATTCTGGAACCTGGCAATAACATTTCCAGGAGTTTTCTTTTGGTAATCTTTCTGAAGAGGTGATTGGTGAATTCTTTCAAGTTCTATTTTGCCCTCTGATTCTAAAACATCAGGGCAATTTTCTTTGATCATTTCTTGAAAGATGCTTTACAAGTTCTTTTTCTGGTCATGGGTTTCAGGTAGATCAATAATTTTCAAATTGTCTCTCCTGGATCTATTTTCCAGGTCAGTGGTTTTTTTCAGGGAGATATTTCACATTGTTTTCTATTTTTTTCATTTCTTTGTAACTGTTTAATAGTATCTTGGTTTCTCATAAAGTCATTAGCTTCTACTTGCTCCACTCTAATTCTGAAGGAATTGTTCCCTTCAGAATGCTTTTGAGCTTCTTTATCCATCTGGCAAATTCGACCTTTTAAGGCATTCTTCTCCTCATTGGCTTTCTGGGTTTCTTTTGCCATTTGAGTTAATCTATTTTTTAAAGTGTTATTTTCTTCAGTCAGTTTGTTGACTCTCTTTTTATGACTTTCTCACATCATTCTCATTTCTCTTTCCAATTTTTCCTCCACTTCTCTTATTTGTTTTTCAAAGTCCTTTTTCAGTTGATCTATCACTTCTGGTCATTCTTCAAGTGTCTTTGAAGCATTTGGTGTCGGAGTTCTGACTATGTTGTCTTCCTACCATTTCATGCTTTGATCCTTTTTGTCCACAAAAAATGGATTCTAGAGTTTTATTGCTGTTCTTATTTTGCTTCCTTTTCCTCATGTTGGCCAGTCAATTAATTGGTTGTTGTTTTTTGGTTTTTGGGGTTTTTTTTAGCTTTGTGGAACTCTGGTTCCAGGGTGGAAAGCTATGTTCCAAATCGCTGGGGTTTTCCTAGCTGCCAGAGCTATTAGGGGGTTGTTGCACAACCCCCCCAGCTTTGGCTTGCTGAGAGTGCACCCCAGAACCCCCACCCAAGACCATGATCCAGATCCAAGCCACTCAATGCAAGAGCACTTGGCCCTGATCTATAGATTCAGCCCCCCTTTGGGGTCCACAGGCCAGGGGATCTGAAGCAGCCCAGTGGGGGCAGCCGACAGTTACAGCAGTTCCTGCCCTTCCCCCACTGCTTCCTTGCCCTGGGGGTAGATCGGCCAAACTGCTTTTCCTCCGCCAAATTTAGCTTCAAAGTTTCACTTTCACTGACCTTCTCTAATCCTGGCATGCTAGATGTGAAGATCTCTCCAGGTGCTCTAGATCTGCTCCCCAGGGTAGACTCACGCTGTGGTTTGGGAGGCTCAGCTCCTCCTGATGCCCTGGGGCCTGGCCACTGTTTTGGTTTCAGGCTGGGCTGGTCTAGGCTCCTGGCCTGCTGCAATGAGCCCCTCTTGCTAAGATGCCTTTCTCTAATCCTTATTTTTCACACCTTGATACATGTGGAGTTTGGTAGAGATGCTGTAGATCTTCTCCCTTGTAGACTAGCTGCAGTTCGGCTCGGCTCCTCCCAACCACCCTGTGACCTGGCCATGTTTCAGTTTCAGGCAGGGTTGGCCCTGGCTCCCAGTCTGCTGCCATGAGCCCCTCCTGCCGAGCTGCCTTTAACAAGAGATGTGTTTTCTGTATTTTTGTGAGTTTGAGAGCCCTAGAATTAGGGTCATATTTTATGGATGTTTAGGGTGGCTCTGTGGGAGCTCCGGAACCAAGGTGCTTCTACACCGCCATCTTGGCTCCACCTCCTCTCATCTCTTTTTTGAAAGTTGGTATAGTATTTGCCCTTCTACATCCCTATGCCATCTCTCTAGGTCTCAGTGATCAATCAATCAATAAACATTTATTAAGTGCTTATTATGTGCCAAACACTTAGCTAAGTGCTTGCAGTGCAAAAAAAGAGACAAAAGACAGTTCTGCCTACAGTGAACTTACAATGAAATGGACAGACCATGTGCAAACAAACAGAGAGGAAGTGAGGTATACATAGGATAAAAAGGAATTATTATCAGAGGGACTTGTTGTTACATTGTTCTTCAGTTGTGTCCAAAGTTTCAAGACCTTATTTGTGATTTTCTTGGAAAAAGTTGTAGAGTGGTTTGACATTTTCATTTTGACATTTTGTCACTGGACTCGGTGAATAGAGTGCCCAGTCTGTAGTCAGGAAGACTCAGTTTCCAGAGTTCAAATCATCATCAGACAATTACTATCAGTGTGACACTTATAAAGTCACTTAACTCTGTTTGCCTGATTTTTCTCTTTTGTAAATTGAGCTGGAGAAGGAAATGATAAACGACTCCAGTAACTTTGCCAAGGAAACTCAAATGGGATTATGTAGAGCTGTATAATACTAAAAATAACTGAACAACAGAGAAAATTAAGAGCCTTTCAGAAAGGTTTCCTGTAGGAAGTAGGATTTTAGCTGATAATTAAAAGAAGCCAGAGGTTTAGTATTCTGAAGAGAGGGGGAGGTTCAAGGAATGGGGAAGGAACCAAAGCATGTTCAGAATGGAGAAATGGAGTGCCATGTTTGTGAGAGTAAGAAGACCAGTGTTACTGGATTGATAATGTATGTGCTGGAGAGTAAGCTATAACAAGATTGGGAAAATAGAAGGAAGCTAGACTTTAAAGGATTTTGAATACCAAATTGAGAATTTTGTATTTAATCCTGGAGGGAATAGGCACTGAGTTTTATTGAGGAGGGGAGTGACAAGATTGGATTTATACTTTAGGAAAAACACTGTTCAAGATGGACTTGAATAGGGAGAGACTGGAGGCAGGCAAATCTGTCAGTAGTCTCTTGAAGTAATCTAAGTGTGTAGTAATGAGGGCTTACATTAGAATGATGGCAGTGTCAGAGGACAGAAGTGTTGATATTTGAGAGATGTCATAGACATGAAATTAATAGGACTTTGAACAACTTGGATAAAGGGAATGTGATAGAGTGAGGAATCCTAAGTTTTGAGAAGAGTCTAGGATAGTACTACCTTTTATAGTAATAGGAAAAGTAGGAGTGGGAAGGATTAAAGGGGGAAAGATAGTAAGTGCTGTGATATGAAATGATTAAGGGGAAAAATCAATAAAGAGGAATTATGTACCAGTTAGATAAAATGTTCTACTAAATTCACAGGAGACTGAAGACAGAACCTCTCTAAGTTAAATCTTTCATTGAATGAATAAACAAAGACAATCTAATGCTTTTTATGATCAAAACTCTTTCTTAGCCCCTTTTTTGATCCCACCCCCAGGATGGGGTGTGTGCAGGACTGTATCCCATTGTTAATCTAAAATAAAAAGGTCTACAAAAGTAACAGCAACTTAGGACCTTTAATAAAGGCAAGGGAATTGTAATTTAGGTCACCAAGCAACTCCAAAGTATTAGAGTGCCTAAGGGGACTGGGGCAGGATTAAATAAATACCAACCAAGAGGGAGTCTCAGGCAAGTAACGGCTTGGAGAAGTTATTACACAAGTTGTTTTGCATTACAACTGACAGTTTATACAGAAGTTTGGGAAGACTCTGGAGTAGTAATATCTAGTTAGAAGGGCAGGCTTCTCTCTCTCTGTCTCTCTGTCTCTCTGTCTCTGTCTCTGTCTCTGTCTCTCTCTGTCTCTCTGTCTGTCTGTCTCTCTCTATCTCTGTCTCTCTCTGTCTCTGTCTCTGTCTGTCTCTGTCTCTGTCTCTCTGTCTCTGTCTCTGTCTCTCTGTCTCTCTCTGTCTGTCTCTCTCTGTCTCTGTCCGTCTCTGTCTCTGTCTCTCTCTGTCTCTCTGTCTCTCTCTCCCTCTCTCTCTGTCTCTGTCTCTATCTCTGTCTCTCTGTCTCTCTCTCTCTCTCTCTCTCTCTCGCTGTCTCTTTGTGTGTATGCATAAGTGTATGTATGTCTCCTGTCACTATACTGGTTTCCCTTCTATACCAATGATCCTATCTTCCCAACTACAATAATAACTATTCATTTTTTTTATCTTAACCAATATACTTTGAAAAATAAATATCTCTAAGTAGTTTTGATTTTCATTTTTTTGCTTTTAGTGAATTTCACATTCTCTTGTGCTTTTTATAGTTTGAGACTTTTATTTTCAGAACTATTTGTACACAACCCTTAACAAGTTCTTCATTAGAAAATTATTCCTATTAGTATATATTTATGATAATTCCTCATACATTTTCTGTATCTCATTTCTTCTGGTGGAATTTGTTGCATTTTTCCTCTACTGTAATGCTTCTGATCATGTCTCCATTTATTTTTTCAATCATTTAAACAATAAACATTTTGTTTAAAGCATCTAAGACCTCAGCACTGTGCTCATCATTTGTCATACAAAGATGAAAATAAAATAATCTATGACCTCAAGAAGCTTATAAGTGCTCACTCCTATTGTATAATTATCTCCCTGTATACTCAGTTCTCATGTGCATTTTGATAGTATTGTAGTAAATGCTGCAAGTTTTTTGTCTAAACCTAAGATTTGACAAGCTGCTTTCCATTTTCCAAAGATGTTCTTGTCAAAATTGGAGTACCCAGATCACATGATCAGCAAGTTGACAGATCAATCACTTCATCTAAAATCATTTAAATCTGTGCCCCTCAAAAGGAATTATATACCAGTTATAGAATAATTTCAGTTAAATTTGTGAGAGAAAAAAATCAAAACCCTCCACCCTCTAAGTTAAATCTTTCATGCATGAATCAAGACCATATAATTTAAGGATTTTTTTTCTCTCTCAATGTTCCTCCTTAAACAATACCCCTCACGTTCCACTGGCTACATAAACAAAGGAGTCACTGTGACAGGGCATGGGTCTAAGCCTAAGCCAAGACATATTCCCCTTACCCCAAAAGAATTTGAGTCCCTTTTGTCCACAGGTCTGGAGAAAACCCTGGGAAACTCATCTTAAATTCTCCCTGGATTTTCTTACCCTTAATCTTGTCAAAATATCCTTAACCTAGCCTAGTCTCTCTATTCTTTATTACCTCTGAATTGCTTCCCCCTGCTTTCTACCCTTGATCCCATAAAAATCCCATTCTCCTGGTTCCTGGGAATCTGAACTCTAGTCACCCCAGTCCCATCAAGATCGTCGTTAGATTCCTCCTCAAAACTCTCCCAAACCCCTTGTTATATTCACCTCAGACTACTTGATCACTCATACATAGATCCCTCCCATAGGTGATCAGATTCAGTCTAGATGAGATTCAATCTTGCTGAGGTTCAGTCTAGGCTGCTTATCAATACCATCCCACAAATTCCTTAAGAGTCTACCCAATATGGCTCATGTTTAATAAACTGTTTTTCTTTGGCTGAAAGAAGACTCGGGTCAAATTCATTCAGCAAAACCCAGGGTGTCAGTATTTTGGCATCCCGAGCACACTTTAACCTAAAGCTCACCAACTGTAACTGTATTATGGCCTAAATCATATTGTTTGTAGCTCACTACTGTACTGAAGGAATATAAATGGTGTTGATGGGTTTCAGGCTCTGGGAATCCCCTTGAACTCTCCTTGAATCTTCCCACTTGATGAGGAATTTGCATTATTTCTAGGCTCAAATTCTGTTACTCTTAACCTAGCCTAGCCCTCCAGTGTCTTCAGTTATTTCCCACCCTTAATTCCATTCCTGTACCCTGACCTCAGTCCCATCAAGATCCTCCTTAGATTTCTCCTCACAACCCTTCCCCAACACCTCATCCAGATCACTCCTAGATCACATCCAGTCTTTCTGTATATAAGATCCATCTTGCCTCCATGAAGGGGCTGAGATTCAATCTATCTCAGG
The DNA here is from genome assembly GCA_028646575.1 of Pseudocheirus occidentalis. Taxonomy (NCBI): domain Eukaryota; kingdom Metazoa; phylum Chordata; class Mammalia; order Diprotodontia; family Pseudocheiridae; genus Pseudocheirus; species Pseudocheirus occidentalis. The sequence goes on along the minus strand of CM053599.1, from coordinate 155,360,452 downwards.
CACATTTGGTGTCAGATTGTTCTGGTCCAGCTTGTCAATAAAAGTGTCACAAATACTTAAGTTCCTTAAGAGTCTACCCATTATGGTGAATTTTTAATAAACTTTGTTTTACTTTGGCTGAGAGAAAACTTGAGTATTTTAGGATCTTGAGTACCCCCAAACACCAGACCTCAACATTTATGGTTCCCTGAGCAGAAAACATTGCTAATGTTAAGTACTTCTCCTGCCAAGACTGAAAAGTATGCAAACCTCCCCCTCTCCATATTCCTTTCTCATTTTCCAAGTACCTTGGAAGTATCTTTCTGGCCTGACCTCTCAGGTACCATTAGATAAGACAACTAGGAGGTTGACTTGTACTCAGCCTGATGCTCTTAGATTTGATGGTCAGTGGTTATGTTGGAGGTCATGGACCTGGGCACAGTTTCTAAAGCATGGAGGACAGGGAAAAATGCTCCATACAGAAGTGTATGCCTAATTCTTTCAGTTCTTTTGGTGCCAGGAAACTGGGAACATGAGGTGTCTTTCTGTGTTTGTTGTTGATTTTTCTTGTTTGGTTTTGTTTGTTTTTTGAAGCTTACTTTGAGATCTTCCTTTATGTAGTAAGAGACTTCCAGCCCCCACACCTATAATGGGTCAATCCTTTTCAATTCCCAAAAGTTTCCCTCTGGGATATCTTTCACAACATTGGGGAAAATTTAGTTTCTCAAAAGAACTTAAAAAGAAGCTGGTGATACTTTGCAGCATTATTTGGCCTCAGTATTACCTAGAGGGCCACAAAGTATGATCTGTTTTGGGGACTTTAAAACATAATACTCTCTGGGAGTTAGAATTATACTGTTGGCATAGAGCATGGAGTGTGTGGGCTGTCCAAGCACAAACTCAATCATAGCAAAGCCAGAGCTAAGCAGGGCAGATTTACTCAACCACCACAGGAGTGATTCTCAAACCTCTCACCACAGGATGGGGTTCTTTCAGAACTGGATAAGAGACAGCAGCAGGTCTTGCTGCAGTGGCAGAAGCTGCTCCTGGGATTATCAGTCCTCAGCCTGAAAGTTTAAAAATCACCTACCTGAACTTCCAGGAGCCAAGATGGGGGAGTAAATCGTAGCTACTTTTATCATCCTCTCCAACCCGGAAAAACCCAGAGAATATTGCCCCAAGGCAAAATTCTGGAATAGTAGAACTAGCAGCAGTCTTGCTGTGGAGGAAGGGTGGGATTGCTGAGGCTAAAGGGAAGGACAGAAGAAGCCCCATCTCAGTCATCCAGCAGGAGATCCTGAATTTTAGGAGTGTGGAGCAATCAAGCACTAATGCCAGATCCCCGGGTGTGTCTGTGAACAACCAGGGGAATTGACAGACAACAGGCTATCCCCAGCCACCAGCAGATGAGGCTCTCTGAATTCTAGTCCAAGGACACTGAGGTAGAAACCTAAAGGGGCCAGATAACTCTTCTGCCACATCTCACACTGTGAGCTTCAGTATAACTCCAGGGAAACCCAGAAAATCCTGGTCAAGGCCTCAGTCTAGGCACTCAGAGGCCACAGCACACAAAACCAAAATCCAGAGCAGTAATTCCCAGCATAGGAAGCATGGGTCAGGGACAGCTAGGTGGTACAGAGAATAGAGCATTAGCCCTGGAGTCAGGAGTGCCTAAGTTCAAATCTGGCCTCAGACAGTTAACACTTAGTAGCCATGTGACCTTAGGCAAGTCACTTAACTCCAATTGCTTTGCCTATTATCTTCCAAAAGGCAAGAGAAGAGGAAGAAGAAGAAGAAGAAGAAGAAGAAGAAGAAGAAGAAGGAGAAAATAGAAGCAGCATGCATCAGAGACCTCTGTACCCCTGGCTTTTAAAAGCCAGGTAACAGACAATCACAACAGGTAAAAAGCATATTGGAAAAGCAAAGAATTTAGAATCTTATTATGGTAAGTAAGAAGAACCAAATACAGAACAGGACAGTACTGATCCTATACTCACATCTTCAAACGCAAAAGAGAACATGAATTGGTCTCAAGCCCCAAAAGCACCTTTGGAAGAGCTCAAGAAGAATTTTAAAAACCAAATTAGAGAGGTAGATGATAAATTGACCAATTGTTTTTTTTAAAAAGCAATTGGCAAAATTGGGGAAAAAAAACTGAAGAAAACATCTCCTTAAAATGGAAAATTTGTCACGTGAAAGGAAGTTTACAATTTAACTGGAGAAAACAACTCCTTAAAAGCAAAAACTGAAACAATGGAAAAGGTGGTTCAAAAATAACTAGGGAAAACCATTTGCTAAAAAAAATAAGAGTTAGACAAATTGAAGCTAATGATTCAACAAAGGATCAAGAATCAGTCAAACAAAATCATATGAAAAAAAAACAGAAGAAAATGTAAAATATTGCATTGAAAAAACTACTGACCTGGAAACACATTCAAGGACAGATAATCTAAGAATTATTTGTCTACCAGAAAGCCATGATGAAAAAAAGAACCTAGACAGCTATAATGCCATGCATGAGCAGATTCCCAAAAGAATGCTACTGTGAACAGCTTTTAAGGTTCTGATTACATAGTATAGTTAACACTACATTTATTCCGTAACAAATCCAGGCAAATATTCACATCAAATCACAATAAAATATTCACAACACTACATCTTTTCACAGAAAATCACAATATACTGTTCACAACAACTTAACATTAGAATGGCCAAATAGTTTTCACCAAAGTTGTCATAGTATTAAGAACAAAGAACAAAGAATAAACATCTGATAGCGCTAAGGAGGTTTGCCTCCTCACTCATTCAGTCATATCACAATACAATAGTCAATCTTCCACACATGCGGCAATTATAGGTTAACTTAGTCATTTAAATAACAATCAGTCACTAATTATTGTTACTCAGTAAATACAAACATTAGAAAACTACACAAACCCTCCACCAGTTGAATCAATAAGTCACTTATTCAGATTGACAATTATTAAGCATCATTAATCACTAAATACAGTCATTAGAAAATTACACAAACCCTCCACCTCTCAATGTCCAGCAAACTTCATTTTCAATAGGCATTCAATATCCAAGGAGAGGCCTTTTCTTTATCTTGACCCAGGGTGGACTTTCAGATTCCCTGGATCCCCTTCCATGGTCCCAGCTCCTGCCTGAATCCACCAAACAGTCACCTGAATTCAGTGGAAGACAGATCCTAGGTCCTTGTCCAGTCCTCCAGGCAGTTATTGGTACACACTGAAGTTCATAGGATCCAGCAGATCTCAAAACCTTCACCACTTCTGTTGCCAGGAACTCAAGGATCAACCGAGCCACAAACAAACAAAACCTTATTCTGGTCATGCTTCTTCAGTTCTCCAGCAGTTCAGCTGGCCCTAGGATCCAGAAGAAATCTCAGCTTTCAAGGCAGCTTTCCAGGTCGCCTCCTTGGCTGCAACTTCTGCCTTCACCAGATTCTGGTCTCATAGCAAATTCCAACTCAGTTCTCAATCCAGCAGCCAAGCTTCCAGATTCTGTAAAAATTCTGCTCCCTCCACCAGGAGCCACCAGGAAGAAAACTCTTGATTCTGACTGTTGGCCCTTTGGAGCTTTTCTTAAACACACACACACACACACACACACACACACACACACACGCATGCACGCACGCACGCACGCACATGCATATGCACACGCACATGCACACACACACATTGGCTTCCTGTCTCAACCAACCCCTTCCTGTTATGTCAGAAACAGGAGACAGAGCTCAAACCTTCTGTTTCTTTCACAGAGGTACTTAGCACTTAGTTACTAAGGGCTTCAAATTTAAATTGATTACCTTTGCAACAGCATTATTAAAGAAATCATTAAAGCACACTACCCTAGAACCAGAGGGCAAAATAGTTATTGAAAGAATCCACAAAACACCTCTTGAAAGAGATCCAAAATTGAAAGCTCCAATGAATGTTGTAGTCAGATTACAGAAGAATCAGATCAAGGAGAAAGTACTGAAAGCAGCCAAAAAGAAACAGTTCAAATATCAAAAAACTGCATTCAGTATCATGCAAGACCTAGCAGCTTCTACATTAAAAGATCAAAGGAATTGGAATGTATTATTTTGTAAGGCAAATGATCTTGGACTAAAACTGATGGTCAACTACCCAGATTGACTGAGCATAATCTTTCACACAATGAGATGGTCATTCAATGAAATAATGAACTTCTTTATCTTCCTGATAAAAAGGCCAGAGGTTAATGGAAAATTTGATCTCCAGATACAGGACTCAAGAGAGACATAAAAAAGTAAACAGGTAAAATGCTCACACACACACACACACTCACACACACACAACTTGTTGTTCAATAATAACAAGCTGTTTATATCCCTGTACATGAGGATGACCTTTATTGATATTGAGAATTGTATACTTTTCACAACATTCAAAAAGGACAGATAGATAGATAGATAGATAGATAGATAGATAGATAGATAGATAGATAGATAGAGAGAATGGACATAAATTAACTAATGTGATGATACAAAATGTTACCAAGTGATCAAAGGGATTGTAATTGGAGAAGAGGAAAGAGGGAGGAAGAAAAGGGTAAATTATGTCACATGAAGAGTTAAAATATATTATAATAACAGGAAAGAAAGGTAGATGATCATTATATGAGCTTTACTCTCATTGGTTTTGGTTCAAGAAGGGAATAACTTAGTTAAGTAAAGGAATCTAAGTTAAAGAGACACAAAAACTTATAGTAGAGCAGAAGAAGGGAGGGAGAGGAGCATTATTTGGGATTTGCTCTCATCCAATTTGGTGCAAGGAACAAAAAAGTTGTAGATGCTCTACAGGCAGAAGGAGGAGAAAGGGGAGTGAAAAGGGAAGGTGGGAGTAGAAGGAAAGAAAGAAGTAGAAAGAAAAAAGAAAGAGGGGATGATACGGAGGAAAAATTGAGGGAAGTGGTGGTCAAAAGGAAAACTATTAAGGAGGAGAAGGAAGAAGGAAGATGTAAAAACATAAATAGGGGACAAATAGGATGGAGAGAAAAGACAGTAATTAAAGCTGTGAATGTGAATGGGATGAACTCTCCCATAAAAGGGAGTCAGATAGCAGAATGGATAAAAAAAACATAATCCTACAATATGCTGATTACAAGAAACCCATTTGCAATAGGGTAATACACACAGGGAAAAGATAAAAGGGTAGAGTAGAATATATTATGCTTCAGCAAAAGTAAAAAAAAGCAGGGTTAACAATCCTTATCTCAGGAAAAGCAAAATTTTAAAAAAGATTTAATTAAAAGATAAGGAAGGAAACTATATCCTGCTGAAAGACACCATTGAAAATGAAGCAATATCATTACTAAACTAATATGTACCATGGTACAGCAATCAGATTCTTAGAGAAGAAGTTAAGGGAGTTAGAGGAAGAAATAGATAGCAAAACTATACTAGTGGCAGACCTCAATCTCTCCCTCTCTGAACTTGAAAAATCTACCTTGATGTAAACTAAAAATAAACAAAAATTAATTTTAAAAAAGAGTCCTCAAAATGGAAAAAAAAAGAGATAAGATGTGAGATAATGCAAATAGTTGAGACTCTGGAAACAGAAGAGCTCATTTTTCATCTTAACTTCACACAAATTTTTCATATAACCTGGGGCAAGGTTTTTATTAATATCTCTGAGCCTCAGTTCCCTGAATTGAGGGGATGAAATAAAAGAATGCATGTAAGAAATTTTATAAATTCTCAAATACTGTACTGCAAATGGGAAATATTAGCAATTAGACCAACAATAAAGTAAACCATAAACTCTCAAAAAAAAAGAAAGAAAAATCTGTCTAGAAAATACATAAGAAAGGAGTTAAAGAGGTGAATAGAGTTATAGAGAATGAAGATATGATAGACCCCTGGAGAAACTGAATGGAGATTAAAACGAATATACCTTCTTCTTAGTGGTACATGGCACACCTACAAAAGCTCACCATATTCTAGTGAATAAAAACTTCACAATCCAGTGCAAAAAGGCAGAAATATTAAATGCATCCTTTTTAGATCATTATGCAATAAAAATTATGTGTAATAAAGGGCCATGGAAAGATAGACAAAAAAACTAATTGAAACAAAATAATCTTATCTTAAAGAATGATTGTGTCATGCTACAAATCATAGAAAAAATAAGTAACTTCATTCAAGAGAATGACAATGAGACAACATGGAAAAACTTATGGGATGTAGGAAATGCAGATTTTAGGAGAAGTTTTTATATCTCTGAATATTTACATGAATAAAACAGAAAATAAAAGAAGATCAATGAATTGGGCATGCAATTGAAAAAGCTAGAAAAACAACAAATTAAAAATCCTCAATTAATAATGAATTAGAAATACTGAAAACCAAGAACTGATCAAGCTGAAATTAAGAAAACTATTGAAGTAATTATAAAATATTGTATTATATTGTAATTTTGAACAAAAATGACCAAAGTCCTAGCTTTGTGAAAAAATAAAATAAAATTGATAACCTTTAGTGAATTTGATTTAAAAAAGAAAGAAAATCAAATCACCACTATCATAAAAAAGGTTGAATTTACCTTGATGAAGAGAAAATTTAAAAAAAAATAGGAATCATTTTTTCCCAATTGTATGCCCATAATTTTGACAATATTAGTGAAATGGATGAATATTAACAAAAATATAATTTTATAGATTAACTGAAGAGGAAGTAAAATACTTAACCACATCTCAGAAAAAGAAATTGAAGAAGCTTCGATGAACTCCCTAGGAAAAAAATCTCCAGACCCAGATGGATTTAAAGTGAATTCTATCAACCATTTAAAGAACAATTTATTATAATACTAGACTGTTTGGGGATATACCAAGACTAGTTGGGAAAATTGGATAAGAAGGAGTCCTACCAAATACTTTTATAATACAAATTTGGATACTTACACCTAAATCAGTAAAATCCAAAGCAGAGAAAGAAAATTATTGACAAATTTTCCTCATGAATATCGATGCAAAAAATTTTAGATAAAATATGAGCTAAAAGATTACAGTAGCATATCACAAGAAAAATACACTTTGACTAGGAAGCCTTTATTACAGCAATACAAGACTGGATCAATACTAGGAAAACTATCAGTATAATAGATCATATCAACAACAAAACTGGTAGAAATCATATGATTATCTCAATAGATACAGAAAAAGCTTCGTCAAAATATAACTATTCCTATGAAATACATTAGAAAACATAGGAATACTTGGAGTCTTCCTTAAAAATAATAAGTAGCATGTATCTAAAGCCATCAGCAATTATTTTATGTAACTGGGACAAGATAGAAGCATTTCCAATAAGATCAGTTTGGAACAAGGATGTCCACTATTACCCCTGTTATTCAATTTGGTGCTAGAAATGTTAGCTATACCAATGAAAGGAAAAAAAGAAATCAAAGGTATTAGATTAGGTAAAGAGGAGTCAAAACTATCATTCTTTGCAGATTATGTGATGAAATACTTGAGAATCCTAGAGAATAAAAACAAAAACTACTTTAGAAAATAAATAAACTTAGCAAAGTTGCAGGATATAAAAAACTCACATAAACACTCTGCATTCTATATATTTCTAATGAAGTCCAACAACAAGAAATAGAAAGCAAAATTCCATTTAAAGTTACTGTAGACATTATACAATATTTAGAAGTCTACCTGACAAAACAAACTGAGAAACTATATAAGCACAATTACAAGACACTTTTCACACAAATCAAGTCAAATCTAATTAATTGGGGAAAAAAATCAGTTGCCCATGGATGGATAGAGCTAATATAACAAAACTGACAATTTTACCTAAATTTATCAATTTAGTGCCATACCTATCAATCAACCAAAAATTAGTTTATAGAGTTAGAAAAAAATAAAAATCATCTGGAAGAACAAAAGGTCCTAAATATCAAGGGAATTAGTGAAATGGAATACTAGGGAAGGTAGCCCATATTTTTAAACTGTATTACAAGACAAGTCTTCAAAATTCCTTGATACTGGTAGAGGAACAAAATAATGAATAAGTGGAATTAAATTAGGTACAGAAGAAGTAATAGTTATTGATTATAGTAATCTACTGTTTGATAAAGCGAAAGACTCCTGTTTCTGGGGTAAGAACTCACTAATTGACAGAAACTACTGGGAAAACTGCAAAATAGTATGGCAGAAAATGGGCATAGACCAATATCTTATACCAGGGGAAGGTGGCCTAGCTTGTATTATAAAGCAGCAGTCATCAAACTACTTGGTACTGGCTGAGGAATAGATTAGTGGATCAATGGGATAGAATGGGTACACAAGTCTCAGCAGTCAATGACTAAATTAATCTACTGTTTGATAAGCCGAAATATCATTGTTTTGGGGATAAGAACTCACTATTCGATGAAAACTGCTGGGAAAAGTGGAATATAGTATGGCAGAAAAGGGCACAGACCATTATACCAAAATAAAGTCTAAATGGGTTCATGATCTAGATATAAAGGCTGATAGTGTAAGCCACCTGAGAGAGCAAGGAATAGTTTACCTGTCAGATTTATGTAGAAGAGAAAAATTTATGACTAAATAAGAGATAGAGAGCATTATGGAATGTAAAATAGATAATTTTGATTGAAATGAATTTATCATTTTTTGTACAAACAAAGCTAATTGAGGGAAGCAGAAAATTGGGACAGAGGGGCAGCTAAGTGGGGCAGTGAATAGAACACTGACCCTGGAGTCAGAAGGTCCTGAGTTCAAATCCACCCTCAACATACTTAATACTTACTAGTCACGTGACCTTGGGCAAGTCATTTAACCCCAATTTTCCTGCCTCCCCCCCTCCAAAAAGAAATAAAAAAGAAAATTGGAAAAGAAGTTTTATACATAGTATCTCTGATATAGACCTCATTTCTAAAATATACAGAGAATGGATTCAAATATATAAGAATATAAATACTTTCCCTTTTGAAAAATGGTGAAAGGATATAAACAGGCAGTTTTTACAGGCAGAAATTAAGCATATCTATAATCATATGAAAAAATACTCTAAATCCCTGTTGATTAGAGAAATGCAAATCCAAACAACTATGAGGTACCAGATCTCACCTGTCCAACTGGTTAACATGAAAAAACAGGAGAATGATAAATGATAGAGAAGATATGGGAAAACTGGAACACTAATGAATTGTTTCTGGAATTGGGAATTGATCCAACCATTCTAAAGAGAAATTTGGAACTTTGCCCAAAAGGTTAGAAAAATGTGCATGTCCTGTGACCCAGCAATAATACTTTTGGGGCTTCATCCCAATATCAATATAATATAATAAATATTGGACAAGAACATGCATGGACAAAAATATTTATAGCAGCTCTTTTTTGGTGGCAAAAAACTGTAAGTCAAAGGAATGCCCATCAATCAGGGAATGGCTAAAAAAGTTATGGTATATTAATGTAATAGACACTACTGTGATGTAAGAAATGAGTAGCAGACAGACTTCATAATGATATGGAGAGACTTATATTAACTTACACTCAGTGAGAGGAGCAGAACCAGGAGAACATTGTAACCAATTACAGACATAACATATCTGTGATGACTAATTGTTATAGGCTGGGCATCTCTCAGTAATGCAAGGGTATAAGACAATTCCAAAAGACTCATGATGGAAAGGGTGATCCACATTCAGAAAAAGAATAGTGGAATCTGAATGTAGATTGAAGCAAACTACTTGCTCGCTCGCTCTCTTTTTGGGTTTTGTTTTGTTTTTCTTCCTTTTTGATCATTGTTCATACCATTCATTTACAATTCTTCTTTACAACTTGTCTAATATTTAATGTGAAGGTATTTATGGAGCCTCCATTGGATTGCCCCCATAGAAAGGCAGGGAGGATGAGAGGGAGGGGGAGAAAATTTGGAACTCAAAAGCTTCTTGAACAGAATATTGTAAATTAAAAGTGAATAAATACTTTAAAAAAAGGAATTATACTGTGGCAGAGAAGGAAATGGATAGAAGTTTCCTTCATAATGATCTTTGTTGAGCTCTCTCAGAACCCAGCTCAGGAAAGAGTGTGAGATGCTTTTAGATTGAGCTATTCCAAAAAGGAAGAGTTGGTGCCAATTAACCAGTTCCTTTCTTATGATTCCTGGGGAGTCAGCCTCATCCTCTTCTCTACTTCAATTCCCACCACTCTCCCAGCTCCTATTCCCACCCCAATCTCCTCCAGCCTCTCCTTTTTCTCCCCAACATTCCATGGCTTCCCTTGTTTCCCATGCTCCCTGCTTCTTGTTTACCCCTACTTCTTGTTTTCCTTTCCCTTTACTTCAAGCCCAGCACCCCCCATTTCCCTCCACCTTCACCTTCCACATTTCCTACCCTGTATCTCCCACCATGATCGCTCCCCCTATTGTACTGGAATACTAATCCCAGGTCACCTGTCCACCACCTGAGGTCACCTGCATACCACCTGATTTGTGGCCCACCTGTACCCCACCATTAAGCCCCTTTTCATTTTTGCTTTTGTCCATATTCTCTGTCATAGCTTGAAATTGCTTAAGGCATATCTGGGCATATTGCTCAAAGCATAGTCCTGGGTAGCCCAAGGTGTAGTCCCTTGATCCCCTACTTCCTCAAATTAGAATTCTGTATATTTTTCCTTATGGTGTACTGTACAAGGATTAGCCTGGGGTTGTGGGGCAGGCCTATCTTAGGGAGAGATCATCCTGTCCTGTTCCAGATTAGAAACCATCATATTCTGTTCCAATGACCACTCCCTCTGCCCAGAACATTACCCTGGTCTATTCTGGGACTTCCCAGTCCACTTTCCCCATGATCCTGTACCCTGCTCTGGAAAGTGCTGACTAGGGCCCTCCACCCTGTGGTAGGAGGGACCCTTATGTCACCCAAAACTTGCAACCCTTGTACCCTTATGCCACATTCCCAAATTATCTCTGAACTATGTAGCTAACCAATCACATGCTCTCTTAGCTTCTGTATGTCATAGCTTTTGCAAGTCCCCTCCCTGGTTGTGGTTTGCTGTTTTTGCCTATATAATCAAGTCTGTGAGATCCAACAAGGACTGCCTGATTTGAGTTTATACTCCAGGTAGTTGCACACTTTATCAATAAATCCACAACTAAATTTATCTTGAACCCAGGTCTCTGCTCACTCTTATTCTCTGCACAACACCCTCAAGGCAATCCCTGTCCATCCCAGTCAGTGGTCTTGCTGAGGTGCCTCTCTTTGAGGCCCCTCCCCCTTAGGCAACACACATTCTGGCCTTAGGTCATGTGCTCACAGTATTAGCTATGGTTTCACCCCCTCTGACCACTACCCGTCTTCAGATGCCAGCTGATCTTCCTCCTTGACAGCTGAATACCTCAGCCTTGCAGTCTAATCCAGTTCAGCCATTACCCTGCCTCACAAGAAGTGGGACTTCCTAACTCCCTTCTCAAGCCCTTATGCCTACATTTCCTTCAGGGCTCTTCCCCCTGAGGGAAGTGCCTGTCTCACCCAGTGAGAGTGCCTATTCTATTCTCCATTTTGGATCTTACTCCTCAAATTAAAGAGAAACTGAGGAGATACTTGGAAGACCCCACTAAATTTACTAAAGGTTTTAGGTATATATCCCTATAATTGGAGCTTTGCATATTCTTTCCTCTCCCTGTTGTTCCACTGAGGAAAAGAGGAGAATCTGGGAACAAGTTTCAAAATTTAGGGAACTTTGGCTAGCAATGGCCCCACAAAATCCCCCCAAGGAACAGCTGCTGTTCCCACAAGTGACCCAGGATGAGATTATCAAAAGAGTGAGGATAGAAAAAAGAGAAATCACATGGTATGTTGCCTGTTAGAAGGCCTAAGAACCACATTCCACAAACAAATAAATTTTCCAAAAGTTAGCAAAATTATGCAAGGAGTAAAGTAAAACCCTACCTTTTTCCAAGATGTGTTAGTAGAAGCTATTAGTAAGTATTTAAATTTAGATACTGACTCTATGGAAGGGGAAGTAATCTTTAGCATGCATTTCATTAATCACTCTGCCTTAAATATTAGGAGGAAACTGCAGAAATTAGCAATGGAACTTCAAACACCTCAGGTCCAATTACTGGAGATGACCTTTGGAGTCTTTAACAACAGAGAGCTAGTTGCAGCAGAGGAGAGAGAATGCAGGGATAGAGTTAGAGACAGAGAACATGCTCAATTCTTGGTTGCTGTGATGGCATCTAAAAGACCTAGGGAATGTCCCTCCAGGCTGCTTCAGCCTGGCAACTTGGGCAGTGAGAAAACATGCTTTCAATGATGCAAGGAGGGTCACTGGCCCAAGGAGTATCCCTCTAGGGCACTCCTCTCACAGATGGAGTCCCAGGAACCAACACCTCTGGAACCATGCATCTCTGACCAGGAGGAACATATGAGGGAGGATTGTCCCTGAGGTTGGAAAAGTGGTAGAACCACCTCCCAGTAGCCTGTCTTCCCACTTTCTCCACCTCTCTTAATGAGCTCTGTGCAAAATTCCAGGCTGAAGGTGAGGTTACCAACTTTATAATGGTTATGTTTTCTGTTTTAACCAATTATTCTGACTGTATGCTCCCCTAGACCCATCAGGTCAGGATCATTGAAGGGAAACCTATGTCTCCAGACATACTCCAGCCCCTAACTATGTGAGGATCTGTTGTTTGAATGCTCCTTTATGTTCTACTCTTATCCTGTCCCTTGGTTGGGTAAGGACTTGATGGTGAAATTAGGGAATGGGTTTTCTTTAGTTAAGCCTACTAGATCGACCCATGTTCCTTCAGAAGAGTGGGAGATGGTTGATTTAATTATTTGAGACCAACGAATTCCTGGGCAAGCTACTTCTGACACCTCAACCATTGCATGACTCTTAGATCCTAACGTGTCCCCCCAGCATTGTTTATATCAAATTAAGCCCAAGGCTTGAAAAGGACTGAAACCATTAATTTCTGCTCAAGGCCTGGCTTATTCCCTCTAGAGCAGGGCACTAACCAAGCTTTAAAGACTTTGAAAATTAAATTGACCTCCCCTCCAGCATTAGCTCTACCCAATCTAGAAAAACTTTTCAGGCTTTGGGAATCCTAACAGAGTCCTTAGGACCTGATCCAAGTCCAACTTTCAAAAGTATTGAACTCTGTGACTGCTACTGCTTGCCGTGTCCTACATGCCCATGGAGCAATTAAGAAAGGAAAAAAAGCTTCCCTACCAGACATGCACTTTTGTTTTTTTCTTTGCCATAGTCATATTTAATTTTTTCTCAAAGGAAATTTTCCTTTCTCTATACTCCTTTTGTGTCTGTATGGTCTTCATTTGCTTAATCTCCTTGGCAGGTTTGTCTCCTCCAGGGTTTAAGCCATCAACTTCCAGATGACTTCTCAGGGTATGTACCCCTTGAATAGGGCCCAGAGTGGAAGGGACAATTTGATGCTGCTTGACAGCAGGAAGCAGAGACCATTTGGGACCCATTAGTTTGAGGGGAGAATGATGGAATACAGACTGTGGTCTAGGACCCCAAAATAGAGACCCACAGGGCCTGCCAAATGAATTGAAATCTAGCTTTCTCTCCATCAAAGATATAAAAACTTTATAAAAGAAATGTCATATTGTATAGATTCTTAAGGAATCTATATATTTGTAACACTAATGTAAGTGAGCCAGATTGCATTTATCATGCTTATATTATTAAGAAGGCAAGATTGAATCTGAGCACCTTCATGGAATAAAGATGGATCTTATATAAGAAAGACTGAGGGAGGGAACTAGAGATGTTCAAGTAGGCTGGGGTGAGTAGAGGAGTCTAGGGAGGATTTTGATGGGAACAGTCCCTAGTCTTGGGTGACTAGAGAAGGGGATTTAGGGAGGGTCTTCATGAAAATAAAGTCAAACATAAATAGCTTTCTAGAGGACTGATTACATAGTACAGCAAACTATTTTTTCAATAACAAATCAGAGCAAAACATTTACAGAAAATCAAGGTATAGAATTCAGTGTTACAGCTTATCACAGAAAATAAAAATACAGCATTCACAACAACTTATCACTAAAGTGGCCACATAGTTTCCACCACAGTGGTCACATAGTTTTGAACAAAATATGATCATTTAGTCAATCAATCACTTAATAACTTAATCATTCAATCAACTCAATAATTCAGTCATCCCTAAGGAGGCTAGTCTCCTTAGGAGTCACAAAATACAATAGTCAAAGTTCTCCACTCATGGGGCACACTAAGTTACAACTCAGTCACTATTTAGTCATCATTCACTTTTCAATCATCAGAAAATACACAGGACATCTACCCCATGGTCACACAAAAATCATAATCTTCTCAGTCATTACACAGTATCCAAGTAAAGTTTTCTTTCAGCTTCACTCTAGGTAGGATCTTAGATTCCCTGGATTCTCTTCCATGGTCCCAGCTCCTACCTGGATTCACCAGAGTGTCACCTTGGTAAAAAGGCAGATAGCTCCCAGCTCCTTTTTCAGCTCTCTGTTCAGTTCCTGTCCAACACGGAAGCTCACAGTGTTGAGTCCACCTTAAAGCCTTCACAGTTCCTATCCTTTGGAAGTCAAAACTTAACAAAGCCACAGACAAAATACTAACACCACAGTCATGCTTCCTCAGTCTTCTGCATCTGTAGCTGGCCCTTGGAAATCCTCAGCAGTTCCCGGTCCTTGGACTCAACATCATTTCAGCAACTCCAGCTGCCTCTCAGAAGAAGCTCTGCCACCATGAGTTCCCAGAAAATTCTGCCTTTCCCAGCAAGTGTTTTTTTTCCTTTATATATAGTATTGATCCTCCCTATTCAACCCCTTCCTGTCACATCAGCCACTGGGATTTCCTGTTCAGCCCCTTCCTGTTATGTCGGCAAAAGGGGTTCATAGCTTTGGTTTCTTTAACAGAAGCTTAATTTTAAACTAGATGCTAAGTACCTCTTAGCTTAGCAACACAAAGGCATCTTCAAATTTCATTAGTATTACAATGAAGTAGCCCTCAGGAGCTAGAAACCAAAAGAATAGGGTTTTAAATAGGATCAAGGGTGGGAAATAGTAGAAGGCATCAGAAGATAACAGACAATGGAGGGCTAGGCTAGGTTTAAGGCAACAGAGATTTAAGCATTGAGATAATGAAAGGCTTATGACCTCAGGTGAACACCAGATCAATTGGGAAGTTTCAAGGAGAGCACAAGGGAGTTCCCAGAGCCTGTACTTAGTCAGTGCCACTATTTCTAAATTCCCATAGTTAGGACAAAATTCAGATAAATTTAGACAGATATTAAAGAGAGGACTGTATTCAAATTTAGAACATGCTTGTACTTCTAGAAATGTGAGAAAAGTTCTACAAGCGTTAGACAAATTGAACGTGTGAGACATCTTAGTTTTTTGTGTTATATTTATAATATTTGTATCTGCTTATGAAGCTCCCCATATTTGTACTTTGAAAGATTATCCAGAGTATATGGCAGGCATGTGTAGCTCTTGAGTTGCCTGCATAATAGTGTGATCAAACTGTGCTATGTTAAAAGTCCAGACACAGATCATTATGAAGTGGCCAAGGAAGAACAATCCATGTCTTTGATTCCAGCATTCCTAAATTCCTAAGTTTTCTAGTTGAGCTTATCTTCCCTACCCACAGATATACACGCATTGATTCTTTGCCTCAGGACCTTCATGTCAGTGAGCAGTGTACACTATTAAGTTTGCTTGAACTTATCAGTTCATATATTTTTTTCCTCAAGTTCCCTTGTCACACCACCCCTTTACCCCCTGCATACACTGCCTTCAAACACTGGTTTCTTTTGTGAATCACATTCAATCAAATGTATCCCCCTCCTCTCCATGGTGAAATAGGGGACTATGGGACCACGGTGTTGTGTTTGTTTGTTTGTTTTCTGCTCCACTATTTTTAAATTCGGTATTCATTAATTTTTTTCAATCAGTCAAGAAAAACTTTGTTTAGATGTAAGGTGAGGTCATTGTATAGGCTGTTTTTGCTTAATTAACTTTTGTTTGTTTGTTTTTTATAATGAAGAGTTTAATGTGGACATTAGATAGCAAGATAAGGGGGATGGGAACTAAAATATAAAACTATGTAAGCAAAAAATAAGCAAAATATTAAAAAATAATAATTAAAACATTCAACTGGAAAAAATCCCATGTCACAGTAATGGCTTCAGTCTCTTCCATGTGACAAATCATCCTTTACATTATTCAGCCAAAAAAGAATAACAAATTCTGCCATATCCCACTATAGAATTTTTTAGAAGTAATTTTAGAACAATTTAATAAAGTATGCACTTCGTCAGCTAGAAACCATGCTCACCTCCTGCTTTTCTCAGTAAGCTCATTTTAAATTTCAATGTCTGAGAAATGTGGTATCAACTACTATACTTTAGTAATTGTGTCACTTTTCTTAAGTCATATAAAAGTAGAGTTTTCGTTTTAGGTTCACTATGCAATATGTATCTAAGGCTACCTTCTTGCTGTGACTGATTAACAGGCTTGGGAAGAAATGTGTGAAATGAGCAACAGCGTCTGTTTCCATGGTTGCCAGACTTTTAGAACTGAGCAGTCTGATAGCATCATAAATATAGTAATGGAGTTCAGGATGATCGAGCATCAGAAATACCATGAGTAGGTAATATTAATTGCAAGATTCCATCCATGTATAAACCAGTAATCCTGCCCCTTACAGTATAGAACCTCAAAAATAGGTATTTCTGAGTCTACATGCGAGCAAATGACTATGAAAGTGTTTGATCAGGTTGGGAGATTTGTAGAGAACTTCAAAAACCTCAAATTGTCTTAAGAGAGTAAATTTCCCCCAATACCCCTGCTTATCTTTCTTTCCTGCCTCTTACAAGATACCAGTGCATGTCGGTTAAAGTTTACTAGGGGAACTTAAAATCTTCTTACAGTGTTACATCTTTGTAAGGAAAAAACAAGAAGGAAATCAGCTTTGTTCTAGGCTGACCTTTCAGCATGTTATGATTTAACAGATAAGGTCTCCTCACCTGTAAGACAATAATAGTCTTATTATGTGTCTGCAAATGTGTCTGCAAAACTCAATGAGAGATTATAATGTGGTGCCAGATAACTGAAATCTGGATACAGAAGATGTGGGTTTGAATTTCTACTTCACTATTTGCTATTTTTATAAGATGTTAAATGTCTCAACATCAGTTTTTTCGTCTATAAAATGAGGTTGTTCAATTAGGTGATATCATCTATATAAATAAGGTCCCATTCTATCTCTAGATATGTGAATGTATAAAATGCAATTGGAAAATGTGATCCTTTTTTCATCCTCTTTCTAAAAGATAGTTCCATAAGTAGAACAAATCTAAAAATGTGTATGGTATCTGTCTTAGATGCAAAAAGTGCTATCACTTTATATGCAGTGTCTGTAGCAATAGAAGTTCCCTTCCAGTCCATTGTTAGCATCCATACCAGCACCCATATCATTTACCTCCTTGGTGTATCCTCAACTTTAACAATTTTCAATCTCTCAACCCTACCTCCCCAAACTCCAGAAGACCCACCAAAAATTTTTAGTGTTAGCTACTCAACTTTAGTGAAAGTACTTTTAAATCCTATCTTATTATCATACTTTATAATAGCTAACATATACACAGAAATACAGAGAAACATATACTGGAGTGATTTCCCTAACCAAAAGTAACTGTCAAATCCTTTAGCCCCATTTAACCTTTTGGTAATCCAGACTATTACACTTTTGCTGCATGAGTAGTATGACCTTCTTGTTCAATCATTATACCCATCAGGGTGAGACCTCAGCTCTAAGCTCTTAACATAGTACCTGACACATGAATGTTGTTCATTTGTTTCCAGCTCTTCATGACTGAATTTGGAGTTTCTTGTTTTTTTTCATTTTTAGGTTTATTTTTATTCTTTTAAAATTAAATTATTTATTTTTGTTTTTCAATATTCACTTCCATAAGTTTTATATTTACTCCTCCTTTCTCCCCAAGATGACATGAAATCAGATATGGGCTCTACAAATACATTCTTATTAAACACATTTTTTACTTAGTCATGTTGCATAGAATTGTACAAATTGGGAAAAGTCATGAGAGAGAGAAAAAAATAAAGCAAAACAAAAAATAAATCAATCTGCTTCATTGTATTCTGACTCCATAGTTCTTTCTCTGGATGTGGCTGGCATTTTTTCATCATATGCTCTTTGGCATTGCTTTATGTCCTTGCATTGCTGAGAAGAGCTAAGTCTATCAAAATCAGTTCTCACACACTGTGGCTGTTATCATGTACAATATTCTCCTGGTTCTGCCCTTTTTGGGTAGCATCAGTTCATTTAAGCTTTTCCAGGTTTCTCTAAAGTCCACCTGTTCATCATTTCTTATAGAACAATAACATTTCATTATATTCTTATACCACAGCTTGTTTAGCTATTCCCTAATAGATGGACATTCCCCCAATTTCCAGTTCTTGGCTACCACAATAATACTTGCTATAAATATTTTTATAAATGTGCATCCTTTTCCCACTTTTATGATCTCTTTGGGATACAGCCTTAGACGTGGTATTGCTGCATCAAAGGGTATGCACATTTTTATAGCCCTTTGAACTGTAACAGCAAGGACCCTAGCATACCTAGGATGACTGCTAGCACAGGTTCTTTGATCTACTTGACTAAAAGAAAGTAACTGAAAAAGGGATAGTAATCTTACTTTAATCAAACATACACATCATTTAGTTCAGGGGGAAAAGTCAATACCCTGAACTTCAGAGAAAATACAAACAAAAATTATAAGCAGACAAAAAACAAAGACAGAAAATAACACAATTCAGCAGACCAATAGACAGGGCTTCTAGCTGTCTGACCATTAAATACATACATAGTTACCAGAGAGAGAAGCACCAACATCTGAGTTTTCAAAGGGGGGGGGGGCCTCAATGTCTACCCAGAATCTAATTTGATCAAATCACACAACTCTTCCAGTAAGTGAGCCCCAATGAATTCCTGAAAATCAAGCCTCCCCTAAGCAAGCTTCTCTTCTTGGGCTCCAAGTAAGGTCCATTAAGGAGCAGGGAAGATCTTCAAATTCCCTTACCATTACGTGGACACAGTTCCAAATTGTTCTGAAAAAATGGTTGGATCAGGTCATAGCTCTACCAACAATGAATTAGTGTCCCAACATTACCACATCCTGTCAAACTTTTATCATTTTCCATTTTTGCCATGTTAGCCAATCTGATAGGGTGTGATGTGGTACTTCAGAATTCTTTTGATTTGCATCTCTCTAATAAATAGTGATTTAGAGCATTTTTATATGAGTATAGATAGCTTTAATCCTCTGAAAACACCCTTTTCATATCCTTTGACCATTTATCAATTGTATTCTTGTAAATTTGACTCAGTTCTCTATATATTTTATAAATTAAGCCTTCATCAGAGACACTGCTTGTAAAACTTCTTTCCCAGTTTTCTGCTTCCCTCCTAATCTTGGTTGCTTTTGCTTTGTTTGTTCAAAATCTTTTCAATTTAGTGTAACTAAATTATATATTTTACATTTCATAATGTTCTCTATCTGTAGTTTGGTCATAAATTCTTCAATTCTCCACAAATCTGACAGATAATCTAGTCCTTGTGCCCCTAATTTGTTTACAATATCAGCCTTTATACCTAGATCATGTACCCATTTGGACTTGATATGGTATAAGGTGGCAGACTTCAGTCTATCCCCAATTTCTGCCATAGTATTTTCCAGTTTTCCCAGCAGTTTTTCTCAAACACTGAATTTCTTTTCCAAGAAACTGAGGTCTTTTTGTTTACCTAAACTATTCTGCTGATCTAACCCTCTATTTTTCAGACATTACCAAGTGGTTTTGATCATTGCTGCTTTTTGATACAATTTAAGATATGGTATGACTAGGCCACCTTACCTACCATTTCTTTTCATTAATTCCCTTGATATTCTGGACCTTTTATTCTTCCAGATGAATTCTGATATTTTTTTCTATCCTTAAAATAAAAATTTTGGGAAGTTTGATTGATATTGTACTGAATATGTAAATTAACATAGGTAAATTTTCATTTTTATTATTTTATCTTGGCCTACCCAAGAGCAACTTACATTTTAAAAATATGGAGTTCTTCATGAATTTGTGTGTCATTCTTGCTCAGAGACAGAGTTAATCTCTATATTATTCCAATTTTAGTATATGTACTGCCAAAGCAAGTATCTTTTGGAGTTTTCTTGGCAAAAATAAGAGTAGCTTGCTAATTCCTTCTGCAACTCATTTTACACAGCAGGAAACTGACATAAAAAGGGTGAAGTGACACACAGTTAAAAAGTGACTGAGTCTAGATTTGAACTCAGATCTTACTGATTCTGTGATCAACATTCTTTGCATTTACCACATAGCTGCTCACCTGGCATGGAGTAGTACATTAGTAAATGTAAGTTATCTGATTAACTGATAATCATATGTATACATTCTGATTCTATGATTCTAAACAGTTGTTATATCGGAAGATCCCAGAAATGATTGATTTAACACATAATGTAGTTTGACTATCAATACTAATATCAAAGAAATGATTTATGTTTTATAATGTTTGCCTCTGGTTATTTAGAGTGGGGTGGTGTATAGTTTTCAAAGTTATAGATCAGGATGACAAAAATATATCACTATTTGGTCTTCTTTTTGTAGACGTGTGATGGAATACATACAAATTTAGGTTTAGTTTATGAAATTAATATGCATGTGACAGACACTTTGTTGGAATGCCCTGCAATATGTCTTCTGTTTTATTGAGTCATGTGTTTTTAACAATAGTGAACAGACAATAAACATAGCAGAAACTTGTTTTATTTTTTTTGTCAGTCATGTAACTGTGAAGGCACATTGTCAAGGAAGTCTATTTGTCTTTCCTGGTATTTTAATTTTAATATTTTAATACTCTTGGTAAAGACACACTCATCCTAATGAAGATAGAGTGCAGATGATATTCTGGACTTTATTCTTTTGGGGGTTTTGGGGTTTTTTTTTGTTTTTTGTTCAAATCTGAGTGATTTTATAAAAAAAACACTGCCTCTGTCTTTTTTTTTTCTTCCAGCTTACATCATATAAAATAACATTTCTCATTTCTTAAAAGAAAGCTTGGCTGTCCTTTGGAGAACACTAATGATTTACAATGGCATGGTGATTGAGAAAACAGGCGTCATTTTACAAATCCACAATGCTTTATCAATTTAAAATGGATACCGCATTTCCAAAAAAAAAATTAAAAAGAAATAGAAATGGGAAAAAGCACAACCTCTAGCATCCTTTTTATACCAGAAATTTTACAAAAACATCACAGAATTTGGAAAGAAACATGTAAGAGAATGTAAGTTTAGAATTAGAAAAATGGCAGTTTATTGACCTTCCTTCCTTCACTCCAATTGTGGCATTTAGAGTGCTTCATGACCCTTGTGTGTTTGGAAGGTCAAATATAATGGGAGGGTTGGTTGACTGAAAGCTGACCATACACACTGAGGCGTTGATGTACATTGTGTAACCATCTGTCTTGATGCAGTAACCTTCATGAATTCCACCAAAGACATGGAGTTTGGGTTGTATTCATCTCTGCACCACATTTAACAGTTCAACACAGCCAACTCCCTGAAGCTCCTTGGGGACCCAGTCTCAAAAACCAAGCCATGTGTCATTAGTATATCAATTCCCTCTGGGATGATGTTCCACTTGTCCAGCAAAGACTGACCTCTGGGTAGGTTAAAGCCCCATCCATTAAACCACGGCGTCCAAGGAGTCCCATATATTCTGAACCCTTTCACTGTTACCTCTGAATCTTGCAAGTAAATACTGTTTATCAGGAGCAACTGAACATTGTCAACATCTTCTGGTTTCAATTTGGACACTGAAGGAAAATGGTAGTAGTCTTGTTTAACAAGGTCAGCCATGAATTTCTTGTCAAATGTCAGTTCACGATTCCCAGCCATTGCTATTTTATATTCATATGGCAGGCTTCCTAACCAGTCATTAAACTTCTTAACCTCTGAAGGCAGTCCCAGATTGGTGAAATTGCCTGTGTGAAGAAGGATGTTCCCATAAGGCATCTGGTTGCCATCTGTTCTGGAGTATGTGTCTGAGACACAGACAAACTCTGTGTAACCTGCTGATTTTGGAGTGTCATATGGGATAGGGTCAACCATATGTTGGAGCTGGAAACTGCTCTGGTTGATGTTGTAGTGAGTGAAAGCCTGGGTTGAGTTTGAGCTGTACTCATCCATGGTGATGGTAACTTTGCCCTGAGAAGGGATCTCATGTGCCATGATTCCTTCTTATACTCATGAGCAATTCACAACTTCCAGAGCAAAAGATGGGAGCAGGAATTGTGTGTTGCAGCCAAAGATGAGACCCAGGGAGCAACTTACTCATCAAGGCGTGAACTTGTGTGATGGGGTTCAGAGGTGGTGGACAGAGGTGAGAGATGAGTTATGTTGTGTAGTTGACACCGTGGGAAGGGGACCCCTGGATCCTCAAAGCCTTTGTGTATTTCTTCTCATCACCCCACTCCTACCTGGTGTCTCCACCTCCCTTTTATGGGAGAAAAAATAATAATTGCTCTTTCCGCCTCCTAGGCCACAAGACCATGGATTTGTAAGGCTTCCCAAACCCTCTTTTGCTCTGGATTTTTTTTCAATTGCAAAATTATATTTACTGTCTTTTTTCTAATAATTTCATCTATAAACAAACATTTGTGAGATGATCTACCTTAGGTGGTTCTCATGACAAGCTATCTGTAAGCTCATCTTGCATTCCACCAAATCTCATTTTTATGAGTTGATATGAAATGTATTCTCACCACCAACTTCCACTTCAAAATTTTGCAAAGGCTAGCTATTGTATCTGGCTGCCACATCTCCCTGCTACTTGAAGGAGATCAAGTATTTCCTGGGCAAAGTGGTTGCTAGGTTCTTATGACCCCTTATTCTGGAAATTGCTTTATGATTGCCAAACCAGGGAAGGGCTCTTGACTTGATGTGTGAACATATATATTGGGTGTGTTTGTGTTTAATATTTTGTTAACTTTTTCAATACAATTGCATTCCTTTGTAATGCAACATATTTTATTCCATGAATTTAAAATATTTTTCTAAGAATTGTTTCTGCTATATTGCCAAAGCGATATCTGGCAAATAACCAATAAATCAACAAATCCTGCTTATTAAGAAATTGTGATCAATAGATCAATAACCATAATCCATTTTCTATATCTTTCAGCATTTTAATTACTTATATTATATTGAAAATATAATGGAAAGTTATTCAGTGAATAAAGAAGCATATAATCTGTATATCTTCAAGCCATGCATGCATATGTACATAATATGCAGAGAGGTATATGTTTAAGTATATATGTTTGTACATGTGTGTATGGTGTACATGTGCATGATTTGGGGATATATATGTGTGTGTGTACAAATATATATATACATGTAAGTAATATACACATGTAAGTATGAGTAGGTATATGTATACACACATGTACTCACATACACACATGCAATATACATATATACTTGTGTGTATATACATATATACATATATAAATGCATATACCTATAATTACATATACATCTCTCTCTCTATATATATATATATATACATACATATACACACACACACACATATACGTATGTGTATGTGTGTGATGTCTACTTAAAGGAGGGAAATTTTTATTCCCACACCAACTAATTTTAGTAATAATAGTTCTCATTTAACTTCATCTTTGTTACCAAAACTTGTAAATTAGTAAACTTTTTGGCTACAAAATATCTAATGTGGGAGTTTAAAAAAGAGAAACGCATATGTATTAAAATTTTGACATGTCAAATACAATATAACCAATGAACCATAATTCAAATTTTTATATATTGAATGAGTATATGAAAAATTCCTTAGCTCCAACTAATCTAGAGTGATTGTTACTAAATATTATTAAACCATGTTCCCCACTATAGCACAAAGTATTTTGAGAGAGAAAGAGAGTGAGAGACAGACAAACAGAGACAGACAGAGAGGGAGAGAGACAGAGAGAGACAGACAGACAGACAGAAAGACCGAAAGAGAGACAGAGAGACAGAGAGAGAGACAGAGAGAGACAGAGAGAGAGACAGAGAGAGAGAGACAGAGAGACAGAGGGACAGAGACAGACAGAGACAGAAAGAGACAGAGAGACAGAGACAGAGTGAGCAGAACATGATAATTTAAAGAAACAATGTTGTGTAAAATTCTTGGACAATACTGATTTTAGGAACAGCTCAGAGTTGTGTTTTAAGCAGTTTATATATCAACTATCATATAACGGCAACAAAGAACATCTCTAACTGAGCGTTTATGGCAATTACTCAAAATAAATAGCTTCATTTCAAAACTTGAACCATGTTTAGGAATCAAATTGGGCTAAAGGATAGCTTGTCAGTGTCTCTACTTATATATTCTTTCCAACTCCATACTAAAACAGCCTTTATGATTTTAATCCACATAATATTTGCTGCTATTATAAATTTATCAAGCAATTTATTACGCATATATGTGGAATATATAATTATTATTAATTTACTGAGGGATGATTTTGCCACTTCTATTAATGTGGATCCTGTGGCCTTGAATAAATTGTTGAGAAGGAAAGAAAAAACAGACTAGAATTATAGTGTAGCGCTTAAATTGGAATCAAAGTCAGGAAGACAAGTTTCATGAACATTAGAAGTAAGTATTTTAAGTAGTACATCTAATATGTACACGATTATCCCCTCAATCCTTCCTGAATCCTCAATTTTTAATACAATCATGAGGTTGCAAAAGGCTCCATAATCCTATGAATATAATGTTCAATCATTCATTGTAATAGGTCAAAGAATACAAGCAATGGAAACACTGCAGTTGTGAATATGTGATCACTTAACTATAATGGAAAACTCTAAACTCAACCTAGATAACTTCATTATTTACTCCTTTCTCTCTTTTAAAAGTAAAAAGCTTAACTAAAGCAATTGGTGGTAGGTAGGATTGCAGGATTAAATCTGAGGAAAAATATATTATTTGATAATTTATTAAAGATACTTTTCAAAAATGGTAACATTTTATGATGAAAACCAGTTTTTAAAGGATCCTTAATCCTATTCATAATAGGATGGGTGGGGCGGGGAGGAATGAAGAGTATTGGTTGAGGGATACTAAATGACTCATTTATTTTTCCTCATAAAATAATAGTATCTTCAATTTCTGAATGTGGACCAGGGGAGAGAATATACCAGTATAGCCTCAAGCCATGTCTAGAACACACTTTAATAGTCTTTTGATTTGAAGCATGTTCTGTAAAAAGGAGTTTCCTATACAGATAGTCAAATATGAATGATTCCTTATAAAAGGTGATCAGGAGACCCCAATATCTTCTCAAATGGCCTTTTTTCTTTAAATTGTCATGACTTATTGAATCTGTCTTTCAAGCTATTCTTCCCTCCCAGTGAACATATGTTCTTCAATGGGCCTTAATAAATATACAGCAATTAAATAATTTTTAAAAGCCTGTAAAGTACAGTGGAGTTTTATTTATTTCCCTAAAAAAAGGGTTTGATGGTACTACTTTAAATAAGGGAATAATTAAAATAATTGAAAGGATATGGTACAATAGGAAAAGCATTAACTATGGAATTAGAGAACCTGAATTAAAATTCTACCTCTGAAGCTTACCATGTAGTAGGCCTTAGGAAAGACTTTTTCAAGAACTCAGTTTTGTCACATGTAAAATGAGATAATCTGTTCATATCGCCTTTGAGTTCATGTCACTATTGAGATCTATGAAGCTATTTTCTACTTATTACCATTATTATTTTTTCAAAATATTTTTGGAGGGGGAAGGAAGGGCAATTCTGGTTAAGTGACTTGCCCAAGGTCACATGGCTAGGTTTTGTGTGTGTGTGTGTGCATGTGTGTGTGTGTGTGTGTGTGTGTGTGTGTGTGTTAAGTGTCTGAGGCCACATTTGAAGTCAGGTCCTCCTGACTCCAGGGCTGGTGCTTTATTAACTGCACACCCTAGCCACCACATATTACTATTATTCTTAAGATTAACCATTTAGCAGATAACTGAAAGGTATCTTAATCTATGCCTTTCTTTTTTATATGTAAGTAAACTGAGATTTAGAGTCATTATTTAAATGGTTCATACTCATACTCCTAGTGTCACAGCACAGACTAGAACTAAGGTTTTCTGTCTCATAGCATACTACTCTTTCCAGTAAAGCATATATAATATCTTCCTCTTGTCTCATACTTAAAAACTGTGAGAGATCATCATTCTTCAGTTATACCTACTTTATAAGTAGTATCTAGGGTGATAATTAGCTTCCCTAAGGGCTCACACTAGTCAGCTGACTCATGGTTATACAGTTATACAGGATTATATGGTGGTTTTACAGAATGGAAGGAAAAGGGCTAAAACTATTTCATAGAGAAGGGTAAAGCCAAGATGGCAGAGTAAAAGCAGGGGCTTGCTTGAGGTTTCCCCTAAACTGCTCCAAATATCTGTAAAAAATGACTCTAAAAATGCTGGAGCAGCAGAAACCACAAAATGACAGAAAGAAACAAATTTCAAGTCCAAGACAACCTGGAAGGTCAACAGGAAAGGTCTGCTGCACTAAGCTGGGAGAAAAGCACAGTACAGTGTGGGTCATAGTGGCATAGAATGGGCACTGGCAAACATGGAGCAGTCCCCAGCAGGGACTGAATCACTGGAAGTTATAACAGTTCAGAGACATCTCGACCCAGAAATGCCAAAGGCAACTGAGAAAGTCAGTAGGAAACATCTGTAGACATGGCTTAGAGAGGAGGATGGTTATGCCCCAAACCTCAGTAGTAGCATCAACTGTTACTTCCAGAGCTCTCAGCCCTCATATAGTGGTGGGATTGAACAAGTGGTTAGAGGAAGGTTACAGGAATCTCTTTTCTGTCTCTGAGAAGAGAGATTCTTTGGTTTTCCCAGTGCTTACATATAGATTTCAGTCCTAAGCGGCAGTTCTCGGGTTAGAAGTGCTTGTGTGGCAAAGCTTGTGCTGGTGATGGAGAGGGAATCCTCCCCACAGTTCCAAGGCAGGAGAATGTTCATGGTCACTCACAGAAGAGAACACAGTCCAGAAGAGGAGTAAATGACTCTCCTTTGATCATGCCACCTTGGAAGAACTGAAAATTTACAGGTCTCTAGAAGTATCTCTAAAACGGTTGCACAAGACTCATGAAGGTACAGAACACTCTCCACATTGGAAGCAGAGTCCTATTTTTAAAAAGAGTTTAAAAGTCAAGTAACTAACTGAGAAAGGAGCAAACAGCAGGGGAAAAATTAGACTACAGAATATTACTTTGGTGAAAAGAAAGATCAAGACATACAACCAAAGGAAGACAAAAAAGTCAAAGCTCCTACATCTAAAGTCTCCACACACACACACACACACACACACACACACACACACACACACACAAATGAATTGGTTTTAGTCCATAGAAACATTTTTAAAAGATTTTGAAAATCAGGTAAGAGAAGCAGAGGAAAAATTTGAATATGAATTGAGAATGATCCAAGAAAATCATGAAAAACAAGTCAAAAGGAAAAGGAAATCCAAAGTCAAAGGAAAGCCAAAAAATAACATCTTTTTTTAAATGTAATAAATTTTATTTGTTTTCTTGTTTACATAGTTCATTTTCATGAGATTTTTGAGTTACAAATTTTCTCCCCATCTTTCCCCTACCTCACCCCCAAAACTGGAATCCCACTGTGGAGCCCCTCCCCTGCTCTGCTCTCTAACTTTCTGGTAGGGCAGGGAGGGTCTCCCTCTCCCATCCTATGTATATCTTTATTCCTAGTTGCAGGTATTGCAGAGCTTTAAATTCTCGATTCTTTTGGTTCCTCCCTTGACAACCATCCCCTCTGGAAGGACAACCAATTCAATACAGGCTGTGTAGTTGTGATTATACAGGACATCTTCATAGTGGACATATTGTGACAGTGATCATATGTCCCTCCTTCCTATCCCTTCCCCCCTTGTTTTGTTCTCTACTCTGTGCCTGTCCCTTTATTGAAGTGTGAGCATCCAGCATCCCTCCCCCAGACCCTGCGCTCCCCTCCGTCATTCCCCCTATCATCCCCACGCCCCCTACTCTCTTGTGTGGCATGATGCCCATTTTAGAGTTTATGCCATTTCTTCCCTAAGCCAGATTCGATGAGAGTAAATAAAAGTAAAGTTGTAACAGTTATCCATTGCCTCTTCCACACAGGATGATTAGCCCCATTTTTGTCTCTCCCTGTCTCCTCTCATTCTAGTCCTCTCCCACCTCAGAATTTGCCTTTTAAAGTATCATCCATTTGTATTCAATTGATCCTATGCCCTTTATAAACCCATATATACACATGCACATACATGTATTCATATGTGTATATAGCCTCCTATATAGACATATGTATGAGTATACATATATATTCATTTGTATTCCCTTCACCTATCCTCATATTAAGAAAAGTTTCATAAGTTACTATTATCATTTTTCCACATTGGCATGTAAATAATTCAAATCTGATAAGTTCTTTATGACTTCTTTCCCATGTTTACCTTCTCAAGCTTCTTGTGTTTGATTGTTAAATTTTCTGTTCAGTTCTGATTTATTCAGCAAGAATGCTTGAAAGTCCTCTACCTCACAGAATGACCATATTTTCCCCTGGAATAATATGCTCACTTTTGCTGGGTAGTTGATTCTTGGTTTTAATCCCAGCTCCCTTAATCTTTGAAATATTATATTCCAGGCCCTTCTATCCCTCAGTGTACAAGCTGCCAGATCTTGGGTTATCCTGATAGTGCTTCCGCAGTATTCAAATGGTTTTCTCTTGGCAGCCTGTAACATTTTCTTCTTTAGCTGAGTATTGTGGAACCTGGCAATAACATTTCTAGGAGTTTTCTTTTGGGGATCTTTTTGAAGAGGTGATTGGTGAATTCTTTCAAGTTCTATTTTGCCCTCTGATTCTAAAACATCAGCAATTTTCTTTGAGGATTTCTTGAAGGATGCTTTACAAGTTCCTTTTCTGGT
>CM053599.1:155309008-155330820 GCA_028646575.1 Pseudocheirus occidentalis | reverse complement strand
TTGCCCTCTGATTCTAAAACATCAGCAATTTTCTTTGAGGATTTCTTGAAGGATGCTTTACAAGTTCCTTTTCTGGTCATGGGTTTCAGGTAGACCAATGATTTTCAAATTGTCTCTCCTGCATCTATTTTCCAGGTCAGTCATTTTTTCAAGGAGATATTTCACATTGCTTTCTATTTTTTCATTTCTTTGTAACTGTTTAATAGAATCTTGGTTTCTCATAAAGTCATTAGTTTCCACTTGCTGCATTCTAATTCTGAAGGAATTATTTTCTTCAGAATGCTTTTGAGATTCTTTTTCCACCTGGCAAATTTGACTTTTTAAGGCATTCTTCTCCTCAATGGATTTCTGGGCCTCTTTTGCAATTTGATTTAATATATTTTTTAAAGTGTTATTTTCTTCAGTCAAGTTGTTAACTCTTTCTTCATGGTTTTCTCACATCATTCTCATTTCTCTTCCCAATTTTTCCTCCACTTCTCTTATTTGATTTTCAAAGTCCTTTTTTAGATTATCTATAGCTACTGGGCATTCTTCAAGTGTCTTGGAAGCATTTGGTGTGGGATTTCTGACTGTGTTGTCTTCCTCTGATTCCATTCTTTGATCCTTTTTTGTCCACAGAAAAGGATTCTAGAGTTTTTTTGCTGTTCTTATTTTGCTTCCTTTTCCTCATGTTGCCCAGTCACTTAATTGTTTTTTTTTTCAGCTTTGTGAAACTCTGCTTCCAGAGGGGAAAGCTCTGTTCCAATTTGCTGGGGTTTTTCCAGCAGCCAGAGCTCTTTGGGGGCTTTTGCAGCCTCCCCTAGCTTTAGCTTGCTGAAAGTGCTCCCCAGGACCACCACCCAATATCATGATCCTGATCCAGGCTGCTCAATGCAAGAGCACTTGGCCCTGATCATACGACTCAGTGCCTCTGTGGGATCCACAGGCCAGGGGCTCTGAAGCAGCCCAGTGGGGGCCCCCGCTGGTTACAGCAGTTTCTGCCCTGGCCCCACTGCTTCCTTGCCCCGGGGCTAGATTGGCCGAACTGCTTTTCCTACCCCAAATTTAGCTTGAAAGCTTCACTTGCTTTCACTGACCTTTAATCCTGGCTTATGAAGATTGCTCCTGGTGCTTTAGATATTCTCTGAAGTAGACTCCTGCTGTGGCTTGGGAGAATTGGCTCCTCCCGGCTGCCCTGGATCCTGACCACATGGTAGTTTTAGGCTGGGCTGGTCTCAGCTCCTGGCATTGGATAAGCCCTTCCTGCCATGCTGCCTTTCTCTAATCCCTATTTTTCACACCTTTCTTCAATGCCTATTTTTCACACCTTGGTATATGTGGAGTTGCTAGAGGCTGCAGCTCTTCTCTCTTGTAGACTGGCTGCTGCTTGAGGTTTCTCCTTTCTATCATCCTGGGGCCTGGCCACAGTTTTGGTTTCAAGCTGGGCTGGCCTGGGCTTGCATCCTGCCACAATGATCCCCTGCTATCACGCTGTCTTCTGCAAGAGATGTGTTTTATGTATTTTTTTCAGTTTGAGAGTTCTAGAATTTGTCCAGCATCATATTTTTATGGGTGTTTAGAGTGGCTGCATTGGAGCTGTGGGACGCTGCTGCTTCTACGCCACCATCTTGGCTCTGTCCTCCACCAAAATCTTAAAAAATAGACTAACGCACGTGACAAAAGAGGTCCAAAAAAAGTCAACGAGTAGAACAATGCCTTAAAAA
Source organism: Pseudocheirus occidentalis (assembly GCA_028646575.1). NCBI lineage: Eukaryota > Metazoa > Chordata > Mammalia > Diprotodontia > Pseudocheiridae > Pseudocheirus > Pseudocheirus occidentalis. The sequence continues at coordinate 155,329,117 of CM053599.1, read as the reverse complement.
GCAGAATTTGACAAAGGAAAAGAAGATCTGAAAGTTCACTGAAGAAAATAATTCCTTAAAATTTAAAATGGAGCAAATGGAATCTAATAACTTTCTGAGAAATTAATTTTAAAAATGTAAAGAATGAAAAAAATAGAAGACAATGTGAAATATCCCATTGGAAAGCCATTGATGTGGAAAACAGATCCAAAGAAACTTGCAAAATTAATGGACTACCTGAAAGCCTTGATAAAAAAAACATCCTAGGTGTCATCTTTCAAGAAATTATCAAAGAAAACTATCCTTTTGTATCCTAAAGAAATAAAAAGTTAAAGAACAGATACACATGTATAAAAATATTTATAGCAATTCTTTCTGTGATGGATAAGAGCAAGAAATTGAGGAGTGTTCATCAATTGGTGAATGACTGAATAAGTTGTGCTATCCGAATGTAATGGAATAGAATTGTGTTATAAGAAATGGACTGGCAGACTTCAGAAAGACCTGGAAAGACATATAAACTGATGTTGAATAAAGTGAACAGAACCAAGAGAACATTGTACAATCATGGTGTGTGATGACTGACTTTTATTGAATTAGCTCTTCTCAGCAGTGCAAAGACCTGAATCAGTTCCAAAAATTAATGATGGAAAACGCCGTCCAAATCCAGAGAAAGAATTATGGAGTCTGAATGCAGATCAAAGCACAAAGCATATATTTTATTTTATTTTATTTACTTTACTTTACTTTTTTCTTTTCTTTTTTCTTTTTTTCTTTTTTCTTTCCTTTTCTTTTCTTTTCCTTTTTTTCTTTTCTTTTCTTATGGTTCCTTCCATTAGTTCTACATTTTCTATACAGCATAACTAATGTGAAAATATGTTTAATAGCAATATACATATTGCCTCTATCTGATCGCTTGCCATCTTATGGAAGGGTAGGGGAAGGAGTTGAAAAAAATTTTAAATGTGTGGAGGTGAATGTTTAAAATGAAAAAAAATATATTTTTTTAAAAAGAGGAAAACAGTCCTGATATTATAGAACTAGAGCATAAAATAAAAATGGAAAAAATCTACCAATCACCTGCAGAAAGAGATCTCAAAAGGAAAATTTCTATGAGTATTTGTAGTCAATGTTCTGAGTTCCTAGGTCGAGGAGAAAATACTAAAAGCAGCCAAAATGAAACAATTACAATATTGTGGAAATACAATCATAATAACAGAAAACCTAGCAGCTTCTAAATGAAGGGAACAACAGACTTGGATATGATATTCTGGAGATAAGAGGAGATAGAACTAAAAACAAGAATGACCTTCTCAGTAAAACAGTATAATCCATCAGAGGAAAAGTGGACATTCAAAGAACTAGAAGACTTTCAGAATTCTTGATGGAAACACCAGAGTTCAATAAAAGATTTGATTTTCAAATACAAGATTGAAGAGAAAGATGAAAAGGTAAACAAGAAAGAGAAATTATAAAGGGCTCATTAAAGTTAAACTGTTTACATTCATACATGGAAAAAAGATTTCTGTAACTCATCAGACATTTCTCAGTATTAGGATATTTGAAGGGAATGTGTGTGTGTTATGGTAATTTATTTAGCAGGTAATTAACCCTTAGTAACTAAGGGTTAAGTAGTTCTGTGAAATAAACACTGTGAACTCTGTCTCCTGTTGCTGACATAACAGGAAGGGGTTGGCTGAGACAGGAAGCCAGTGTGTGTGTGTGTGTGTGTGTGTGTGTGTGTGTGTGTGTGTGTGTGTTTAAGAAAAGCTCCAAAGGACCAGCAGTCAGAATCAAGAATGTTCTTCCTGGTGGCTCCTGGTGGAGGGAGCAGAGTTTTCACAGTATCTGGAAGCTTGGTTGCTGGACTGAGAACTGAGCTGGAGTTTTCTATGAGATCAGATTCTGGTGAAGGCAGAAGCTGCTGCGAAGAAGACCACCTGGAAGGCTGCCTGGAAGGCTGAGATTTCTGGTTACTAGGGCCAGCTGAACTGCTGGAAGACTGAAGAAGCATGACCAGAATAAGATTTTGTTTGTTTGTAGGTTGGTTGATCCTTGAGTTCCTGGCAACAGAAGTGGTGAAAATTTTGAGATGTGTTGGACCCTATGAACTTCAGTGTGTACCAATAACTGCCTGGAGGACTGGACAAGGACCTAGGAACTGTCTTCCACTGAACTCAGGTGACTGTTTGGCAGATTCAGGTAGGAACTGGGGCCATGGAAGGGGATCCAGGGAATCTGAAAGTCCACCCTGGATCAAGATAAAGAAAAGGCCTCTCCTTGGATATAGAATGCCTATTGAAACTGAAGTTTGCTGGACATTGAGGGGAGGAGGGTTTGTGTAATTTTCTAATGACGATTTAGTGATTAACAATGTTTAGTAACTGTGAATCTGGATAAGTGACTAAGTTAACTTATGATTGCCCCATGAGTGGAAATGATTGAGTGGTTAAGTAAGGAGGGTTTCCCCCTTAGGGAAATGTGATTTTCTGTGATAAGATGCAATCTTGTGAATATTATACCGTACCTTGATTTTCTGAAAGCTTGCCTTGATTTGTTATGGAAAAATGGAATGTTCACTATACTGTGTAATAAGAACCTTAACAGCTGTTCACAGTAGCATTCTTTGGGAAAGCTGCTTTTGCATGGCATTATAGTGTGCTTGTGTGTGTGTGTGTGTGTGTGTATGTGTGTGTGTGTGTGCATTGACAGAGAGCACAGGGTGACTTGAATATTATTATGTCCTAATTCAATTCCTGGGTCACCTGCCCTCCACTTGAGTGTGGCCCACCTATGTCCCACCATTAAGTCCCTTTTTTTTGCCTCTCTTCCCCTACTTCTCTGTCACAGCTAGAAATTGCTTAAGGCAAGTCTGGGCATGTTGCCAAAAGGCATAGTCTCCCTACTTCCTCAATTTAGGATTCTGTATTTTTCCTACACTGTGCAAGGATTAGCCTGGGGTGCAAGTCTAGAGTCCATCCTGTCCTGTTTCACTGACCAAACAGGGTCCCCACACCCTTTGCCCAGAATATAACCCTGATCTAGTCTAGGATTTTCCAGTTCCCCTTTCCATTTGACTCTGCACCCAGACCGCACACCCTCTGCCCAGAACATGGCCCTGGGATTTTTCAGTCCCCATCCCCATGACCCTGCACCTCAACTGTTTTGGGAGGGACCTTTATGTCATTGGGGATTGTACCTTTGTACACTTGCACCATATTCCCACATTAGCCCTGAACCATGTTGCCAACCAATCACATGCTTTCTTTGCTTCTATATGTAATAGCTTTTGCCAGCCCCCTTCCTGGTTGTAGTTCTTCTTTTTGGCCTATATAATCAAGTCTGTGAGATCCATTAGGGACTGCCAATTTGAGTGAGAACTCTGGCAGTCACATGCTTGATCAATAAATCCACACCTAAATTTACCTTGAACCCAGGTCAAGGGCTTGCTCTTACTCTCAACACAACAATATGAGGGCATGATTCTAAAAAATAAAATTAAATTAAGGGTAGAGAGAGAGGAATGGCCTTGGAGAAGGAGAAAGGGAGTTGTAGAATGGAGAAAGCCATCTCACATAAAAGAAGAAAGAAAAATATTTTACAGTAGTCAGATAGAGGGTGAAGGTGAAAGGGAACTTTACTATCAGTTGATTTGGCTTAAGGAGGGAAGAACATACACATTCCACTGGGAATTGAAATCTATCTTACCTTATAGGAAAGTGGCGGGGGGGCAGAAGGAATAAAGGGATAGGGCTTGATAGAAGGGAGGGCAGAGTAGGAGAGTGGGTAACCAAGAAATAAACACTTTTAAGGAGGTAGTGTCAAAGGAAGAATAGAATAACTGGAAAATGGGATAGGATAGTGGAAAATATAGTTAGTCTTTCACAACATGACTATTACAGAAGTGTTTTGCATGACTGCATATGTATTGCCTATATTGAATCACTCACTTTTTCAATGAGGGTAGGTTGGGAGGTAGGAAAAGAAGGAATTTAGAACTCTAAGATGTAAAAAATGAATGTAAAGATTGTTTTACATGCAACTTGGAAATAAGATATAGAGGAAATGGGCAATAATATCTATCCTGGACTACAGGAAAAAAGAAGGGTAAGGGGATAAGAGAAGGGGGGTGGTCTTAGAAGGAAAGGCAGATTGGGAGAAGTGATGATCAGAATGTACACTCTCTTGGGGTGGGGGGAGGGGAGAGATGGTGAGAAAATTTGGAACTCAAAATCATGGAAATGAATGATGAAAATTAAAAATAATTTACTTAATAAAATTATTATATAAGAGGAAGTTTTGGATAATACCAACCATATGCTTTTAACTTTAAAAATAATAGAGCTTGTGGGAGGGGTGGAGACAAAATGGCAGAGTAACAATATGGAATGCATTTAGTGCTTTCCCAAACTCCTCCAAATATCTGTGACAATATGTCAAAATAAATTCTGGAGCTACATAGCCCACAAAATGACAGACTGAAGCAAATCTCTTGTCCAAGAATGCCTAGAAGAACCACAGGAAGGGTATAATGCACCAGGCTCGGAGTAGAGTCCAGTCTGGCATGGATTGTCAAGGAACAGTCATAACCAGGGAAGCCGTAAGGGAAATGAATCACTGCAGCTGTGGCAGTTTCCAGGCTTATCAAAGCCACAAAAGCCAAAAACAACATAGAAGGGTACTCGAAAAACTCTGTGGTACTGGGGTGGAAGAGGAGTGCTGTCTGGCTGGTGTCCATCCCCAACTCTGGAGCAGTGGAGGTGGTAGCAGTGGTGGTGACAGCAGCAAAAGTAGCAGAAGTATCAGGAGCTGTTGTTTCTTGAGCTCTGCATCCATACATGGTGGGTGGCTAATACAAAATCCCTGAAGCCTGGGACATTATACTAACCCCCACCCCAACTCAAAGTGAAGTATTTGCCTGGGAATATGCTGCAACAGCATAAAAAAAGTCAGACTATAGAATCTAACTTCGGTCACAATAAAATAACTGCATGATAAATCAAGAAATTATAAAACTGAACCAAAAGAATGAGAAAAAAATAGAATATGTGAAATGTGTCATTGGAAAACCCAGTGATATGGAAACTAAGATCCAGGAGAGAGAATTTACAAATTATTTGACTGCCTGAAATCCATGATCACAAAAAGAGACTAGATATCATCTTTCAAGAAAGTATCATGGAAAACTGCCCTGATATTCTAGAACCAGATCATAAAATAGAAATTGTAAGAATCCATCAATTGCCTCTTGAGTTTCCAAAGGAGTACACCTAGGAACATTATAGCCAAATTCCAGAGTTCCCAGGTCAAGGAGAAAATATTGAAAGAAGCTAGAAAAGAACAATACTAGTATAGTGGAAAGACAATCAGCATAACACAAGACCTAGTGAAACGAGTTATCTTTTTGGCTGTGGGTAGCTATTGCTGCAGCTGCAGCTTTTTACTTTGATAAGGGTTATCTTTTTGGGTCAGGATGTATAGGACTTACCTATACCCACCTCAACAGGCCTCGGGCATCCCTGGCTCCCAATTACTCTGGGAGAATCAGCTGTACAGAAGACTCAAGACACAGGACTTGCTTCTAGCTTTTATTGAGAGTACATTCTCTTTCCCTGGTGTGGCTGGATCTGCCTTTCCTTCTCCTTCTCTCCCCTCTCTCCTCCTCCTGCTCCACCTCCAGGCCCTTTGGGGACCCTCCCCTGGCTGTGCCCTCGCCACAGCAAGCCAATCATGCACCACCCCGAAGGTAGAGAGGTTATACCTCCTTTTCCACGTATGCCTTCCTCCAACATGCGCAATCCTGCTTTTTGCAGATAGGCGCAGTCCTTGCATTCTACCCCCAGGCGACCATGTGCACTCCTATTAGCTGAGGGTCGGTCCAACCCAAGCATCTCACAGTGAAGTATCAAGGACCCTCTTTAGGAGTCTCCACCCCACGTGAAGTATCAGAGACCTAACAACCTAGTAGCTTCTAAGTTAAGGCATCTAAAGGCTTATTATCTAAGGAATGTATTGAGAGAAGGAGAAAGGGAGAGACAGAATGCTGTCCATTATTTCACATAAAAAAAACAAGAAAAAGGTTTCACAATGGAGGGGAAGGGGAAAGGATGTGAAAGAGAATGAGTGAATCTTGCTCTCCTTGGCTTTGGCTTAAGGTGAGAATAATATACACACTCAATTGGCTATATTGTCCTACAGGAAAGTAAGGGGGAAGGGGAGAAGAAGAGTGGGGATAATAGAAAGAAGGGCTGCTTGGAGGAGGGGGTAATCAGAAGTAAACAGTTTTGAATGGGGACAGGTTAAAAGGATTTTTGTCATATTCAAAGGAGAACATAAAATAAGTGGAAGGGATCAGATGGAGGGAAATACAGTATATCTTTCACAACATGACTATTATGGAAGTGTCTTGCATAACTGCACATGTATAACCTATATTGAATTGCTTTCCTTCTCAATGAGGGTGTGTGAAGATAGAAGAATGGAGAGAATTTGTAAATCAAAGTTTTAAAAATAAATGTTAAAAATTATTTTTAGATACAACCAGGAAATAAGATACGCAGTCAATGTATTATAGAAATCTATCTTGTCCTACAAGAAAATAAACTAAAAGGATTAAGTAAAGTGATGTGATAGAAGGGAGGAAAACTGAGGGAAGGGGTAATCAGTATGCATGCCATCTTGGGATAGTGGGTAAGGGAGAGATTGGGAAAAGTTTTGAAAGTCAAAATCTTGTGGAAAAGAATGTTGAAATCTAAAAGTTAATTAATTAATTATAAAGGGGGAAAAAAGAAAAATAAAGTCATGTCTTCCTGTGTAATGATAATGGGAATTTGAAGATCTTCCCTGCCTATTAATAGACCTAGCAGGGAGTTTGAAGACCTCCCCTGCTTTGAAAGCAAACTGTGTCTCCTAAATAGGCTTATTGTAATCACATGGATCATGCAATGGAGAGAATTTGCTGAATGGAAGCAGATTCCACAGGAAGCTTCCTTGCTATGAAGATAAAATATATCCCCTAATAGGCTAAATATAGTCACATGGAGCCTGTGGTGGGAGCAAGGGAAGCAGAGCCCTCAGGAAGCTGGTCAGAGTTAGATGGTGGGAAAGAGAGGGACTGAACAGTTTGGTTGCTTCTTGGACATTATTCAAAATTACTCTCCAGAATGGCTGGAGCAGTTCTCAATGCCATCAACATTTGGATATTAGTGTTCTAATTTCCCCAATACTCTCTAACATTTATCATTTTCCTTTTTTTTGCCATATTAACCAATTTGATTGGTGTGAGGTTGTATTTCAGAGTTGTTTTAATTTGTATTTCTCTAATAAAAAGTGATTTGTTGCATTTCTTCATATGCCTAGAGATAGCTTTAAATTCTTCATCTGAAAGCTGTCTGTTCATGTCCTTTGACCATTTTTAAATAGGGGAATGACATGTATACTCATAAATTTGACTCAGTTCTGCATAGTTTTTGAGAAATGAAGCATTTCATCAGAGACATTTGCTGTGAGGATTATTTCCCAGCTTTCTGCCTTCCTTCTTAACATGGTTGCATTGATTTTGTTTTGTCACAATCCTTCTGTTGTGATAGGTATAAATATTAATACTTTTAACTTGGACTCATGTGAATATCACTATTTCTAGTTCCACTTTCTCTATAATGCCATCCAACTGAACTTTTTAGCTAGAGCCACCAGTAGAAGTATACAAAATCATATATCAGATGCCATTTGGGTTTACAAAGTACTCTTTTGTCCCATGAGTTAGTAGGCATAAACTTACTCCCCTGAAATTTTTACAACATTATTACAGAGAAACCCATTTTTTCAGGTTGAGGAGAATCTGGCATCTGTGATATGCAGTCACTTACGCTTAGCTTTCTTACTTTGTGCCAGAAACACATTATTCTGCCTTATGCCTACATTTGATCATTTCCCTCAATGATTCAGTGCCTTCCTACTGATGACCAAATGAAATCCAAACCCTTTAGCCTGGTATTACGAATCATAATCTGTAGTGTCCCTATTTCACTCTATTCTCTAATATTGTAACACGCGCTTCAGTCAAAGTGAACTACTCTCCACTTCACATACATTTACTATAACCTCTCAAACAATTCTGTCTACTTACTATTGAAATGGCATGGGAGCTCATCTATGTCTGATTAAATCCTAGACATCCTTCAAGATTTAGTAAAAATGCATAAATTGTTCCCCAAATGCATAATTCATTCTTTCTTCCTGTTTAAATTCTGGAAGACGTAACTTTCCTTCAAAGCACAGCTCAGGTAACAAATTCCTTATAAAGTGTTTCCTGATCCCCTTAGGTCATACTTTCTTCCTTTTAAAATTATTTTGTAATATTGTGCATAATGTCTTCATTTGTTCAATTATGTATGTAATTTATTCCTCCAATAGAATATAAAACCCTTGAGAGCAGTGAGAATTTGTCTCATTAAAAAAAAAAAATTCTTCATACACTAGGTGACTCTCATTGTGCCTTGAATTTACTAAGCTTTTGCTAAGATTTTTCATAAATGTTGGCAGAATCTAATTTCCATCTAATTTCCATCGCAGGATACCTATCACAGTGAACCGGATATAATAGATACTTAAAAAGTGTTTACTTGGTGTACTAGAATTGAATTGTAGCAAAGAACGCTAGAAAGAAAGAATTTGCCTAGGTTTCTGATCCACATACACCTGTATTTATTTTGCATTTTGCAAAAAAAAACCATTAAGACACAAAATATATTCTATGAAATGTAATATATGCCAAATAAATAGCATATTAACATACATTCAAATATAAAGAAAATTGGACAGTTTTGTAAATTTCTAAACTTTTAAAAGTTAATATGTGAAGAATTTTAATTCAAAAGTCCAATAGGTTCTAAATGGAACGTTTCTGCACAATAAAGTAACAACAGGAATCAAGTAGTAATGTCATCACTACAGGACATCTACAATAAAGATCATTTTTATGTAAATGCGTGAGAACTAACACCATACCATTAGTTCTGGAGAACTGTATTTGCTGTCTACAATTTAAGTGAAAAACAAAACTGCAAGTAAAATGAATCTTCTGGCTTATCCATTCAATTTTTAAGGCAGTATATAAGGCAAGTTTGAAAATTATTTTAACAGATGACAAGTAAATGATAGAACATAAGTCTTCATTACCAAAAAGTATTCCAAATAAGTACTAGATAATTTTAGTTGTGTATGACTCATTGTAATCCATGTTGGGGTTGTTTTGGGGGAAAAATACTAGAGTGTATTGTTATTTCAGTCTCCACCTCATTTTGTCTATATTCTATTTTCTTATTTTTTAATTTGAATTAATTTATTTATTTTCTTGTTTACATCACTCATTTAAATTTTCTCCCCATCTTTCTCCTACTCAACCCCCCAAAACAGTGATCCCACTGTATAGCCCCTCCCCCACTCTGCTCTCTCCTATATCCTGCCCCATCACACCTCTGACTTTCTGGGAGGGCAGGATGGGTCTCCCTTCCCCAGTGCCTGTATATCTTAAATCCCACTTTCATATAGTTAATAATAATCATCATCATAATACATATATATGTATATATAAAACATTTGATTTTTTATTATAAAACTTTAAATTCTACCTTCTTTCCCTTCCTCCCTCTTCACTCAACCCCACTGGAAAAACAATCAACTCAATACAGGCTGTAAATGTGTAATTACGCAGAATATCTCCACAGTAGACATATTGTGAGATACTAGTTATATGTCCCTCCTTCCTATCCCAGCCCCCCTTTATTCTATTCTCTACCCTGTCACTGTCCCTTTACAAAAGTGTGTGTTTCCAGCAACCCACCTCTGCACCTTACCCTACCTTCCGTCATCCCACCTCTCATCCCCATATCCCCTACTCTCCTGTGTGGCAAGATCCCCAGATTAGAATTTATGTTGTTCCTTCTCTAAGCCAAATTCAGTGAGATTAAGGTTGTACCTTTCCCTTTTGCCTTCTTGTTCTTCCCCTCCACTGTAACAATTATTCCTAGCCTCTTCTATATAAGATGATTAACCCCATTCTGTTTCTCCCTGTCTCCTCCCATTCTAATCCTTTCCTGCCTCAAAATTTCACCTTTTAAAGTAAAGTCCCTTCCAATTCAATTGATACTGTATCCTCTATGTACACATATATACACATACTCAGATATGTGTTCATATGCATATAAAAGTCCTCCTATATAGACATATGTGCATATATACATATTTATGCATTTGTGTTCCCTTCACCTATCTTCATCCTGAGAAAAGTTTCATAAGTTACAGTTATCATTTTTACATGTTGGCATGTAAATAGTTCAACTTTGATAAGTTCCTTATGATTTCTTTTCCATGTTTGCCTTCTCATACTTCTTGTATCTTAGTGTCAAATTTTCTTTTCACTTCTGGTTTTTTCAGCACGAATGTTTGAAAATCCTCCATATCACTGAATGACCATATTTTCCCCTGGAACAGTATACTCAATTTTGCTGAGTAGGTGATTCTTGGTTTTAATCCTAGCTTCCTTGATCTCTAGAATATCACATCCTAGGCCCCTTGATCCCTTAATGTAGAAGTTGCTAGACCCTGTGTTATCCTGATTGTGTTTCCACAGTATTCAAATTGTTTCTTCTTGGCCTCTAGTAATATTTTCTCCTTGATCTGGGAAGTCCAGAAACTGGCTATAACATTCCTAGGAGTTTTCTTTTGGGGATCTTTTTCAAGAGGTGATAGGTGAATTCTTTCAAGTTCTATTTTGACCTCTGGTTCTAAAATGTCAAGGCAATCTTCCTTGAGTATTTCTTGAAGTATGCTTTCTAAGTTATTTTTTTGGATCATGGCTTTCAGGTAGCCCAATAATTTTTAAATTGTCTCTCCTGGATCTATTTTGTACATTAGTGTTTTTTTCAATGAGATATTTCACATTGGCTTCTGTTTTTTTCATTTGTTTTGATCTGTTTAATGGCATCCTGATTTCTCATAAGGTTATTGGCTTTCATTTGCTCCCCTCTAATTCTGAAGGAATTATTCTCTTCAGAATGCTTTTGAGATTCCTTTTCCATGTGGCAAATTTGACTTTTTAAGGCATTCTCCTACTCATTGGATTTTTGGGTCTCTTTTGCCATTTGAGTTAATCTATTTTTCAAGGTTATTTTCTTCAGTCAGGTTGTTGACTTTCTTTTCATGATTTTCTTGCATCATTCTCGATTCTCTTCCCAATTTTTCCTCCACTTCTCTTATTTGGTTTTCAAAATCCTTCTTAAGCTGCTCTATGGCTTGTAGGTAGTCTTCATGTTTCTTGGAAGCTTTTTTGCAGGAGTTCTGACTGTGTTGTCTTCCTCCCATTACAGGCTTTCATCCTTTTTGCCCCCAAAAAGAATCTATAGTTGAGTTGCTAGTCTTACTTTGCCTGCTCATGTTGCCAGTGTATTACTTGTCTTTTTAGCTCTGCAGAACTCTGCTTCCAGAAGTGAAAGCTCTGTCCCAAATCACTGGGGTTTTTGCAGCTACTGGAGCTATTTAGAGGCTGCTTCAGGCCCCAAGAACTTTGATTCACTGAAAACACACACCAGGACCACCACCCAAGACCATGATCCAGATCTTGGCTGCTCAACACAAGAACACTTAGCCACTTTACGATTGCATGTCTCCCTTCAGATTGCAGGCTGGGAGCTCTGAAGCAGCCATGTAGAGGTGGCTGTAGGGTCACTGCTTCTGCTACTTCTTTGCCCTGGAGACAGTTCTGCTTGACAGCTTTTCTCCCCCAAATTTAGCTGAGTTACACTGACTTTACACTTTGTCCTTTTTTCTTCTGGCTTGATAATTCTGGAAATTGCCACAGCTGCCACTAATCCACTCTCCTCAAGGCTCCATCTGTGACTTGTCCTGGCTGTCCCCGTGCCAAGCTGTGGTTCTAGACTTGACTGGTCTTGGCTCTCAGCATTCTGTGATAAGCCCTTCCTACCAAGTTTCTTCAGAGGGATATGTTGTTTTCTATATTTTTGTGTGAGTTTTCAAGCCCTAAAATTTTTTTAGAGTCATAATTTATCGATATTTGAGTTGGCTATGTGTGAGCATTGGCACTTTCCTGCTTCTATGCCACCATCTTGACTCAAGCACATTTTTAAATATGATGAGCTAGGGCAAAGGGGTTAAGTGATTGCCCAAGGTCAGAAAGCTATTAAGTATTTGAGCTTAGATTTGAACTCAGGAGGATGAGTTTTCCTGACTCTAGATCACACACTCTATCCATTGCACAGCCAAGTTGCCCAACATTTGATCTACAGGAATTCAATTTTTCAGTAGAGGAGATTGAAAAGATTTTCCCTATGAAGTAGAAATAATCCTGGACTTCTAAGAAGAATCCCTGTTCTCTGATGGCAATATAGACTGTACCTTACTTTAGGTAGTGCCTAATTGTCTTTCAGGTCTAGTTGACTTCTATTTATTCCATCTTTTTCACACAAAATAAATAGAGAAAAAACATATCCAAACTGTGACACTTTATAGGGGTAGAGTCAAGATGGTGTTGTAGAAGCAGGAAAACTCTGTGGCTCCCCACATAACTACCTCAGAAAACTATAAAAATATTACTCTAAACACACTTTAGAGATACAGAACCCACAGAGTGAAAGAGAGAAAGAAATCTATCAGTAAAGGCAGCCCAGCAGGCAGACAGGAAGCCTCCATCACAGGGTAATGAGAGCCAAGCAAAGCCCATGTGAGCCTTTGGTTTTAGTCCCAGGGAAGCCCCAATCAGACGTAGCTGGAGGGACTTGAGGATAGCAGGTAACCAGCAGCTGTGGCCATTTCCAGAATTTATGAACCCATAAATGCCAAAGTCAGAGTACGAGGTCAGTGTGGACTTTGGAAACAGGGGGACTGAGAGTGTGCTCCAGCCTCTCTCCCCAGAAGGGAGAAGTAGCTCAGACGTGGCAGCCATGAGGCTGCCTGAACATGGATGATTCAGAGCTCCTGGCCTGCAGATCATAGTGGGACCAAGCAACCATTCTGAGGGGTAATCACTCTTTCTTTAACCTGCTTGGATTTGGATCACTGTCTTGGTTGGAGGTCCTGTGGTGTATGAACACATGCCAGAGCCTGTGGAGGCTTCAGAGAAGGCACCCAACTAATAGTTCTTGCAGTTTCAAAAACCACAACAATTTGGGACAAAGGTCTCCTCTCTGGAAGCAGAGATCTACCATGGCAAAAAACTCAAAAGTCAAGTAATTGAGTGGCAACATAAGCAAGCAAAGAAAGCAAATCAAGCACAGCAATCCAACTTTAGATTCCTTTTGGGGGGACAGAAAAGATCAAAGCATGGAATGACAGGAAGACAACAAAGTCAGAATTCCTGCACCAAAAGCTTCTAAGAAAAATATGAACTGATTACAGGCCATAGAGGAACTTAAGAGGGGTTTTGAAAACCAAATAAGAGAGGTAGAGGAAAAATTGGGAAAAGAAATGAGAATGATACAATAAAATCATGAAAAGCAAGTCCACAACCTGACTGAAGAAAATAACACCTTAAAAATAGACTAAATCGGGGCAGCTAGGTGGCACAGTGAATAGAGCACCAGCCCTGGAGTCAGGAGGACCTGAGTTCAAATTTGGCCTCAGACACTTAACACAAAAACTAGCTGTGTGACTTTGGGCAAGTAACTTAACCCCAACTGCCCTCCAAAAAGCAAAAAAATAGACTAAATCAAATGGCAAAAGAGGTTCAAAAACCCAATGAGGAGAATAACGCTTTAAAAAGCTGAATTTTCCAGATGGAAAAAGTATTTCAAAACCCTACTGAAAAGAATCATTCCTTCAGAATTATATGGGAGCAAATAGAAGCTAATGAATATGAGAAATCAAAATACTATTAAACAGATCCCCAAAAAAATGAAAAAGTAGACGGCAATGTGAAACATCTCATTGGAAAAACCACTGACATGGAAAATAGATCCAGGAGAAAAAATTAAAAATTATTGGAATACCTGAAAGCCATGATCAAAAAAAGAACCTAGAAATCATCCTTCAAGAAATTCTCAAGGAAAATTGCCCTCCTGTTTTAGAACCCGAGGGCAAAATAGAGATTGAAATAATTTACCATTCACCTCTTGAAAAAGATCCCCAAAAGTGTACTCCTAGGAATATTATAGGCAGGTTTTGGAGTTCCCAGATCACAAAGAAAATATTAAAAGCAGCCAAGAAGAAACAATTTCTATATTTTGGAAAGAAAATCAGGATAACACAGTGTCTGGCAGCTTTTACATTGAGGGATCAAAGGACTTGGAATATGATATTCCAGAAGTCAAAGGAACTGGGACCAAAACCAAGAATCACCTACATAGCAAAAGTGAGTATAATGTTTCAGCGGAAAATATGGTCATTCAATGAAATAGAAGACTTTCCAGCTTTCTTGATGAAAAAAACCAGAGATGAATAGAAAATTTGACATTCAGATACAAGAAGTAAGAGAAGCATGAGAAAGTAAACAAGCAAAGACATCATAAGGAACTTATCAAAGTTTAACTATTTGCATTCCTACATGGAAAAACAATAATTGTAACTTATGAAACTTTTCTCAGTATGAGGCTAGGTGAAGGGAATACAAATATATGTGTGTATTTATATATTTATATTTACATATATAAACACACATTTTATACATATGTATGTATGTATACATATGTATGTTTATCTAGGAGGGTATATGGGCATGTGAATACATATGTGAGTATGTGCATATATGTATGCAGGTATACATAGAAAGAAGGAACAGGATCAATTGAATACCAAGGGATGATACTTAAAAGGTGAAATTGAGAGATGAGAGAAGAATATAATGAGAGGAGATGGGGAGAGACAGAAAGGGGCAAATTATCTCATACAGAAGAGGCAAGGAATAATACTTACACTGGAGAGGAAAAACAGGAAGGCAAAAGGGAATTGGTCAACCTTTCTCTCAACGAATTTGGCTTAGTAAGAGATGGAATGATATACACACTAAATAGGGTATATTGCCCTACAGGACAGTATAGGGGAAGGGGATGAGAGGGGGATGATGAAGGGGAGAGCAGTTTGGTGGGGGAGGGTAGTTAGAAGCACACACTTTTGAAAAGGGACAGGATCAAAGTAGAAAATAGAACAATTGGTTAATGGAATAGGATGTGGGAAAATGGAATCAGTCTTTCACAATATATACACTATAGAAATGTTTAGAGTAGCTACACACATACAACCTATACTGAATTGCTTATCTTCCCAATAAGGATAGGTGATGAGGGAAGAAGGGAAAGAATCTGGAATTAAAACTTTTAAAATCAAATGTTTAAAAATATATTATTATTATATTTTTATATGTAACTGGGAAATAAGATATACAGGTACTGTGGTAAGGAGAGCCATCTTTCTCTACCTGAAAGTTGCAAGGGGCATGGAAGAAGACATAGGAAAGACCAAATTTGGGGATGGGGTATACAGTGGAATTGCTGTTTTGGGATGGGTAGGGGAAAGTTGGGGAGAAAATTTGTAACTCACAATCTTATGGAAATGAATTATATAAACTGAAAATAAACATAAAATTTAATTAAAAAAAGAAATGACACTTTATCCATGGAAGAGATTAGATAGTCTTGCCTGAGTAAGGATACAAAAGACAAATAAATTGATGGACAGAAAAGGATGCTCCTGATAACTGCAGTTAAGGGAAGTTGCTTAGTTTCCAGGTGTAACCCAGATATGTAAGATATTCTGTCAGATTCACATTGATAAAATAGAAAGATAGGCTACCGAATATGATCATCAGAGGAGATTTGAATATTCCACAGGAATTTGTTCCCTTAAGGGTATTGCAAATGAATAAAGCAACTGCTCCACAGTAGCAATCCGGAAAGGGTCCACTGCATGATGCCTCTTGGTTCCCTGTAGTTACACTTCTTGCTCGATCATATAGTAGACATGGCCTATGCTTTCTACCCAAGCATTCATTTATATTCCAGTTGTCTGTGGAGTAGGAATATGTCCCTTTCAAGACGTTACTTACTAAAGAAATAACTCATTCTGTGAGGGGATGATAAATATTAGGCAGTGCAGCTTTAGCACTACCACAGGTGAGATTTACTTCCTACAATTCACATGTGACCTTATTTCCTCAAGACTTTTCAGTTCTCAGAGTTGCTAAGAGTTACTGATTTGTGTTAGACACAGTGGTTGTCAACCTGTGGGTTATGTTCAATTTGTAACAATGAAAATACATCTTGCATATCAGATAGATTCATTACAGTAGCAAAATTACAGTTATGAAGTAGCAACAAAAGTAATTTTATGTTTGGGGGGGTCACCACAACCTGAGTAACTAACTGTATTAAAGGGTGGTGGCATTAGGAAGGTTGAGAACCACTGTTTTAGAGCCATTAGTTAAACATAAGCAGGATAGAGACTTCCCAAGATAATTTTTCTTGCAATGTAAAGCTAGGTTCAGCAACATTAATATAAGAGAAATGATAAATATTTTCTATGTCACATATAGATCACATATAGAAATCATTTTGGAAAGAGGAAAATACTATGTAATTGCTCAGTAGTTCTTATTTAGGGTAAGATTATCTACTGAAGATTCCTTGAGTGCAGGAAGATGGAAAAAATATGTGAGCTGAAACAAACTACCAGTAAGGAGAGTGTTTACAAAATAACTGGGGTTGTAGAGCAAATTATGGAACTGGGAATTTGAGGAGTTTAAGGAATGTAGAATAGACTGTTACAAATCAATAATTTTCCTTTCACAAACAACTTTGAATCAGATGAATCATTCAATGATGGACGGATGAAATGATCCAGACCTTCACCCTTCATAGTGCTATGATGACTGAGCACAAGAAAGTGGTTGTTCTTTATTTTTTTCCACTCCAAAACTATGTATATTGAGGGTTGAAACAAAGAGAATGAATGATACAGACCCCAAGGACGAACTGAGTTCACAAACAGTACCAGCTTCACAGAGAGTTCTAAGAAATCACAGACATCCAGAATATACCTAGAACATAGAGAATGTACTTCGTTTCAGCCTTCAAATTCCAGGCCCTTGAGTATGTCTACATCCCTTAGACTACCTATCTCAGATGACTGTGAGACTCTTTCAGAGACTGATGGTGACTGGTAATTAGACGACCACATCATATTAGAACTGATTAAAGGAACTGGGGAAATTCAATCTGAAGAAAAGGAGAGTTACGGAAAAGGGTTATGTCTTTTTCCAACAATTTGAAGGATTGTCATGTGCCAAAGAAAATAGAATCATTTTACTCTATTTGAGGGCAGAACTATGAGCAATGAGTAGAAATTTCAAAGAGCAGATTTAAAATTAATTTAAATATTATACCTCTCCCAACTACAAGTAGATATGCATAGTAAAGATGTATTTCTTCTCAGTCAGTTTCCTAGAGAAGGCTGTAAGACTACATCTAAGGGCAGAGGAATTATATATATATATATATATATATATATATGATTTAAATCAGTAAAAGAAATATCAATTTTCATGAAATTACAAATCTTGGAAAAATTACCTTTGCCTGAAATTTAGAGGAGAATTCAGGTTATCTCTCCTCCTAATATTAGCCTTCACTGATCATTACAATCCACACCATTATTTATAACGCTTATTTTAGAATCTGAATATATCCTATATCATATTGTCATAAAATCATTTTATTATCTCATCTCCTGTTTCCCCAATTTGATTTTTTTTGCTTTTTTTTTTTGGAGGGCAGTTGGGGTTAAGTGACTTGCCCAAGGTCACATGGCTAGTTTTTGTGTTAAGTGTCTGAGGCTGGATTTGAACTCAGGTACTCCTGACTCCAGGGCCGGTGCTCTATTCACTGCACCACCTAGCCGCCCCTCCCCAATTTGATTTTAAGACTCTTGGAGAGAAGAATTTTTCTAGGGTGAAGTCAAGATGGTGGAGTAAAGGCAGGAACTTGTTTGAGCTCCTGCTCCAATGACCTCCAATACCTGTAAAATATGATTCTAAGCAAATTTTAGATTTACAGAATGCAAAAAGTGACAGAGAGAAACAAATCTCCCACTGAAGGCACCCTGGTAGGCCAACAGGGTCTACCAAGCTGAGAGCCAAGCAAAGCCCCATGTGAGCTGTGTGGTACCAGACTAGCAGCACAGACCAGCCAGAGCAGAATTCAGGAGAGTGAATCACTGGCAGTTGAGGTGGTTTCCAGATTTCTCAAATGATAAAAGCCAAAGAGAAAGTAAAAGGTTAATGGGGAACCGTGTTGATCCTGGGTGAGAGAAAAGCACAGTGTGAGCACTGCCCCCAAAGCAGTGGAGATAACAACAGCTGCAACCGCTGATACTGCTGCTGCTTCCAGCTTCAGGCCTACACATAACAGAGTGACTAAATCACTGTCCAGAGGACATTCACCGAAATATCTCTGCTGGAACTGAGGCAGGATTCTCTTGCTTTGCCCTGCTTGGGTCTGGATCACAGTCTAGGGTGGTGGTCCTGGGGTGAAAAGCACTGGTATGGCAGAGCTTGTTGAGGCTGTGGAAAGAATGTCCTCCTCACAGGTCTGAGGCAAGTGCCTGGAAAAACTTCTGTCAACAAGTGCACTAAACCTCAGAAATTTGGGATACAGCAATCTTCACTCTGGAAGCAGAATTCTACTGTGTCAAAGAGCTCAAAAGTCAAGTAATTGACTGACAACATGAGCAAGCAAAGGAAGCACAATCAGACCATAGAATCCATTTTGGGGGACAAAGATGATCAAAACATAAAACCAGAAGAAGAATACAAAGTCAAAACTCCTGCATCAAAAGCCTCCAAGAAAAAAATATGAAGCAGTCAAAGGCCATGGTGGAGCTCAAGAAAGATTTTGAAAATTAAAATCAATTAAGAGAAGACGAAGAAAAATTGGAAAGAGAGCTAAAATGATGCAAGAAAATAATGAAAAACTAGGCAACAGCCCAACTGAAGGAAATAACATCTTAAAAAATAGACTAACTCAAATGGCAAAAAAGTTCCAAAAAGTCAATGAAGAGAAGAATGCCTTAAAATTGCACTGATATTTTGGAACCAGAGGGCAAAATAAAAATGGAAAGAATTCACCAATCATGTCTTGAAAAAGATCACAAAAAGAAAACTCCAAGCAATATTATATCCAAATTCCAGAGTTCCTAGATCAAGGAGAAAATATCACAAGTAGTCAGGAAGGGACAATTTGAGTATTGTGGAAACATAATCAGGATATCACAGTATATGACAGCTTCTAGATTAAGGGATCAAAGGACTTGGAATATGATATTCCAGAGGTCAAAGGAGCTAGGATTAAAACCAAGAATCACCTACCCAGTAAAACTGAGTATAATAATCCTGGTGAAAATATGGACATTCAATGAAAGAGAGGATTTCCAAGCATTCTTATTTAATTGTTCAATTTTAATTTGTTTTCTAGATTACATCATTCATTTCCAGTTTTGAGTTACAAATTTTCTCCCCTTCTTTTCCCTATCCCCAAGTCCAAAAGAGTGAGCCCACCTTGAAGCCCCTCCCAGAATCTGTTCCCTTTTATTTCCTCCTCCAACACCACTCTAACTTTCTAGTAGGGCAGGGAGGGTCTCCCTACCCCCGTCCCTGTATGTCTTATTTCCCAGTTGCATTTGATTCTATAGCTTTACTTTTTAGATTCTTGCAATTCCTCCCTTGACACCCACTCCCACTGGAAGGAGTAGCATTTCAATACAGGCTGTACATGTGTAATTATGCAGGACATCTCCATGGTGGGCATATTGTGAGAGTCTGATTGTATGTCCCTCCTTCCTATCCTGCACTCCCCCCCTTGTTTTGTTCTCTACCCTGTCCCTGTCCCTTTACTGAGGTGTGTGCTTCCTGCAACCCTCCCCCCCACTCCACCCTTCCCTCCATCAACCCACCTCTCATCCCCATCCCCCCAACTCTCCTGTGTGGCAAGATACTCAGTTTAGAGTTTATGTCATTCCTTCCATGAGCCAAATATAATGCGAGGAAATAGAAGTAAAGTTGTAACAGTTATCACTTGCCTCTTTTATATGGGATGATTAAACCCATTTTGTCTCTCCCTGTCTCCTCTC
>CM053599.1:155280093-155308508 GCA_028646575.1 Pseudocheirus occidentalis | reverse complement strand
GGAATGACTGGCGTTCTTGTAAATTTTATTTAATTCCCTGTATATTTTAGAAATGAGGCCTTTATCAGAGATATTAGTTGTAAATATTCTTTCCCAATTTCCCACTTCTCTCTTAATCTTGGTTACATTGGCCTTGTTTGTACAGAAACTTTTCAATTTGATGTAATCAAGATTATCGATTTTGCATTTTATAATGCTTTCCAAGTGCTTTTGTCTTAACCATCCTGGATCAGGATGGTTGTCTTGGGTAGTGGTCCTGAGGTGCACTTTCAGTGAGCCCAAAGCTGGTGGAGGCTGCAACAGCCTCCTAACAGCTCTGGCAGCTGCAAAAATCCCAGCAATTTGGGACAGAGCTTTCCCCTCTAAAAGCATAGTTCCAAAATGAGAAGAGTAATCTCCAACTTTAGATTTCTATTTTGGGGGCCAAAATGAATCAAAGTATAAAGCAGGAGGAAGACAACGCAGTTAGAACTCCAATACCAAAAGCTTCCAAGAAAATATATAGACTGGTTACAAATCATAGATCAGTTTAAGATTGATTTTGAAAACCACATGAGAGAAGTGGAAGAAAAATTGGGAAGAAAAATGAGAATGATGCAAGAAAATCATGAAAGGAGAGTCAACAATCTGACTAAAGAAAATAACACCTTAAAATAGATTAACTCAAATGGCAAAAGAGGCCAAAAAAAAGCCAATGAAGAGAACACCTTAAAAAGTCAAATTTGCCAGATGGAAAAAGAATCTCAAAAGCTTTCTGAGGAGAATAATTCCTTCAGAATTAGAGTGGAGCAAATGGAAGCAAATGACTTTATGAGAAATTAAGATATTATTAAACAGATACAAAGAAACAAAAAAAACAGAAGACAATGTGAAATATCTCACTGAAAAAACCCACTGATCTGGAAAATGGATCCTTCAGAGATTATTTTTTAAAAATTACTGGACTGCCTGAAGGCCACAATCAAAACAAGTATCTAGAAATAATCCTTCAAGAAATTCTCAAGGAAAATTTCCCTGATATTTTAGAACCAGAGAGCAAAAGAGAACTTGAAAGAATTCACCAATCACTTCTTGAAAAATATCCCAAAAAGAATATGGCTAAGAATGTTATAGGCAGATTCTGGACTTTCCAGATGAAGGAGCAAACATCACAAGCAGCCAAGAAAAAAGAATTTGAATACTGTGGAAACACAATCAGGATAACACATGGTCTATCCAGGATTACATTAAGGGATCAAAGGGCCTGGAATATGATATTCCAGAGATAAAGGGAGCTAAGATTAAAGCCAAGAATCATCTAACCAGCAAAAATGAGTAAAATGTTTCAGGGGGAAATATAGTCATTCAATGAGGTGGAAGATTTTCAAGCATTCTTGAGGAAAAACCTAGAACTGAATAGAAAATTTTACATTCAAACACAAGAAGCATGAGGAGGTTAATATGGAAAGGAATTCACAAGCAATTTATCAAAGTTGAACTATTTACATGCCAATATAGAAAGAATTGTAACTTATGAAACTTTTATCAATATGAGGATATGTGAAGGGAATATATATGTGTATATGTATATGTGTGTATATATATGTATATTGTATACATGCACATATGTCAATATAGGAGGGTATATATGCATATAAATACATATGGGTGTGTGTGTATATATGTGTACATAGACAGAAGGCACAGGATCAGTTGAATTGGAAGGGATGATATTTTAAAAGGTGAAATTAAGAGGTGGTAGAGTAATAGAATGAGAGAAGACAGGGAGAGACAGAATAGGGTCAATCATTTCATATAGAAGAGGCAAGGGATAACTGTTAACTATGGAGGGGAAGAACAGGAAGGCAAAAAGGGAATGTGTCAACCTTACTCTCATTGAATTTGGCTTAGGGAAGTAATGCCATACACTATAAATTGGGTATGTTGCCCTGCAGAAGAGTAGGGGGAAAGGAGATGAGAGCAAGAATGATGGAGAAGAGGGTAGGTGTGGGGGAGGGTTATCAGAAGCACACATTTGTTAAGGGACAGCAACAAAGTAGAGAATAGAACAAGAGGAGGGTGTGATAGGAAGGGGGAAAATATTATCAATGTTACACAATTTGTCCACTGTGGAGATGTTCTGAATAACTGCACATATACATCTTGTATTGAATTTCTTGGATTTCCAGTTGTGGGTGGGTAACAAGGGAAGAATGGAAAGAATCTAGAATTTAAACTTCTAAAATCATATGTTTATATATATATATATATATATATATATAAATGTATGTGTGTATATGTATGTATGTATGCATGTATGTGTGTATGTGTGTATGAGAAGAGAAAGGGAAAGATAGAAAGTGGCAAATTATCTCACATAAAGAAGGTCAGAAAAAAGTTACTGTGGTGAGGAGGAGGGAGAGATGAGTGAGAGTGAATGAGCTTTACTTATCAGAATTGTCTCAAAGGGGGAATAACTTTAAATTGGGCACAGAAATATTTCTTCCCTTCCAAAAAAGAATAAAAAAAGGAGGGTGAAAGAAGGTGGGTTGATAGAATGGAGGCAAGGCTGACAGTTGTGGTTCACCCATCAGGGAGATGATGACATGACATAACTTTGATAGGAGTGAGGGAGGACTGTATAAAGTCAAAGGCCTAATTTTTTTCCTCCAAATCCATCTAGTTCAGTGGTCAGATACTGATCAGGATGAATAGAGATGACCCAGGATGCAGTGGGATACCCTGGCCCTTTTAAGCTAAGTTCTTCCTTTGAACAAGGCAACACTAATTCAGTGAATAGTTCTTTTTAAGAACTGAATCAAGGGATGGTTCCTTTAATTAAAAAAAAAACGGGGTGGAAAAGACGCTTAGGATTGCCGGTCAAAAGAGAAACAGTTACTATTTACATTCACTCTGAGTCAGGATGGACCTAAAAGTCAGAAACTTAACACTTGAGGAGGAACAGGGTGAAAGAAGAAAGAGAATAGAAGATGTAGCAGGGATTAAAGAACGGAGTTATCAATAGTAAGTAGGAAAAAAAGTAAGCAAGTTTCTCTGATAAAGTCCTCATTTCACAAACATAGGGAAAATAGTCAAATTTATAAAAGAACCTTTCCCTAACTAATCAATATATGTGCAGTTTTCAGATGAAGCAACCAAAACTAAGTAGGGTCATATGTAAAAACTGCTCTAACTCACTATTTGTTTGGAGAAATGCAAATTAAAACAATTCTGAAGTTTTAATTATTACCCAATAAATTGATTAATAGGACAGAGAAGGGAAGTAACAATGGAGGGATTGTGGGGAAAATGGAGCATTAATGCACTGTTGGTGTAGTTGTGACCTGTTTTGACCATTTTGTAGAGCAATTTGAAACTACACACAAAGAAGTAAGAAACATACATACCTTTTGACCTAGCAATACCATTACTAGGAATATATCTCAAGAGAGTCAAAATGATAAAAGAAAAGGACCTATACGTACAAAAATATTTATAACAGCTCTTGTGATGGAATGCTACTATACCATAAGAAATGATAAGTGAGATAATTTTGGAAAAGCCTGAAAAGATTTGCATGAGCTGACGCAAAGTGAATTTTACTGTGTCCTAAGTAAGACTGATATTGTAAGATGATTAACTGTGAATGATGTATCTATTTTCAGCAGTATAATAATCCAAGAGAACTCTAAAGGATTTATGTTGAAAAATGCTACCCATCCCAAGAGAAAGAATGGATTGTAACTGAATACAGATAGAAGAATAAGTTTTTAACTCTGTTTTTCTTGGTGTTTTATGGCCTATGCTTTCTTTCACAACAAGACTATTGTGCAAATATTTTACATGATTACACATGTATGACCTATATCAAATTGCATGCCTTCTCAATGGGAATGGAGCGAGGAGTGAGGAAGGGAGAGAATTAGGAAATGAAAGTTTAAAATATTTTTCATGTAACTCTGGAAGATAAAATGCTAACTAAAATATTTTCAATGTAAATAATGTAATAATGTGATTAAGTGTATTCTATCTCTTTCTATAATTTATATCCTTCCTTCCTTCTTTCCTTCCTTCCTTCCTTCCTTCTCAAATTTCTCCTTCAGTTTTGTTTTTGTCTTCTCTCCTAATTTATCCTTGAGACAAAGGCTGTTGCTCAAGGATTTAGACATGTTTTCTCAATTTTTTAATTAATAAATTTATTTTTAAATTTTCAGCATTCACTTTTATAAGAAATTGAGTTCTAAATTCTCCCCCTCCACACACACTCCTACTTTCTCAAGATGGCACAAAATATAATATAAGCTATTCAGGTATGGTATGGTATGGTATGGTGTGGTATGGTACGGTACGGTACAGTACGGTACGGTACGGTATGGTATGGTATGGTATAGTACAGTCTAGTAAATATATTTCCACATTAGTAATGTTGCGAAAAAACGATTAGAACAAATGGAAAACACCAGTAGAAAGGGAAAAAACAATAAAAGAGATGTTTCAATCTGCATTTACACCCTTTATTTCTCTGTATGTGGATAGTGTTTTCCAACATGAGTCTTTCAGAATTTTCTTAGATTATTGCATTTTTCAGAAAAGCTAAGTTTAAACAATGTTGGTCATGGCACTATGTTTCTGCAACTGTGTACATTGTTCTGATTCTACTCACTTCACTCTGCATCAGTTCATGCAAATCTAAGCTTTTTCTTTTTTCTGAAGTCATCCTGCTCATCATTTCTTATGAAACAATGATATTCTACTATATTCATATACTGCAACTTATTCAGTCATTCCCTAATTAATGGGCATCCCCTCAATTTCAAATTCTAGGAGATCACAAAAAGAGCTAATATAAATATTTTTGTATTCATGAAACTTTGGGATACGGATCTAATAGAGGTATTGTTGGATCCAAGTATATGCACAGTTTGATAGACCTTTGGGTGTAGTTCCAAATTTTCTCCAGAATGGTAGGATCACTTCACAACTCCACCAACAATGCATTAGTGTATCACTTTTCCCACATCTTCTCCAAAATGTATCATTTTCCAGTATTTTTTACGCTAGTCAATATCATAGGTGTAATGTGTTACCTCAAGATGATTTTAATTTTCATTCCTCTGATCAATGAGCATTTTTTCTACTAAGTAGAGATGGCTTTAATTTCTTAATCTGAAAACTGCCCATTCATATCTTTGACCATTTGTAAATTAAGGAAAAATTTGTATTCTTATCAATTTGATTGAGTTGTTTAGTATTTTAGAAATGAGACCTTTATCAGAGAAATTGACTATAAAAATTATTTGTCAGCTTTCTACTTCCTTCTAATCTCATAGCATTGGCTTTGTCTGTGCAAAAACTTTGTAATTAAATGTAATCAAAATCATCCCTTTCACATTTCATAATGTCCTCTATCTCTTGTTTGTTCATACAGTCTTTTCTTTTCTATAGATCTGACAGGTAAACTATTTCTTGTTCTCCTAATTTCCTTATGATACCATCCTTTATATCTAAACTTTCTACCCTCATTGACCTTATCTAGGTAGACCTAGGTATAACTAGGTCTATGCCTAGTTTCTGCAATAGTGTTTTCCAGGAGTTTTTGTCAAATACTGAGCTCTTATCTGTAAAGCAGGAGTATTTCAGTTTATTAAAAAGAATACTATGCTGGTTGAATATTGTGCCTTGTGCACGTAATCTTTTCTACTGATCCACCACTCTGTTTCCTAACCAGTACAAAGCAGTTTTAATGATTGCTGCATTATATAACAGTTTTGAATCAGTTATGCCCAAGCCACCTTCCTACATATTTCTATCTTCCCTTGTATTTCAACCATTTGTTCTTCCAGATGAATTTTGGTATTGTTTTATTTTTCTAACTCTACAAAATATATTTGATAGTTTGATTGGTATGGCATTTGATAAGTAAATTAATTTAGGAGAACTGTCATTTTTGTTATGTTAGCTTGGCCTACCCTTGAGAAACGGATTTTTTTTTGGTTGTTGAGATATGACTTTATTTGTGTTGAAAAGTACTTTCTAATTATGTAATACAGCTCCTGGGGTTGCCTTGGCAGGTAGACTCCCAAAAGTTTTATGATGTGTATGGTATTTATTTTATTTTATTTTATTTATTTACTTTTAGGTTACAGCATTCAATTCTACTTTCCACTGATTTGCAAATTTTCTCTCTCTCCCTCTCCAACTCCTCCTTCCCTGACCCCCACCCATGGCAGCATGCAATCAAATATAAGATCTACTAATATCTTTACATTAAACACCAGTCAAGTTGTAAGGAAAGATTATACCCAATGGAGTTAACAATGAGACAGCAGAAATAAAATAAAACAAACAAAAAAGAGAGAAGAAGCGTTTTGCTTCAAACAGCATTCAGACTCTGTAGTTCTTTCTCTATATGTGTATATCCCTTTCCATCATGAGTCTTTGGGAATTGTCTTAAATCCTTCCATTGCTAAGAGGAGCCCCATCTATCAAAGTTAGTCATCACACATACAATGTGTCTGAAATTATGTACCAAATTTCCTTGTTCTGCTCTCCTCACTAAGCATCAATTTATAGAAGTCTCTCCAGGTTCATCTGCTCCTCATTTCTTATAGCACAATAGAATTCCATTACATTCATATACCACAAATTGTTTAGCCATCCCCCAGTTGATGGCAATCCCCTTTATTTCCAATTATTTGCCACCACAAAAGTAAGCTGCTATAAATATTTTTGTACATACTTGTCCTTTTCCCAATTCTATGATCTCTTTGGGATGAAGCCCTAGAAGTGATATTGCTAGGACAATTTATTTATTTATTCATTTATAGGCCTTTGGGCATACTTCCAGATTTCTCTCCAGAATGGCTGAATCAGTTCACAACTCAACCAACCAACCATTAATGTTCCAAATTTCCCATATATTCTCCAGCATTTATCATTTTCCTGTTTGATCATCTTGGCCAATCTGTTTGGTCATATGGCTTGTGAGATATGGTACTTCAGAAATGTTTTGATTTCTATTTCTCTAATCGGTAGTGATTTAGAACATTTTTTCATATGCTTATAGATATCTTTAATTTCTTCCTCTCAAAATTGCTTGTGTATAGCCTTTTTTAACTATTTATCAATTAGGGAATGAATTGTATTCTTTGTTTTTAGTTCTTTCTTTTCCCTTCCCCTCCTTAAGAGTTTTCCTTTTGACAGATGCCTCCCTCAATATTCCTTCCCTATTCACCTCCTGCTACTTACATACCCTTCCCCCTTACCACTTCTACCATCCCTTCTAACCACCCTCCTTTTCCCCATCCTTTCACCTTCTACTGCCTATAAGGCATGAAAGATTTTTATACTTAACAAAGTATGTTGTTCCCTTCTTGAAAAAATGTGATGAAAGTAAATCTTATAAAATACTACTCTCCCTCCATTCTTTCCATCTATTATAATGTCTCTTCACATTAGATTCCTGTGTTTAACTGATTATGTTATTCCCTCCTTGAACCAAAACCAATAAGAGTAAAGTTCTTATAATGTTCATCTCCCTCACATCTTTCCCTCTACTAAAGTGTGTTTTATGCTTCTTGTTGGTGTATAATTTACTCTTTTTGCCTCTTCCTTTCCCTTTCTTCCTTTACAATCCCTTTTTGCCCCTTAATGAGGTTTTTTTTAATCATCAGATTAGTTCATTTGTACCCACATCCTCTCTGTATATCCCTTTAAAATGTCACAATTGTTATACAATTCTCAATACAGACAGGTGTCAACTTCCCAAATATGGATGTAAACAATTTGCTCTTATTGAATCTCAAGTTATGCAAATGTGTGTGTGTTTGTGTGTGTGTGATCTTTGTTCACCTTTTTATGTCTAGCTCGAATCTTGTATTTGAGGATCTAATTTTCCACTCAGCTCTGCTTTCTTCATCAAGATAGCTGGGAAGTCTTTTATTTCATTGAATGACAATCTCTGTGCCTGAAAGATTATGCTCAGTTTTGGTGGGTAGCTGATTATTGCTTGAAGTCCAAGCTCTTTTGTGTTATGAAATACCATATTCCAATATGCAGCCTGGTTCTGTGTGATCCTGACTGAGGTTCAGGGATATTTGAGTTGTTTCTTTTCTGGCTGCTTGCATTATTTTCTCTTTCACCTTCTAATTATGACATTTGGCTACTATATTTCTTGGAGTTTTCAAATTGGGATCTCTTTCAGGAGGGGTCTGGTGAAATCTTTTAATAAATATTTTACCTTCTTATTCTAGGACATTAGGAGAGTTTTCTTTGATATTTTCCTGGAGGATGTTTTCCAGGCTATTTTGTTTTATCATGGCTTTCTAGGTAGACCAATAATTCTTATATTATCTCTCCTGGATCTGTTTTCCAGGTCAGTTTTTTTTTTGGCAAATGAGATATTTTACATTTTCTTCTCATTTTTCAGTCTTTAGGGTTTTTTTAAATGATTCTTGAGGCCTCTTCAATTTGACTGATTCTAATTTTTAGTAAGTTATTTTCCTTGGATAGTTTTTGAAGCTCCTTTTCCATGTGTTCAGATTTCATTTATAGGGATTTATTTTCTCCAGTTAGATTTTGAATTTCCTTTCCCAATTCTCAAATTTTATTTTTAAACAATGTTTTCCTCAGTGAGATTTTTTTTCCCCATTTTGGTGATCATAATTTTAAAAGAGTTGGTCTACTTCTCTAATTTGGCTTTTAAAATCCTTCTTGAACTCTTACAAAAATGCTTTTTGGGCTTTAGACCAATTCATATTCCCTTCTGTGGACTCAGGTGCTTGAATTGAGTCAATCCTGACTTTTGAATTTGGTTGTTCTTGCTTACTATGATAGGATTCTATAGTTTTTACTTTTGTTTTATTTTCACAACTTCCTTCTTGCCCATTCTGATTGCCTATTTCCTGGCTTTTAAAGTGGATTTCTATTTCTAAGGCACAGAGGACTCTTAACTATGCTTCACAGCCTGGGGTCTAGTGGCCTGGCTCTTGATTTTGTGTGCTGTAGCCTTTGGGTGTCTAGACAAAGGCCAAGGACAGGACTTTCAGTGTTTCTTCTGGGTTACCCTGAGGCTCACAGAGGAAGGTATGGGTGACCGGTGGTCTGGTCACTTCAGGTTTCTTCCTCTGTGCCTCTGGGCTAGAACTCAGAAAGGTTCTGCAGCTGGTATCCAAGTTGTGCTGGTGTCTGCAGTCTCTCCTGGTTGTGATAAGGCACACCTGGGCTTCTTGTGTTAGTGCTTGCTGACTCCATCCCCCTAGACTTCTGATCTCATGTTGGTCAACTGAGATGGGGCTTGTTGGGAATCCTCCTACTCTTTACCTCAGGCTCAGCACAGTCTCAGTCCTACCCTTAGGTATGGGGAGGGTAGTCACAGTCATACTTCTAGGACTCCCAAGCCTGTCCCTGATTGGACTATTTCAGAATTTTACACTAAAGCAATATTTTCTGGATTTTCAGGGTCAGGGAGTGAGATTGGAGCAGCTCAGGTTTACTGCACCATGTTAGTTCCTGGAAGTTCAGGTAGGTGATTTTAAATTTGATAGCCCCAGGAGTAACTGCTACTGCTACAATCCCTGTGCTTTCTCTTATCAAGATCTAACAGACCCTCAGACTTATGGTGAGAGGTCTGCAAATTGTCCTTGTGGTGGGTGAATCTGCTTGCTGGAGCTTGCTCTGACTCCACTGTGTTCTGGCCTCAGGTCCCTCCTGGTGCAGCCACCACATGCTCCGTGTCCTGCCCAGTCCTATTTGAACACTTTCCTTGACCTGGACTCTTTGACACTCTGTCTTCCAACGGATTCTGTCACTCTAAAAATCTATTCAGATTCATTTTTTAGAGTTTACTGACAGAATTCTTTGAGGAGTTTAGGTAAGTACCTGATTTCACTCCACCATCCTGGCTCCACCCCCTGCATGGTAACTTTAAAAGGGAATTATATTTCTATTTCTAGATGTTGGAGTCTCTTAGTAAGATATAGAAGTGTCAAGGATTTATGTAGACAGTTTACATCCTGCAGCTTTGCTAAAGTTGGTTATTATTTCTTTTTTTAATTAATTTTACTCTTCAACACTAATTTCCACAAGATTTTGAGTCCCAAATTTTCTCACCATCTCTCCCCTCCCCACCACCCTGAGATGACACGTATTGTGAAAGCCCCTTCCCCCAGTCTGCCCTCACTTTTGTCATCCTCCCCCCTCAACCCCTTTGTTCTTACATTTTTGTAGGGCAAGATAGATGTGTATATCCCATTATCTATATACCTTATTTCCCAGTTGCATATCAAAACAATTTTTAACTTTTGATTTTAAAATTTTTGAGTTCAAAATTCCCTCCCTTCTCCTATCCCCACTCTCCCTCATTGAGAAGGTAAGCAATTCAAAATAAGTTATATATGTGTAGTTATACAGAACAGTTCCACAATGGTCATGCTATAAAACAGCAGTTCTCAACCTGTGGGTTATATTCAATTTAAATACATCCTGCATATCAGATATTTACATTACAATTCATAACAGCAGCAAAATTACAGTTATGACATAGCAACGAAAATAATTTTATGGTTGGCGGTCACTGCAATATGAGGAACTGTATTAAAAGGTTGCAGCATTAGAAAGGTTGAGAACCACTACAAAAGAATAACTATATTTCTCTCCATCTTTTCCAGACATCCACTTATTCTATGTACTCCTTTGACCCCATACCTTTTCAAAAATGTTTCCTTCTGACTACTCCATCTTCCAATCTGTCCTCCCTTCTATTATTCCCCTCCTCCAACCCTTTCCCCCTTACTTTCCTGTAGGGTAAGATAGACAAAAGAGTGTGTATGTTATTCCCTCCTAGCCAAATCCAATAAAAGTAAGGTTCCCTCATTCCCTCTCAGCACCTCCCTCTTCCCCTCCGTTGTGAAACCTTTTTCTTGACTCTTTTATATGAGAAAATTTACCTCCTTTCTATCCCTTCATTTCTCCTTCTCCAAACACATTTCTCTCTCACCCCTTAATTTTATTTTTAGATATTATCACTCCATATGCAACTCACCATGTTCCATTTATCTGTCTACCTACCTGCCCACCTATCTACCTACTTGTCTGTCTATCTATCTATCTAATTTCCTCCAATTACCCTAATATTTGGAAAGGTTTGATGAGTAACAAATATCTTTCCATGTAGAAATGTAAACAACCTTCCCTTGATTTTTGTATTTGAATGTCAAATATTCAATTTAGCTCTGATTTTTTTTCATCAAGAATGCTTGAAACTCCTCTATTTAATTGAGTATCCAGTTTTTTCACTTGAAAGATCATACTCAATATTGATGGGTAGGTGATTCTTGGTTTTAATTCTATTTTCTCTGGCCTCAGAAAATCAGATTCCTTTGATCATTTTAATATAGAAGGTGCTAAATCTTGTTTTATCCTGATTATATATCCACAATACTCAAGTTGCTTCTTTCTGGCTGTTTGCAATATTTTCTTCTTCACATGCGAACTCTGGAATTTGGCTGCAATATTACTAAGACTTTTCATTTAGGAGTCTCTTTGAAGAGGTGATTGGGGGATTGTTTTAATTTCTATTTTATCCTCAGGTTCTAGAATATCAGGGCAATTCAACTTAATAATTACTTGAAGGATGCTGTCTAGGCTCTTCTTTTGATCGTGGCTTTTTAGGCTATTCAATAACTTTTAAATTATCTCTCCTGTATCTCTTTTCTAGGTCATTTTTTTAAGTGAGATATTTTACATTTTATTTTATTTTCTCTTTCTTTTGGTTCTGTTTTATCATTTATTGATTTCTTATAAAGTCATTAGCTTCTATTTGCTTTATTCTTATTTTTATGTGATTATTTTCTTCAGTGAGCTTTTGGACCAAATTTTCCATTTGGTCAAGTCTGCCCTTTAACATATTTTTCCCTCATTGACTTTTTGGAACTCTTTTGACTTTTTAGTTAGTCTATTTTATAAGATGTTGTTTCTTCAGGTTGATTTTAGCAAGCTGTTGACATTTTTCATTATTTTCTTGCATCACCCTCATTTCTCTTTCCAATTTTTCCTCCACTTCTCTTACTTGATTTTCAAAATCCTTTTTGAGCCCTTCCATGACATGAGACAACTTGCTATTTTTCTTGGAGATTTTGGATGTAGGTGCTTTGACATTGTTGTCTTCTGGTTGTATGATTTTATTTTCTCTGTTACCAAATTAAGATTCTACAGCATGAATTTTTTTTTATTTAATGCTGCATGCTCATCTTCCCAGCCAAATACTTGACTTTCTATTTGTCAAAATATGACTCTGCTTACAGTAGGGATGGGGGTGTACTGGTTGGTGTAACAGATTTCAGGGGTTTTGTATTAACTTCTCTTCCACTTACTATCTATTAGTCCAGAGTTCTGGAAGCAGTCACTGCTACTTCTGCTGCTGCTACTGCCACTGCCATCTCCACAGCCCCTGGTCTAGGGACAGACCACACTCCTCTGTCACCTAGGTCCCACTGAGCTTTCCCACTGACTTTCTATGCTGTCTTTGGTGTTCTGGTTTGAGAAATCTGGAAACCACCACAACTACCAGTTATTCAGTCCCCTGAGGCCTGGTCCAATCCTGTCTCTGCCAGTGCAGGCCTAACTGTGCTCCACCTCCAGCCAGGTGTAATAAACCCTTCCTCTCAATTTTCAAGACTTTCTTGTACTGAAGACTTGTTTCAGTCTATCATTGTGTGTGTTCTGCCCCTCAAAAATTTGTGTAGAGTAATGTTTTATAGTCTTTATAGTGGTTGGGGTGGGGAGGGTCTTAAGCAAGTCCCTACTTTTATTCCACCACCATGTTCTGCTCAGTTGTTTATTATTTCAATGAGTTTTTTAGTTGTTCTCTAGTATTCTCTCAAAATATCTTGACTTCATCTGCAAAGAATGATAGTTTTGTTTCTCAATTGCTTCAATTTCTTATCCTTTTCTTACTGCTAAAACTTACATTTTTAGTACAATATTGCATAACAATGGTAATAATTGACATTCTTGTTTCTTCCCTGATCTTATTGTAAATGCTTCTAGCTTATCCTCATTATATATACTTGCTTCATTCTTTTCATGTCAAGCAAATTAACCAAAAGTTTATCTATTTTATTGTGTATTTTTTCATAAAACGAGCCCTAACTTTTAAATAATTTTCTTACTTTCAATTCTACTAACTTCTTTAGATTTTCAAAAACTATAATTTCATATTTAATTGGGTATTTTAATTTTTCTAGCCTTATTTGAATTACCCTTTCATTAATATCTTCTTTCTCTATTTTACTCATACAATCTTTTAGAGATATAAAACTTCCACTAAGAACTGCTTTGGCTATGTCCCTTAAGTGTTAGTATGTGGTCTCATTATTGTCTTTTTCTTGGATAAAGTTATTGATCATTTTTATCGTTTATTGCTTGGCTCACTCATTTCTTTTTTTTTTCTTTTTGGAAGGGATAACACAAGGCAGTTGGGGTTAAGTGACTTACCGAAGGTTATATAGCTAGTAAGTGTTAAGTGTCTGAGCCTGGATTTGAACTCATGTCCTCCTGACTCCAGGTGTGGTGCTCTATTCACTGCACCACCTAACCACTCCTGACCCACTCATTCTTTAGGATTAGATTTTTTAGGTTTCAATTAATTGTCTGTCTTATCATTGCACATTGTTACATGTATTTTCTATTGCATTATGACCTGAAAAGGATGCATTTAATATTCTGTCTTTCTGCATTGGATTGTGAGGGTTTTATTCAATAATAGATGGTCAATTTTTGTGTATTTGCCATGTACTGCCAAGAAAAATTTATATTCCTGTTTTCATTCAGTTTTCTTCAGATGTTTACTATTTCTTACCTTTCTAAAATTCTATTCACCTCCTTAATTTCTTTCTTATTTATTTTGTGTTTGGATATATCTAGTTCTGATTCAGGAAGTTTGAGTTCACTTACTAGTATAGTTTTTTTTTATTTCTAAGTATAGCTCATTTTACATCTTCTTAATAATCTGGATTTAATACCATTTGGTATATATTGGTTTACTGCTGCACTGTTTATGATACCTTTTATCACGATGCAGTTTCCTTCCTTATCTCTGTTAATTAGATCTATTTTTGCTTTTACTTAGTCTGACATCAGAATTTCTACTGCTTCCTTTTTTTCTTCATTGGACACATAAATTCTGTATTGGTCTTTTATTTTTACTCTATGTATATCTCTATGCTTTAAATGTGTTTCTTGTAAGCAACATATCATAGGATTATGCTATCTACTTTCATTTTATGCAAAAGTTCATCTCATTCACAGTCATGGCTACTATTTCTGTTTTTCTCTCCATTCTGTTCACCCATCCCCTGTTTATGCTTTTCTCTCTCCCCCTTTCTTTCTCACTAAAGATATGCTTCTGATCAATCTGTACTCCCTTCTATCAGTCTCATTTATTTTATTTTTCTTTTACCTTACTCTATCTTCCCTCCCTTATATTCACTCTCTCTTTTCTTTTACTTCTCTCTTACTACAATTTTTTTGGAGAATAAATTAGATTTCTATATCTGAGCATGTTATACACTCTGTGAGTTAAATCAGATCAAAGTATGATTCAAACAATGCTCATTTCCCTCCCTTCTTTCCCTCTGCTGTGTTAGGTCTTTGTGCCTCTTGATGTGAAGCAATTTCTCCTTTTCTGCCTCCTCCTTTCCTCTGCTCCCAGTACAATCACTTTTCACCACATAATTTGATTTTTTATTGTCACCTCAAAGTCAACTTATACTTATCCCCTCTCTCTGTGTTTATTTCACCTTAATTTCATCATAAAAATACAGTTATCAAGAGTTACAAGTATAATTTTCCCTTATAGGGATCCAAACAGTTTGCACCAATTGAATAACATGTGTTATTTTTTTTTATTTTTTTCTTTCTTGTTTACCTTTTTATACCTTTCTTGAATCTTGTATTTGAAGATCAGATTTTCTGTCGATCTCTGGTCTTTAAGAAAGTGTGGAAGTCTCCTATTTCACTGAATATTCATCTTTCCCCCTAGAATATTATTCTCAGTTTCACTTGGTAGTTGATGCTTGATTGTAATCCAAGCTCCTTTGGTTGCAGAATATCATATTCCAAGTCCTCTGATATATTAATGTAGAAGATGCAAGATCCAGTGTAATCCTGACTATTGTTGCATGATATTTAAATTGTTTCTTTCTGATTGCTATAGGTATTTTTCATCCGACTGGATAATTTTGAAATTTGGCTACAATATTCATTGAGATGTTCAATTTTGGATTTCTTTCAGGAGGTTATTGGAACATTCTTTTGACGACCATTTTACCTTCCAGTTCTAGGAGCTCAGGTCAGTTTTCCTTGATAATTTCTTGAAAGACGATCTCCTGGCTCTTTCTTTTAAAGTCATAGCTTTCAGTTAGACCAATAATTCTTAAATTATCTCTCTTGAATCCTTTTACAGATCAACTATTTTTCTAATGAGATTTTTTTTATTTTGTTCTATTTTTTTCATTTTTTATATTTTATTTTACTAATACTTGATGTTTCATGGAGTCACCAGCTTCCACTTCCCCAGTGCTAATGTTTGTCAAATTGTTTTCTTGAGTTACATTTTGTACCTTCTTTTCCATTTGGCCCATTTTTCTTTTTATGGGGTCATTTTCTTTAGGGTGCTTTTTTCCATTTATACAACTGTATTTTTAAAAGACTTCTTTCCTATGGTCAATTTTTGTCCTTCCTTTTCTAAACTATTAACTCTTCCTTATATAACTCTCATTTCTTTTCCCAGTTTTTCTTCTGCCTCTCTTATCTGACAAATCCTTTTTGAGCTATTCCAAGAAGGTTTTTAGGATTTGTAACCAGTATACATTTCCATTTGAGGTTTCAGATTTGGGTATATTGATATTTTTGTCCTCTTCTGCATTTGTGCAAAAGTCTGTCCGCATAGTAAGAATTTATGTTCATTGTTAGTTTCTGCTTTTTGCTTATGGTATTTGTCTCTTTCCTGTCTTTTAAATTTCAGCTTTTCTGCGGGAGCACAGGGGACACTGACCCAAGCTTGGCGTCAGGTACCTGGTTCCTGGTTTTGTGTGCTTCATCATAAGATCCTGGCACCTGGAGGGCATAAGTACCTGGGAGCTTGCCTGGTGCTCAGCTGGGATCAGAAACTCTGAAGTTCTTGATGAGAAGGTGGAGTGTCAGGCACCTCAAGGACACCTGCTCACTCATGCTGCTTTGAAGCATGGAAAGTTTGGCTGCTGGAGATTGCCTACCTGTCTGAGCACATGGTGATTTTCATGGGCTGGAGTCTTCCGGTTCCCCTACCTTTGCCAAGGTACTTGGGAGGCTCTCATGTTAATGCTTGCCTGCTCTCCAGATTTGGAATTCAGGATCGTCCCCTGGTTTGCTGAAGTGTAACCTGTTGTTGGCTTTTGAGGATGCCTCCTACACTGCTCCTCCTCCACTAGAGCAAAAGGGAACATGTCTCAATAATCCCCCAAACTTCCTGGCCTATGTGACTACTGAACCCTGTCTTTCTGCTGACTCAGTTCTCCAAGGATTTTCCTGGGTCAATATTTTCTGGACTTTCAGGGATGAAGAAGCAAGAATAAGAATAACTTACATCTTAGTATCATTTTGCCTCCCAGAAGTCCCTTCTAAATTCTGTAATTTTAAAGATGACAACTATGGCCCAAAAAATTCAGTTAGATAATTGATTGGTAGATAAATATATAGACATAGATGCAGATTATATACGAGTGTAATTATATGCATCTATGTGTATTTATACACACACACACATATATGTATGAGTCTTTCTACATGTAAGTTTAGAAATATTAAAATTACTACTAACCTAAGCAATCATACATTTCTACCAAATTCAATTTTCTTCTATAAATGACTAGAACAGTATTCTGAGCAAGAATATATCTCATTGAGGCGCTTCTACATGGTTCCAAGATCTTCTAATATCTTCTGGGTTTTAGTGTTATTTTATAGATATACTCTTGCTTTTTAAAAATTTAATAACTATATGCCTGGGGCAGAGCCAAGATGGTGGCAGAGTAATAGCAAAGTTTCTCAGATCCCACACAGCCACCTTAAATAACTGGAAAATAGGAATCTAAACAAATTTTAGGACTTCAAAACTCTCAAAAATACAGAAAACACATCTCTTGCTCAAGGCGGCTCAGCAAGTGTGCTCAGCGCAGCAGGCTGGGAGCTGTGGCCGGCACAACCCTAAACCCTGACCAGGCCCCAGGGTTGTTGGGTGGAGCTGGGTCAATAGGAGAGCAGATTCGTGGCACCAGAGGCACAGTTTCCACATTTATCAGGTCAGAAGAAAAAAGGCTAAGAGAAAGGTCAGTGGAGTTTACTAAATTTGGGGAGAAAAGTGGTGTGGCCAAACTGCTCCCAGGGCAAGGAAGCAGTGGAAGGTGGCTGTGGCAGCAGGAACGGCTGAAAACAGCAACTACCTCCACTGGACTGCTTCAGAGATCACAGTCTGCAGATAGCAGGGGGCCTGAGGTGATCAATCAGGGCCAAGGGCTCTTGAATTGAGTGGCCTGGATTTGGATTGTGGTCTTGAGTGTCGGTACTGGGGTACCCTTTCAGTCAGCCAAAGCTGGGGTGGGGAGCTGCAGCACCCCACTAATAGCTCCGGCAGCTATGAAAATCCCAGGGACTTGGGACAGAGCTTTCCCCCCCCCCACCTGGAAACAGAGTTCCACTGAGATAAAAAATAAAGCAACTAATTAACTGGCCAACATGAGGAAAAGGAAGCAATGTAAGAATGGTAATAAAACTCTAGAATCTTTTTGGGCGGGACAAAAAGGATCAAAGCACAGAGCAGAAGGAAGACAACACAGTCAGAACTCCCACACCAAATGCTTCCAAGAAATATGAAGATTGCCTACAAGCCACAGATGGACTTAAAAAGGACTTTGAAAACCAAATAGGAGAAGTAGAGAACAACTGGAAAGAGAAATGAGAATGATGCAAGAAAATAATGAAAAGAGAGTCAACAATCTGACTAAAGAAAACAACACTAAAGAAAACAAATGAACTCAGATGGCAAAGGAGGCCCAGAAAGCCAATGAGGAGAAGAAAACCTTTAAAACTTAATTGGCCAGATGGAAGAAGAATCTCAAAAGCATTATGAAGGGAATAATTCCTTCAGAATTAGAGTGGAGCAGGTGGAAGCTAATGACTTTATGAGAAACCAAGATACTATTAAACAGTTACAAAAAATGAAAAAAAATAGAAAGCAATGTGAAATATCTCCTTGAAAAAACCACTGACCTGGAAAATAAAGCCAGGAGAGACAATCTGAAAATTATTAGTCTACCTGAAAGCCATGATTAACAAAAGAACTTGGAAAGCATCCTTCAAGAAATTCTCAAGGAAAATTGCCCTGATATTTTAGAATCAGAGTGCAAAATAGAACTAGAAAGAATTCATTGATCACCTCTTGAAAAAGATCCCCAGAAGACAACTCCTAGAAATGTTATAGCCAGGTTCAGGAACCCTCAGATCAAGGAGAAAATAATACAGACTGCCAAGAGAAAACAATTTGAATACTGTGGAAACATAATCAGGATAACCCAGGATCTGGCAGCTTCTACACTGAGGGATCAAAGGGTGTGGAATATGATATTCTGGATAGCAAGAGAGCTGGGATTAAAACCTAGAATCACCTATGGAGCAAAACTCAATAGAATGTTCCAGGAGAGAATATGGTTATTCAGTGAGGTGGAGGATTTTCAAGCATCTTTACTGGAAAAAAAGAACTGAACAGGAAATTTGACATTCAAACACAAGAACCATGAGAAGGTAAACATGGGAAAGAAATCATAAGGAACTTATCAAAGTTGAACTATTTACATGCCAATATGGAAAAAGCATAATAGTAACTTATGAAACTTTTCTTAGCATGAGGATGGATGAAGGGAATACAAATGTGTGTATGTTTGCAGATCTTATACATGATTGTATGCCACCATGGCAGGGGTGGGGGGAGGGGAGTAAGGGGAGAAAAATCTGAAATTCAAGTGACTCTGGAACTGAATCTTGTAACCTAAAAGTAAACAAACATGTCAATAAAATTTTTTTAAATGTGTGTATGTGTGTGTATATGTATGTGTATATGTATGTATATATGTATGTGTGTATGTATGCATGTATACCTACACATATGTCTGTATAGGAGGCTATATATGCCTATGAATACATATCTGAGCATGTGTGTATATGTGTACATAGAGGTTTCAGGATCAATTGAATAGGAAGAGATGATACTTTTAAAAGTGATATTCTGAGGTGGGAGTGCACTTGAATGAGAGGAGACTTGGAGACACAAAATGGGGTTAATCATCCCATACAGAAGAGGCAAGAGATAACTGTTACAACTTTAATTTCATTTGGTCTCATTGAATTTGTCTTAGGGAAGGAATGTCATAAACTCTAAACTGGGCACCTTGCCCCACAGGAGTGTAGGGAGGATGGGAATGAGAGGCAGAACGATGGAGGGAAGGGCAGGGTCAGGAGGAGGGGTGCTAGAAGCACACACTTCAGTAAAGGGACAGGGACAGGGTAGAGAAGAAAACAAGGGATGGCGGGATAGGAATCAGCCTCTCACAATACATCCGCTGTGTAGATTTTCTGTGTAATTACACATGTACAGCCTGTATTGAATTGCTTGTCCTTCCCATGGGGGTGGGTGGATGACAAGGGAGGAACTGAAAGAATCTAGAATTTAAAGCTCTACAATCAAATGTTTAAAAAAAACCTTGTGTGTGTGTGTATACATATATACACATATATGTATAATTGTAATAATAATTCTTATTATTATTAACTACATGCAACTGGGAATTAAGGCATACAGGGACTGGAGTAGAGAGACCCTTCCTGCCCTACCAGAAAGTTAGAGTGGCATTGGAGGAGGACATAAAAGAGAAAAGATTGGGGGAGAGACTTTACACTGGGATCACTGTTTTTGGGTTGGGGGTAGGGGAAAGAAGGGGAGAAAATTTGTCACTCAAAATCTTGTGGAAATGAATGATGTAAACAAGAAAATAAATTTTATAAACTAAAAAAATTTAGTAAGTATAGATATTTACATATCTATCTGTGTGTATATATGTATATATACATGTATATATATGTATATATGTATATGTATATATATATTTATATACAGAGAGAGTGGGGGTGGGGAGACAGAGACACAGGGACAGAGAAAGAGAGAGAAATAATTTAAAAATTGTTTATTTCTCTACCAAAATGCTAATCATCTACAAATATATCTACACACAGCATGGCATAATGGATGGAGAGACAGCCTCAGAAACAGGAAGACTTCTATTCACTTCCTGTCTTTTATATGTACTGGATGTATAACCTGTCAGCAGTAGCATAACATCTCAGTATTCTAGACAATTTTAGATTTTTGAATTGATGAGAATGTATTGAACTGCCTTGAGAAAAGAAACTTCAACTATAATTCCCTGGTACTCTCTTTCTGA
This sequence comes from Pseudocheirus occidentalis, assembly GCA_028646575.1. Taxonomy (NCBI): domain Eukaryota; kingdom Metazoa; phylum Chordata; class Mammalia; order Diprotodontia; family Pseudocheiridae; genus Pseudocheirus; species Pseudocheirus occidentalis. Next base: position 155,287,998 of record CM053599.1, on the reverse strand, counting down.
GTTTGTGTGTATGTGCATGCATGCATGTATGTGTGTGTGTGCATATGTGTGCATGTTTATGTGTGCCTGTATGTGATCTAGCACATAACTTTTTCATGAGCTTTAATCACATTTCCACCATTGCAAATTTCACACTGGATGTCCCAGAGACTTTTCAGATTCAATGTGTCCCAAATTAAAACCCTTATGTCCCTCCCAAACTGAACCTTCTTCCTAGTTTCACTATTTTTATTGAGTTACCAGCATCCTTTCAGTCTCCCAACTGAATTATTTTCAGTTCCTCCTTTCTCTCACTAGATATATGTAGTCTGCATTGGATCTGGTCATTTAAATCTTTACATCTCTCGCATCTGACCCCTTCTCCCCCTGTATGCTAAGGTCAGACCCTTTCCTCTTTTTACTAATATTACAAAAACACTCTCTTGAATAGTCTCCCTGCCTGACATTTCTCACCACTTCAGTCTATCCTACACCCAGACACCTAATTTTCCTTATATAGAGATCTTTCTAACCACTCCCCAACTCAATTAACTCCAGTGACTTCCTATTATCTCTGAGATAAATGTAAATATTTTGTTTGGCTTGTTCCAAAACATCACAACCTGTCACCAACCTATGTTCTCATCTTCAGTAGATGTATCTTCTCCCACTCCTTTGTACTGTAACCCACTTAAACTGGCTTCTTCTATGTTCCTGACGCACTGTACTTTTCTCTAGTCTCTGTATGCTTGCAGTGATTATTCCTCATCCTGGAAAGGAATCCCTCTTTACCTACTCTTATCAAGACCCTTTTTCCATTTAAGATGCCCCTCAGGCAGCATAAATTTTATGAAATCTTCCATGATAGCCCTTACCATACCCTCATCCCACACCTACAAATGCTAAGATCCTCCCTTCCAAACTGCCTTTTATTAATTTTTAAAATCTATTTTCTTTATATATATGTCATCTATTCTTATGTATTTGATATTTCCTCCAGCTTAATATAAACTTTTTGATATTAGGGACTGTTCCATCCTTTGTTTTTATGTCCTCTGTACATAGCACAACAATTGGCACAATATAATTGATTAATAAAGACTTTCTAACTTTTCATTGCTAATTCTTTTCTCTTCTATTGTCTGTCCATTTTTCCATAGTCAGAAATTCTCTAAATTAATTCTTTAAACTCACATTTGTGCTTATTTGTGTATTTGTTTTGTTTTTAAATACATCTACAGGGGTGGTTAGGTGGGGCAGTGAATAGAGCACTGGCTCTGGAATCAGGAGCACCTGAGTTCAAATATGGCTTCAGACACTTAACACAAAAACTAGCCTTGTGGCCTTGGGCAAGTCATCTAACCCCAATTGCCCTACCTTTCCTCCCCCAAAACAAAAGGCAAAAAAAACCTCTATAAATGCTATTGTCATGTTCTAATTTTATTGTAGTTATTTGCCTTATTCCCTTCCACTAAATAATTAACTACATTATTTATCTTTACATTTCCATGGCCTTCTATAATGTTAAGAACATAATAGCTACTTGATAATATTTAACTGTAGTTGAGAGAAAATGGAAGGTGTTTTTTCAATGTTTCTTGCACTGAGAGAACTGGTAAATGACAGGCTTTATAAAGAAAAAACTATACAAATGTTTTCATATATATGTATATGCACATATGTGTGTATACACATTAATGTATGTTTGTGTGAGTATATATACATATATGTATGTGTGAATATGAATATAATGATAAAATGGAAATTGATTATACCTATTTTCTGTATTATCTTGAGTATCTATGAATGAGTTAAAAACAAAATTAATATTTTCTTTGACAGTTCTGCTCTGAATCACACAGTTCTGCTGAGCACACAGTTACTATTTATTTCAATCAATTTGAGTTTTAATTAGCTTTCTTCTTTTGTTCTGACATATGTTACAATGTTGACTACAAACTATGATATGAGGACTTTTATTTCTTTGCCAAGCATTGTAGAAAATGGAGCTGTAGTGGTTATGGAGACATTTATAGTGCTAAGGGGAGGTAAATAGTAGCTTTTTCCCTAGTTATAAAAGGAATTGTATCTAACAAAAGAATGCATGTAGTTCAAACAGAAAATTAAAATAAGCCATTACCTTCCCAGTGTCCAAAGTCTGTGCTTCAGCAATGTCATTCATGATCATGCTTGATTAATAGATTTATGCTCCCAATGATCTTTAGCACTATTTCTATATTACAATGGACTTATATTTTCATAACCACAGCTACAGCTTGTGAGGAACCAGCAAAAATTTTCATTGTATATCCAAAAATAGAATTATTAAACACAAACAGCTTGATTTTAACCACAACAATCCTGTGGAGAAAATTATGAGATATTATGAATGGTATAGTAATTTATATAGATGTCTTTACTCACTGATTAGTCTTTTTTTCTTTTCTAAATATACTCACAATATCTATGTGACTGCTGTGGTCATTAGTTAAACTTATACAACCAAAAGAGCTGGTTTCTCATCCAACATTATCTAGTAACTGAGTGTAGGTGGTTAACTCAGAGATACAGCATCACTAGAATCCTTCTTCAAAAGCTTATCCAAAGCTTCATCTCTTATTTCAAAATTAATTTCAGAATTTTCAATAGGATGTTTGGTGTATTTGTCTGTTTGTATATGTATCTACACACACATTACATACTATATAATATCTCTTCAGATTGCAGAGCAATGGAATTGACCAGAAGAGAGATGATGATGATGACAATGATGATGATGATGATGAAGATAGATAGATAGATAAATAATCTCACAGATATAGATATAGGCATTGATAGATGCATAGATCCATGCATAGATATAGATGTGTATGTATGTCTATATATGAATATGTATGTGTATACTTATACACTCATTTTTATGTATAATGTCTCATTTCTCCTGACAACAATGTGAGCACTTACCTTGTGTGAGTTCTCCATAAATTATCACTTAAGGAAACGTGGCATTTGAAGCATGTGGCCATCCCATCGAAGGTGAACTCTCTGATTTAGAGTTAGATTGCTTGGCTTTTTTTGCTAGAGAAAGGACCTCAATATCTGGTACTTTATCTTGCAAGGTGATCTTCAGAATCTTCCTAAAATAATTCAAAAGGAAGCAATTCAGTTTCCTGGCATGGCATTGGTAGACCTTCCAGGTTTCATAGCCATACAGACAATAGATTCATAGGCATACAACAGTAAGTTCAGCACAAACAGTTCTGTAGACCTTCAGTTTGGTAGTTCACCTAAAATATTCAATTTTCTTCAGAGGCTCCCAAATGCTGATCTAGGTCTGGCAATATGTGTGTATCAACCTCATTATCAAAGTGTGTGTCCTTGGAAAGTATGCTGCCAAGGTAAGTGAACTTATCCAATTGCTGTAACCAATGGTTCCACATATGGATGGTGTGGTGCTGGCTGGTAGAGAACCCATGTTTTCTTGGTGTTAATTATTAGGCAAAAATTAGTACAAACAGCAGAAAATCAATCAATATTTTGTTGTATCTCAGTCTCAGAGGCTTCATTGAGCACACAATTATTTGAAAACAAAAAAAAATCACACATCAACTCTCTCTGTACTCTTGGTAAGAAGCCATTTCAACTTAAATAATTACTGACAGTATGATAACTGACCTTAATACAATGTTTGTCCTCATTGAAGGCATCTGCCAGCATTGTTGAAAACATCAAACCAACAAAGAGGGGAGTGAGAACACAGCCTTGTTTCAGTCCATAGAGAAAATCATCCATTATCTAGAACAAGTGCAAGCATTCCATCATGAAATTGATATACAATATTGATAAACTTAAAGAAGCAACCACATTTTGACATGATTTTCCATAAGTCCTTATTACTGACAGTATCAAAGATATTGGTCAGAAAGAGGAATTTTTTTTTCACAGACCTCTGTTCTACTCCTAGTAGTTCTCCTGGAGTTGTAAGGTAGCAAATACTATATTGATTATCCGTTGGTCTTTTCAGTGGCTACACTGAGTTTCAGGGAGATGGTCATCTTCCAGGTGAAGGATCTCCCTATTGAGGACTCAGCAAGAATCTTTCCAACAATGACTAAATGTAAGAACCCCCAACCCCGGACTTGTCTCAGAACAATTGAATTCGTTATCTTTAGAGAAATGGACAACAGAGTGTGATGGTAATGTAATTTGAATTTGAAGATTCCTTTGTGTTGGCAAAGGTAGCAGGTGCTTAGCACTTAGTAACTGATCAAGCCTCTGTTGGAAAAACAAAAGTTATAAATTCCTGTCTCCTGTTGTTGACACACCAGGAAGGGGTTGGCTGGAAGAGGAAGCTAATGCTGTGCATATATAAGAAAAGCCCCAGAAAGGGAGAAGGAAATTTTCTTGGAGCAGGTACAGTGGAGCCTGAAGAGGAGCCAAGGAGGCTTAAGAGGAAAGCCCTTCCCAGGTTTGAGAGAATTATTTTGATTTTGAAAGCCTGGATGGAGTGATTTTGATTTTGGGAACTAGCTGAAACTTCTGATGATTCTGAAGGCTAATCTGAGTTGTTGAGGGCCAGTCAGAGGTAGTGAAGACTGAGGAAGCATGATCATGATGCTGGTATGTTCCCTGAACCTGTTTGTGGCTTTCTTAAGCCTTGAGTTCCTGGGAACAGAGACTGGGAAGCATTTGAGATGGACTGGACATTGTCAGCTCCAATATGGAGCAGGAACCACACGGAGAGCTGGACAAGGACCTGTGAGCTGTCTGTCTTTGAACCCAGGTGACAGTTTGGTGAATCCAGGTAGGATCTGGTACCATGAAAGGGGATCCAGGGAATCAAAGAGACCACCCTGAGTCCAGCTGAAAGAAGACTTTACTTGAATACTGTGAACTGACTGAGAAATTACAAATATACTAGTGACCTAGGGGTGGAGGTTCTGTATAGTTTCTAATGATTGAATAGTGAATAATGAAGGATGGTTGATTGACTAAATGATTGTACTTAGTGACTGATGACTGAATAAGCAATTTATTTTAAACCTAGTATGCCCTATGAGTGGAAAACTTTGACTATTGTACTTTGTGATTGAATAAAGATTTTGTGAATGCTTGAGTTACTAAATGATTGTTCTTTGTTCAAAATTTTATGACCACCGTAGTGGAAACTATGTGTTCATTTTCTATGATAAGTTGTTATGAAGGCTACATTTTTATTTTATGTGATAAGTAATAACATTGTGAATGCTGTACCTTGATTTACTATGAATGTTTTGCTTTGATTTGTTATAGAATAGAGTGTTCACTATACTGTGTAATCAGAACCTTAAAAACTGTTCATTCTACTGGAAAGCTGCTCATGCTTGGCTTTACACAGAGGAATCCTTGACTCTTGAAGGATAACCTCCTCTTGCCATGTAAACTGGAAAATTTCAGTCAGTTTTTGTATAAGCAACCCCCCACCCCTTCTTAAATCTTGGCTGGAATAGAATCAGTACCAAGTGATTTGTCTAATGAGAGGAGCCTAATGGTACTCAAAACATTTTCTTTAGTTGGAAATTTTACCAGAAGAGAATGACTCCACCCTGAATTATATGGTCAATGGTTTCAGCATTGATTAATCATGATATGTTGATAATATGATGAGTGTTCAGCCCATCTCTAGGATCATGCCCATATTAATAATCAACGGGGTTCCATCAGCACTAAGTAGTTGAGGTGCACCATAGGTCTTTGGCCCACAGATAGCCTTTAGGGCATCATAAGTTGCTTTGGATTGTTAATATTAGCATATGACTTAATTTCATTTGTTTTCTTATTTACTGAGGCAAGAATCTTGCCTCTCTTTAAACTTCACTTACATTTTATTTTTTATGGCATTAAATGGTGCTTTTTTTACAGAGAGAAGAGCCATCATGCTGATAAAGCCTGAGCCAATCTTTTTTTTTTTCTTTTCCATGTAGTAGTTTTGGAATTTTGTGGGAAAGCCAGGTTCTAATTTATTGTATGGCAATGTTATAGTTTGCTATTACAAATTTGCTGGTACAAAAGGAATGGCATGAAACAAATTTTTCAAATTATAGACTTATATTTTTAGGGACTAAAATATATGTATTCAATCTGACTCCTCATGACTTTCTTTTATCAACAAAAAGTTACACAAAGGGAAAAATGTCCCTTCTGGGCTTTCTTTAAGTTCTTAGAAACAAAACAAAACAAAAAAGAATGTGGGAAATTCAAAAACGGTTCAGTAAAGGTTGATTTCTTCCAAATGTCTGTGTGTGTGACAAAAAATATCTGAATCCCAATTCATCTACCTGAGAATAGAGTATTTTTATATCAATAATGAACTACTTATTTATTTTGATAAATTTTGTTAAATTTGGATTACACATCAGAGTATATCTGGTTTTTTGCTGTATAATTTATTAAAGTAATGAGAAACATAAATCATCAAGATAGTTTTGGTATTTTACCAAAATAAATGATTTGATAAGAAGTCTAGAGAAAATTGCCAAATTCAAGGGGCACTTGGGATACTTGACGAAGTGTTAAAACAGGATATACTAGAGAATGATCTGGTTTTTCATTTATTTTATCATGAGAGAGATAATGTCTTATAGAAATAAGTCCTAATATAAATGTAACTAAAGATCTCACTTAATTCTTTTACACCTTGCTATCTAGTGACAGTGTGGGGTGTTTTAGGTAATGACAATTATGCAAATACAGCCCAATTCCACATATACAGTGCTTTCACTACCAATGTAAATAATAAATTCTGTAGCAAAACAGTAAAGTAAATAATGAAGGAAATCAAATGGTAGCGTTCTCTGCTCTACCCTCATATATGGAAAAGTATCATTGTCCATGTCCAAAGCAGAAGGACCACTAACTGGATAGCCATCCTTGGGTAAGAAAGCATTATACATAGCAGCTAAATGTACCAACTGGTGGTACTTCCACTCTCCCATACAATGCCCACTCTGCTCCATCCTTATTTTTAAAATTTGAATAATTTATTTATTTGAGTTACAAATTTTCTCCCCATCTATCCCCTACCCAACACCTCAAAACAACCATCCCACTTTAAAGCCCTTCCCCGAATCTGCTCTCTCCTATGTCATCCCCCATTGCCACTCTGACTTTCTGTTATGGCAGGATGGGTATCCCTACCCCATTGCCTGTATATCTTAATTCCCACTTGCATATAGTTAATAAAAATTATCATTATTATTATATATAAATATATATGTGTGTATACATACATATACCTTTTTAATTTTTGATTGTAGAACTTTAAATTCTAGATTCTTTTCCTTCCTGCCTTATCACGTACCCCCACTGGAAAGACAAGCAATTCAATACAGGATGTACATGTGCAGTTACACAGAACATCACAATGGACATGTTGCAAGAGACTGATTATATGTCCCTCCTTCCTATCCCAGCACCCCTTCCCCCCTTATTCTATTCTCTACCCTGTCCCTGTACCTGTCCCTTTACATAGTTGTGTACTTCCAGCAACCCTCACTCCCACCATGCCCTCCCCTCCATCATCCCACCTCTAATCTCCATCCCCCCTACTCTCCTCTGTGGCAAGACACCAAGTTTAGAGTTTATGTCACTCCATCCCTAAGCCAAATTCAATGAGAGTAAGGTTGACCTTTCCCTTTTGCCATCCTGTTCTTCCCCTCAGTTGTAACAGTTATCCCTTGCCTCTTCTATTTGAGATGATTAACCCCATTCTGTCTCTCCCTGTCTCTTCTCATTCTAATTCTTGCCCACCTCAGAATTTCACTTTTAAAGTATCATCCCTTCCTATTCAATTGATCCTGTACCCTCTATGTACACATATATACACATACTCAGATACGTATTCATACGCATATATAAACCCTCCTATATGGACATGTGTATATGTAT
>CM053599.1:155254369-155279593 GCA_028646575.1 Pseudocheirus occidentalis | reverse complement strand
AGAAAATTGCCCTGAGGTTTTAGAATCAGAGGGCAAAATAGAACTTGAAAGAATTCATCGATCACCTCTTCAAAAAGATCCCCAAAAGAAAACTCCTAGAAATGTTATTGCCAGGTTCCAGAATACCCACCTGAAGGAGAAAATATTACAGGCTGCCAAGAGAAAACCATTTGAATACCGTGGAAGCACTATCAGGATAAATCAGGATCTGGCAGCTTCTACACTGAGGGATTGAAGGGCCTGGAATATGATATTTCTAAGATTAAGGGAGCTGGGATTAAAACCAAGAATCAACTACCCAGCAAAATTGAGCATATTATTCCAGGGGAAATTATGGTCATTCAATGAGGTGGAGGACTTTCAAGCATTCTTGCTGAAAAAACCAGAGTTGAACAGAAAATTTGACAAGCCATCACAAGAAGCATGAGAAGGCTATAGATGAAGGGGTTCAGCATGGGAGTGATCACCGCATACATCACTGAGATGACTGAGTTCTTCCAGGAAGAGTGAACAGCTGAGGAGCTCAAGTACACTCTAAAAACTGTGCCATACAATAATGAAACAATACAGAGGTGAGACCCACAGGTGGAAAACGCTTTATACTTTCCCCCAGATGATGGGACTCTCAATAAGGAAGAACAAATCTTAGTATAAGAGAAAAGGATCCCTGCCAGAGCGACAATACCCAGCAAGCTAGTTGCAAAATACATCAAGATGTTATTGATGAAGGTGTCAGAACAAGACAGTTTCAGAACCTGAGAAAGATCACAGAAGAAATGAGGGATGTCATGGTCTTTGCAGAAGGAGAGTTGCATTGCCATCCTGCTATGGAGGAGGGAGATTAGAAGACTTACAGTCCAAGACAACAGAACCAGCAGGCCACAGAGCTGTGGGTTCATGATGGACACGTAGTGCAGAGTGTGACAGATGGCCACAAAGCGGTCATAGGCCATCACCATAAGTAGCAAATTCTCCATACAAGTAAAAACCATGAAGAAGTACATCTGAGCAAGGCATCCAGCATAGGGAATGGCCTTGCTGTGCTTCAGGATGTTTTCCACCATCTTAGGGACAGTAGTGGATACCAAACACAAATCCACAAAGGACAGGATGGAGAGAAAGAAGTACATAGGAGTGGGGAGGTGGGAGTCAGAGCCAACGGTGAGCATGACCAGCAGGTTTCCAACTATAACAACCATGCATATGCCCAAGAACAGCCCAAAGAGGGGCGTTTCTTACTCTGGCTTCTTAAAAAATCCAAGAAGGAGGAATTTTGAGTAATGTGTTTGGTTTACTGGTTCCATATAGATGATAGTGCTACAGAAAAGAAATAGAAGAACAAGAAATAGAAATACAGACATCCTTTGTTCACATAATGAAAAGAATCTAGGGCAGGGACTTCAAGACTTAGATTTCGAGGGGCAGCTAGATGGCACAGTGAATAGAGCACCAGCTCTGGAGTCAGGAGGCCCTGAGTTCAAATACGGCCTCAGATACTTAACACAAAAAACTAGCCATGTGACCCTGGGCAAGTCACTTAACCCCAATTGCCCTGCCTTCACACTCCCCTCCTCCAAAAAAAAGCAAAGATAAAATAGACTTTGATTACATAAAAAAGGAAGGGGCCCCAGAAACCCTGCCTCAGATGTTACGATTTTAAGCAAACAAAGCTGTGGAGATTCACACTTACCACCCCAACCCAATGCCATTCTGATTTTGGGGACCATCTACACTCATCCACTCTAGGCTGGAGTTGAACAGCCCAGATCAGTGTGACCACAAATTAACTCAGATCAGACTCTAGCTTCTTAAGGAAAATTCAGTATAATTACCCTAAGGGCTCTGAGCTTTAGGCTTCTGTATGACTCAAAAGCTACCCAACATATTCCCCACCCAATTAGTGACCACAGTTAAGAAAAGCAGGCAGCTAGGTGGCACAGTGGCTAGAGTGCCCACCTTGGAGTCAGGAAGACTTATCTTCATGAATTCAAATCCAACCTTAGCACTTACTAGCTGTGTGACCCCGGGGAAACCACTTAACCCTGTTTGCCTCAATTTTCTCATCTCTGAAATGAGCTAGAGAAGGAAATAGCAAACCATTCTAGGACTTTGCCAAGAAAACCTTAAATGGGGTCACGAAGGGCTGGATGTGAATGAAACAATGAAGTAAAGCTTCATAAAGCAGTTTTCCCTCCTACTTCACCAGAGCAAGAGGAAACCTATTTCATTTCTTTCTACTCCCAGAATTCCTTCTCTGAACTGATTTATTCCAAGTTTTGTATGCTACAGTGACTTGATCTGCCAGTGGAGATGGGGTTGAGATGGTAGCCCCAAGCGTGTGCTACATATGTGTCATATTCTATATGTAGAGTGGGAGTCTCTGTTACCATGTATAGTGCAATGTCTCACACACAATTGGATGGATTTCTCAGTGTTCCAAAAATGAGACAAACAGTTCTGCTTTGTGGACAGGACCAAGGTAAGTCTTACCAAGAATAGATCATAGGCAAGCTTCAAGATTTCCAGGGCCTCCGTGACATAATTTTTCCTGATGATCTGTTCAGCTGTCTTCTAGCCCTTTCCTATTTTTGCAAGGACAGACAAGAGGCAATCCCCTTTCTGGCTCTTAGATTGTTCAATAACAACAAAAGGAGCACATGTTACTTAGGCCATGCAGTGAGTGTGGCAAGTGTGAGCTTGAGCACAGGCTAGATTCTTTAGAGGATATGGGTTTGCTTTTAAGTAGAGTCTGAGAACAGGAAAATAAAAACAGTACCATGAGTTTGACAACAACCACATGTCCTTTGGGCCAAATATTGCCGGGGAAGTATCATGCATAATGATTTGTTAACCATAATTCCATGAAGTCAGGAGGTAGATTTCCATCTAGCCACATGTCCATAGAGGTCACCGTCTATTTCTGTCTTAAAATCACAACAGCCAGTCAACAAACACTTATTAAGCTCTTTCCACACATGGGGTGCTGGGCTAAGAGCTGGAAATATAAAGAAAGTTAAAAACAGATCCTACTTAAGGAATTCATATGGAAGATTTTGAATTGGCATGAAGAAATAGTCATATCATTGCTACTATGCAAAGTCAAGCCTCTAACAGAATCTGACTCAGTTCAAGCTATAATTTCTTTCCTGTAATAAAAAAAGAAAGAAAAAGATGTCAATAACCAGAATGTTTATGTCACGAGACAAGAGGTATCATGTGACTTTTTTCAGACAAATAAAGGACACGTTGCCACATAAAAAAAAGAACTGAAACTTTACAAGGCCCTAGAAGTAACTATCAAAAGAACTGCACACAACCCCTGAAGCTTGGGACAGTGTCCACTCCAAGAAGCACAGTCCTATTTCAACAAAAAATTAAAAGTCAAAACAAACAACAACAAAATCTGACCATAGAAAGTTACAATGGTTACAAGGAAAATCAAAACAAAAACTCAGAAGAAGATAGAAAAGTCAAAGCTCTTACATTCAAGCCTCAAAAAATTAATTGGTCTCATTCCATGGAAGAAATTAAAAAAGCATTTTGAAAATCAAGTGAGTGGCAGAGGATTCTAGGAATAAGGCAGAGTATGTAAGAACATTCCAAGTTCTCCTTGTTTCCCCCAAAAACAAGACAAAAAAGCATCTCTTGGCAAACCTAGAGGTGTAAAAATTAGCAAGAGTAGGGACAGAACTGCAGTCCTCCTAAAACAGGTGAGAAGATCTGAAGAAAAATCCTAGGACCTAGATTTGGTCCCTGTGAAGTATAAACACCTCAATGCTGGTTCCATTGAAAGAGCACTAGTGAGTCTAAGGGCTAGCTGGGTTGGTAGGTAGCCTTGGTCCCAGTCACAGGAATTTTTACCTCCTGGACACTGTGAGTAGTCAAGCATTCAGAAAGGAGAAGATTGAAAGAATCCCTACTGATAAGAGATGCCAGTCTCAGCTGGACTGCTGTAAGCATAAGCAAAGTAGGATTTTTTTCTGGCATTCCCTTTCCCAGGATCAGGCTAAATTATAAACATCTGAAAGATTGATCTCCTTTGAATTCTGATAATTCACAGCTATGCTGAGTAACGTAAGTCTTGTGCCTTCTGACTCTGAGCCAATCAGGAGTCAGATCTTTGTTATATATTCTAGGAGGCTAGCATTTTGCTTTGGGAGTTTGCTCATGAGAAGGACATTTTAATCCCCTTGATGCAACTCTGAGTAGCCATTTGTTAAGAGCCACCCATCTACTCAGAAGTTTGTGCTCTCCTGATCCTCTCCTGTATGTAGGTGGTTATACTGCTTTGTTCAGATACTAGGAGCCCTTTCTGTTGAATCACTGTGCTCATTTCTCTGCTTGTATTTTCTACTTATCTCAGTGAATTAAGATAAGAATGTTGAGGCCTTTCAAAGTTATCTTTCTTTACTATTGTGCTATAAGAAATGATGAACAGGTGAATTTCAGAGAAACCTAGAAAGGCGTATATGAACTGATGCTGGGTTAGGGGAGCAGAAACAGAGCACATTGTACACAGTAACAGCCACAGTATACAAGGATCAATTTTGATGGACTTAACCCTTCACAGCAATTTAAGGACCTAAAAAATTCCAAAAGACATATGATGAAAAATGCCAGCCTTGTCCAGAGAATGGAGTTGGAATGCAGAATGAAGCAGACTATTTTCTTTTTCATTTTTATTTTATATTTTTCTTTCATATATTTTTTCTAATGTGAAAATATGTTTACTAGAAATCTGTAGAACCCATATCATATTGTAAGCTATCTTGGGGAGTGGGAGAGGGAAGGGGAGAAAATTAAAAACTTAAGGAAGTGAGTATTGAAAATTAAAAATAAATAATTTAATTTTTTAAAGTTGTCTTTCTTTTAGCAAAGAAGATTAAAGAACCTGTGCTAGCAGAGTATCCTGGGTCTTCTAGGGTGACTGCTAATATATTTATCATAGTCAGCAGGATCTTCACAGATTAAAAGAAATGGAGTGTAGTGAGATTGGGATAGTTGTTGTCCCAGTTATTGTGTTACTTTTTGTCAGCAACCTGAGAGAAACTGAGCAAGGAACAGTAACAGCAGTGGTTTCCCAGGTACCCAGAGAAGGGCTGCTGGGAGATAACCTCTCCTTCTCCCCCCCCCCCCCATATCCCACTAGCACTCCTGAGGAGCCAGGTCAGAATAGCAACTGCAGGAGGAAAACAAACTTATGGAAGAGGGGGATGGCTAGAGCCAGAGCTAGGGTTCAAGTGGAGTAGCCTCTCCCCAGACTGTGCTGGAAGGGTGGAGGATCTGGAAGTGTATTGTGCCCAAAACCCAGATCACATTTGTTCTTCCCATGCAAGGCTCAGGGAGGATGAGCTGCTGCAGAGTTAAGGTGTTATGGGCCAGAGATGCAGGTTGGAGTGAGAAACCCCTGGAGCCTGTGGTGCCTGGACCCAGCCAGGAGCAAAGAGAGCTTGGAACAAAGCCATGGATCAGGAGCAGAGAGCTCTCTGTGAGTGGACCCTGGTAAGGTGAGGAAGGGTGGAGAGCTTCCCATGCCAGGACTCAAGTAGGAGTCAGAAATAGTCAGCCCCTTGACCTGCAAGAGAAGGAACCCCAGAGCTCGGAATTCAACCCCAGGGCAAGAAGAAAACTTTCAACAAGGCAGGAGCACTGAGCTTGTTTTCTTGACATATCATTGCCAGACATTAATAACTATACATTTGGTTTAGTTGAGCTAGTCTCAGACCTGGGAAGACCTGGACTCAGTTATTAATTCTGGGCTCTCAGGTCTCAAGACAACTCTCTAAGACTGTAATTTCTCAGAGAAGCTACCCACTTATATTAGTGGAAGGTATTTCCATACCTGGGAATTCCCTGTACCAGTGAAATGACAGGTCCATTTTCTAAGCACAGAGTCTGAACATGGTAAGCAATTCAATAAATGCTTATTGACTGCCGGATTATAGCTATCCAGGCTTTACACAGTTCCTGGCATATTGAAGGAACTTAAATATTTATAGATTGACTATCCTTTCATGTTACATATGTGTAACTGGCTATTATTGTTCCAGACCTAAAAAGGGGTTGTATATTTTGGGAGAAAATGGTGGCAAACCTTGGGCAGTTTAAGGATGTAGCATCTAGACCTATATTAATTTAAAATACGATGTCAGTTACTATACTAATCCAAAGGGGGATAAAACAAAGTATAAATGACCAAAGGCTTGCATTATATCATCAACAGGTTTCCACTTTGGAGAAGCACAATTTGTCTTTGTTAATAGAAAAAATAAGCATGCAGCCTTTTATGGGACATTATTACAATGAACACTGCACAATATTCCAAGATTGATTCTCTTTTCTCTTGGATCTCCCTTGACAAGAATTTTGCTTAGTTTTCATCAACAAAGTCTCCACTCATGTCATTCAAGAGAGCAGGATACCCTCTCAGATAATGAAACATGCTGTAAACATAAAGTCATGACCAACTGCCAGATGGGAAACTGCTAATTAGCAAGGCCTGTTTCTTTTCCTGGCCACCAGCTGACAAATGCAGTCCTGTCTAAAGCTTTATTGGAGCACTGGGGCAACCAGGAGACCGTTCTCTAAAATCAAGGGATAGGGGCAGCCAACTCTCAATAATTACAGGGCTGCTTACTGTTAGTTACACAAGTCATTTATTCTCTTTCTACCTTCTGCTCATTTGTGTTTTTACTTCTTTTGTAGCATTTTGATATTGGAATTTTTGCTCTTTGTTGGCATTTCCTCTAGAAAGGTGGACTAAGAAAAAGAAAGTTACATTAAAATAAGTAACTTTAACTGATCCTTAAGTGCCTTCATAAAAGTTAAACCTGTGAACTAAAATTATTCATGTGAATTATAATCCACAGATTTTATTTATCCATTCCAATGAACATAGACCTACCTATACTATTGCTTTCTCAAGAGGTACATGGATAACTCTTATACTGTCTATGTTCATGACAGTAATGGATACATTGTTGTTGGGGCAGGGATGTAGTGTTGCAGAGAAGCATAATTTTAAAGACAAGTAAAAAAACCTACTTATCAATAAGCCATTCAAACTTCTTATTTGTAAGATTGTACAATGAACAAGTAATTAAGTTCCCAGGGATGGGGAAACATCCTGCCATTACAGAGTAAAGGATGTTGGTGGTGGTTGCTTTGGTTTTTGTTGTTGTTCATTTCTTGTTACATTTTTTTCTTTCTTTTGTATTTTTAGGAAAGTTTATTTCAATAGAGTAAAAAAAGTTGACATTTGCTTTGCTTCTTGAGTGTAGGACTTTGTTTTACAAGTGTTTTGTTTTAGAGTCTTGTTCTATTTGAATCTGTGCTGGTATAGGTGAATTATAAGGCCTTACTGTATGTAATGCAGATAATTTCCATCATCCTACCCCTTCTCCCCAAAGCAGCAAATTGTCCCTGGGTACTAGAGTTTCTAGTTATAGGTCTATTTATAAATTAATTTTAAGTACTTACTTGGTGAGGAGATTTTTTTTTTTGCATAGAACAGAATAAATACAACCACACTATCTCTTTAACAGAAAACAAAACAAAACAAGGAATCAAACTCATTTGCAAAGCTGTCTTCATGACCAGAGCAATATGATAAATTTCACTTAGACTTTTGCTTTGTGCTTATGTGCAATAAAAAGTGCAATTGATTCATCTGATTTATGTTCAACCCTGTTCTTAAGATAACATGCACTGATGTATGGACAGGTTGCTCCTTAAAAACGAACTTCTAGCTTGTTCATATCTTTGCCTATCTTATGTGTTCGTTTACTTTCTTTTTTATAATTTTTGTCTTTTTTTTGGAGGGGGGAAGGCAGGGCAATTGGGGTTAAGTGACTTGCCCAAGGTCACATAGCTAGTAAGTGTTAAGTGTCCAAGGCCTGATTTGAAGTCAGATCCTCCTGACTCCAGGGCTGGTGCTCTATTCACTGCCCCATCTAGCTGCCCCTCTTTGTTTACTTTCAAAGGGTATTTTCTAGATCACTATTTACTTTCTTACTTTTAGTTTAAGTCAAAGCTAAAAGAAACACTGATGGATAATGTTTTCCCTCAGAATTATTTTGATTTTGATTTTGTTTTTGGCAGTTTTGATGTTGAGTTTTCTCTCATGTAATAAATTTTATTTCATTGCTTTGTAGGCTTTGTGGGCAGGGATGGCCATAGGAAAACTGAGATTCAAGCACTTTCTTAAATTTAAAGCTGCATAATTGTTTCCTTAGTGATTCCATTTTGAGAGTATATATGATATGTTGTGTACAACTGAAGCAACATTCCATCAGTGAATTGTTCTGTATAAATCTTAAATTTACCTTGTCCTCTTTATCTTGCCTCCTTTCTTCTTTAAAGGTGAACACTTGTTCCACCTCTCTTTGTAGCCTCAATGCTTTGCACAGTGCCTATCTAAGAGCAGTACTTAATAAACGCTTTTTGACTTGGCTTGGCTTTATGACATCTAGAACATAACTTTTTTTGATAGAAACTTAAGAGTTCACTCAATAATTATGCTCTTCTATTGCTATACCAACAATAGGGTTTGTATTTTAAGAGCTACTTCTGAAGATTTAATAGCAGAAATAGTCTTAGAAGAACAATTTAAGCTAAACTAAGTCCAAAGTGAGATACGTGTGCTTGTTCATTTCAGGATGAAGTAGAAGAAACTGGTAGCTGGGTTCAACACACATAAAAATAAAATAAAAGTTTCAACAGATACAACAAAATTCCAAACTTTTCTTTAAAGTCTAGATTGTTTCTTGTATGGTACTAATAACATTTATCTTTCTCCTTTCTTTATATTCTAGAAGACAATTCCCTGAAAATAGGATCTTTGTTCTCTGAAAGCCCATCTGCTGTTAATGTTTATATTCAATTTAAGAAAAAGCTCTGTTATTATTTTTGGCATAAATACACACACACAGTTTCAGTCCCCTTTCAAAATTCAAGTTCCAGTTTAGTTCTTACTTTATTTAAACTCACTTTCTTATCTATGATGACACTATTTAACATAGTGTTGGTACCAAGTAAGTAATTCTCCTTGTGCAGAGACTCAGTAAGTAACAATAAAAGAAAAATCTTTTAGCCAACTTCATATCAAAAAGGAAAAAGGTGAAATCAATGGAATAATAAAAACTGTAATTTCTTGTTGTCACATTTTATGACCTCATCACCAATGGACTCCTCAAGGTCATCATTCCTTCTATTAGTCTCTTAATAGTCTGGGCACAGTCACAGTTACCTTTTGAACTCATGTACTTCACAATACTACTTTTTGTTTGTTTTATTAGTGATCATCATGAGCTTTAAAATGAACTAAGTGCACTTCCATCAGATAGCTCAGTGAATCCTATACAGTGAAGGTCAGTTTGGACTCCTTACAATACCTGTTGTTTCTTTGACAGTTGGTTTGATCAGGAATGAGACCCAGAGGGCTTGTAGTATTTACAGAATAGCTGTGACCTTTCCATGGTGATGTCTTGAAATAACAGAGGGTTGTGTGTGGTGAATTCAGGTCCAAAAGACTGGCAACAAGTGAGAAAAAGGCCAGAGGTGGGGCTGATTATCTCAGTGGAGTAACTGAGCATTTGACAGCAAATTCAAAGAACCCAGAGACAAAGGCTGATCCAAACAACCTAATGAAGACAGCTACACAAGGTTATCAAAATAGAGTTTTTAAAAGGCTACAGGTAAATTATATAATCAACTTGGAATCACAAGATCTGAGTATGAAGTATGAAGTACGATCCACCATTTACTATCTGCATTACCTTGCTGCTGGCAATCTATGGAATGGTTTCCTCCTTTGTGAAATTAAAAATTAAATGTTCTGACCTCTGAAGTCCTATCTAGTTTAATTTATGATGTAAGAATATGAAATGAAGCTGTTCACAGCAAGACAGTTTATTGCATACATCCACATTTAACAAACATACATCCACATATTTAAATATCTGTATATTTTTTAGCTCTGTATATTTATCTATCCATCTATGTATCTCTTCATATCTGTTTGCATGTTGTCTCCCCTATTAAGTTGTCAATTCATTGAGGGCAGCGACTATTTTTTGTCTCTTTGTATCCTGAGGCCTTAGCACAGAGTACAGCACATTCTAAGCACGTAATAAATGCTTATTGATTAAATGTTTATTTATCAAAGATCTAAGGAATCAGATTAACAAGAGAATAAGAGAACAGAAGTCACTTCCTCAAAGTTGCACAAGTCATCTGCAGAGCCAACTCTAGATCCAGTTCTCTCACTTTCCAAGGCCTCTGCATTCTCACTTACCACCATCACCTCACCCAGATCTTCACATATACTGCTTAATATATTTGATACCTTGAACTATACTAAAATCTTCAGGTTTTAGCACTGAATAAAATAAAATGTTGTCCTCATTACAATCTTCTTATATATTATAGCCTTCAAGTCAAGGAGCAATAACTTAAAGCTTATTTGTGCAAAATTCACGGTGTACTGATTAAACATGCACACAGTCCTTATATAAAGTAGACACAGTATAACAGATTCATAGAAATACATTTAAATACTGAAAGAATTTTAAGAATGTTCTAGCCTGGTTTCCCTATATTACAGATGAGGAAATTGAGATCCAAACAGTTGATTTGACTTGGGATAAAGTCACCCAAATTGAAAGAGGAAAAACTGGGAACTGAACCAAGATCTCTATAACAAATCCAATACTCTTTCCATGATACCATGTTAATAGGGCTTGTTAGTTATCTACTGTCATTTCAAAACCAAATATTCCAGTCCATAGTGGCTTCTACTGTCAGTTGCCAAACAGATTTGAAAATGACGAAAAATAGTAGCTCATCTCTATAGTTGTTTGTTTGCATTTGATCTTAGCTGCACAGTAGTGGGGTGATTAAACTAAGTAAATGTACTATTAATGAATTAACGTATAAAACACTTACTGTGTATAAATAAAGCACTGGGACTAAAAAATAAAAGAAAGGTCAGTTAGTCTTCAGCTCATAAGTAACTGGTTTTCTAATGGAAGAGACAATTAACATGGAAGGTTTTAGCTGCATGTGAGAAAGAAACATCCTATGGTCATTAGGGTGATATAACAAAGCAAATAATGATGCCTTTTCTTTAATATCATTGGGAGAAAAAATATATATACATACATATAAATATATATGTACATTTGTGTATGTGTATATGTATGTGTATATATATGTGTGTATATAAAACACACTCATACACACACCCATATATATATATATGTATATATATATAATCTTATTGTAAATATTGTTTCAACCTAGCTTAATGGAAATTGGCTAACCTCAGAGATGCTTCCAGCCTGATGGCTGCAGGGAACTCAGATCCCAGTTTGAGTCTTAGTGTTTTCGGTTCACCAAATTTGAATGCCTATGGCTTACAATTTCATTGATCTTAATTTGAATGTTTATGTTTACTGCTATATATCTCAATGGACCTTACCCAGGAATTGCCCTCTCTACAGCTTAACTACATCCCTTCACTGAAACACTATCTAAACTTCCCAGAGACAGAGTGGGGAACCTTTTGCCTCCTTTACCAAACAATTTAATAAATTTATTTTAGGTTTTAAGGTTCATGATTAACAAATTTGCAATGACAAAATCCTGTCCATTTATTATGACTAACCATTTAATAATAGTAAGGACTTTAGGGACAACATTCTTTTCTTCACCTTTAGTTGATGTGGCATTATTAGTTATAGAATAAATTTCCAGTCTGTATCTGCTCACTGATTACTTCCAGAATGATGGCTCTGGATAGTGGAGTGAAAGCAGAAACATTTGCATCACTCTTTGGTTCAAAGTCCATGGCTGTCTCCATTAGGATTTGAAGAGAGTTAATAGCCAAGGTGGTAGAGGTTTGACTTGCATAGCATATGCTGCCTTTGTCTCTCCTTCAGAGTCCCTTCCTGCCTCAGCAAAGTTGCCTTTCATGCTTTCTTTGTAGCAGTTAGTTTATATTTGGTAAGGCTGTCTGGTTCTTTTTCCACAGGAACTACCATCCTTGGATGATGGTTGTGACTTCAAGGCTGGACTTTTCAATGAAAAAAAAAAGTTCGGCCTAAGTTTATACAACTGCCACTTCACAAAGACACATTTGTATTATGTGCTAATTTCCATTACCAGAGACAACATAGTGTATCCAAACAAACACACACACAAAACTAGTAACAAAGCAAATAGTTTCTAAGTATGTGTGTGTATAGTGCTCATAGACAAGTAAACTTGATTTGATACAGACTTTTTAAAATGAAAGTATAACAAAATATCAAGTAGAGGATGACATTTCTACTACTCTAGAGAATACAACAAGCTCAAACCTATTTGCACATGTTAAAAATGCCCATACAATATAGACAGATCTTAAAAACAACTGGATTTTTTAGATTTCCAATTCCATTTTATATATATAAGATTTCACAAAGGGTCTTCTGCCCTTGATCAAATGAGAGAACTATGAACCAACATATGGAGCAATAAAAGCACATGATGAAGTAATGACATTAACTAGAACATCTGTCAAGGTCATTCTAGACAAACAGAGCATGGAGATTCTCAGTTCTCAGAGTATTTAGAATATTTATAGTTCTGAAACCAAATGCAGAGAATGTGATCTTTAATATCTCTTCTAATTCTAAAGTCTATCTTTCTACAGTTTTTGGGAGGGGACATAATATGTACCTATTCAAGATTTACTGCCATTTTCTTCTCTGACTCATAACTACTGTAAGTCTCTTTGCACTAAGTCCCCAAAATTGAATGGACTATCAGAAAATTATATCCCCAAAACTTATCCGTAGTGGTACAATATCAGGCTCATCCTAAAATTATAATTATGTGATCAAATAAATCCATTTCAACTTCTATTGATCACTCAATAAGGGGGTTATGCTTTAATGAATTTTGATTTCATGTTTTAATCAATAAGAGAGTTATTATTTCTCAATGTAACTTTTTTCATAATGTACAATTATATTTTTCTTTCTTTGGGAATTTCTCACCATTTTATATATTTTGGAAAATCTCTTCAAGGGAATTTAAAATTGGACTTCCTCTGGCATGAATTTCTTCTTAAAGCACTTTGTTAGAGCTAACACTCTTCCTGAATTCATCTTCTTCACTTCAACAAAGATTTACTATATGCCTACAATCTTTTAGTCACTGTGCTCAATTATTAGAGATGCAAAGATGAAAAAGAAAGGAATTGCTTGCCCTCCAAAGGCTTACAGTCTGTGGAGTGGAAACAAGAGTAAGGACCTTACATTTTCAGCTAACTTTCAGATATGTCAAACTTGATGTAGAGTAGACATATTAAAATCGGTATGTCCAAAAATTTTCTTTCCCCTCATTCTCTTGCCTCACCAATTTCCTTTCCTTCTTACAATCCTCCTGGTCTCTCAAACTCATAATCCATGGTAATAATGGACTACTCACTCCCTGTCAAAGCCTGCCCCCCCCACTATTTTCAATCCGTTGTCAATGTCTGTCAATTTCTGCCTGCCTCAATTTCTTTCCCATTACAAGTATTCTACTATTTGCCCACTAAGGTGGTTTCACTAAAGTGCAAGTCTGAACATGTCACCCCCATCTGTAGATATAGGTAGATATTTAGACATAGAGATTACCAATGGCACAGAAGATGATGTCCAAACTAAGGAATATTTTCTATTATCCAAATGCAGAAGGGATACACTATTATATTGAGTTCTGAAATATTATCAAGCTTCCAGAGAAAAATATATACTATCATCAGAAAAAAAGATTGTTCTAAACATCAATAGCTGGAAAAGAAAATGAATGAAATTCACATATTCCAGATGTAAACTAATTATCAAGTAGCCTGTCAAATAATACAATCAACATACATATATTGGATCTGCCCAACATAAACATAATAAGTTGGGTCTACAGTAACATCAGAATTATTGATCAAGATGTAATACATTTAGAAAACTGATCACTTTTTTTGCTTTTTGGAGGGCAACTGGGGTTAAATGACTTGCCTAAAGTCACACGGCTAGTAAGTGTGTCAAGTGTCTGGGTCTGGATTTGATCTCAGGTCCTCCTGACTCCAAGGCTGGTGCTCTACTGACTGTGCCACCTAGCTGCCCTGAAAACTGATCACTTGCAATGAGCATAATCAAACTATGACTAAAAAAGCCCATCTCTTTAACCATGGTAATCTTTTAGTGATGTTATGCGATTGTGAAATTCTGTAAATCATAAATTATAGCTATATTGGAAGAATTAATATTCCAAATTAACCCAAAGCAACAGAAAAGGGATGGCAGATATGAGCTAGTATCACATCATGAATTGAAAGCTCTTAAAGTTCTCCATTCTACTGTGGGACTGATTTAATTATTATATATTTTATCCCTTTACACTGAGGAAGAAGTGATATAAAAGATTGCACACACACATACATATATGTGTGGATTTACATCATATATACTGCTAAGGGTTGCATGACAGATGCATTTCCTTTGTATAGTATACATATGTATACACATATGTGTAGTGGACATCAAATAAATGTTGCTTGATAATTGCTTGAATAAAGAAATAGAGTCCAAATGGATAGATTGTGTTGAGTGATAAATTGTTATCCCAGTATTTTAAAAGACCAAGAGAAAAACTATAACCTTGTCAAGAAGACCCTATCTATTAAGAATCAGTCTGTGGGAAAAATGTGGACAAGATCTGCACAAAATAAAATATATGGAAGGGTTACCATCTATACTAATGGAGGAAATATCCACAGTAATGAAGTTCTTGAGTCATTAAAGTGTCAAAGCCCAGTTAAAGGCCAATTTTTAGTGTTAGTATTAGAAACAACAAGGCCAGCAATAAACATAGTAAAAGTAAATTTCTTCCCACATTCTGTAATGTGACAAGATTGGCAAAGTATAAGCTCCTCAATAGTGTTACAGAATCATAAAATCAAAGAGCTGCAAAAGATCTCAGTCAATTTCAATTTGAACTATTCTGCTTTAGAACATCTCTGATTAAAGGTCTAGTCCTTTTTAAATATGTTTTAAAAACTCAAGAACGCTTTGAGGTTTGGTGATTGTAATGGTAATGTAAATGGGAAATTTTTTCCCATCCATTAATAGTCCCATGTGACCAGCTTGAGTCAAGTGGAAACCTGAATCACATGAGTCTATAGTGGGAGGAGCTTGCTGAGGGGGTAGAACAGGAAGTGTGGAGCAGAGCTAAGAGGAATTTGGTCAGAGTGGGTTGGAGCTGAGGGAGAGAGAAGAAGCAGGCAGCAAGGTATGAGTGTTTGTCTGTGGGAAGGCCCTAGCAAGGGAAAGGTTGGAGGTTGTGGTGCCCTCTGAAGTGTTATTATGAATACATTTCTTTGTTGCTATGATGGATTTGGCTTTCTGGTAACTGGGAAATGCTTTGGTTCTGTCTTCCATGTGTAGAGTCTGTTGTATTTCACTGTTCAGAATTACCCCAGCATATTCGTAGCTGCTGTGGGCACTGTGAATATAATGTTGGCACTACAAAGGTTGGCAAAAATGTAACTGCCTTCTCCAAGTCCTATGTCCCTAGTTCTTTCCAATAAATTTCATGATCCTAGGTTCCCTCCACAATTTGAGTTTCAGTGTGTCAATGTCTTTCTATGGTACCCAGAATTACTTATTAAAGTCCAATTGTAGTCTGGCAAAAGATGTGAACAGTAAAATTTTTGCATACATAACACAAGACACTATGTATATCTTGATGCCTAATATTACGTGAACATTTTTGACTGCCATGTCATAGCATTAATTCATATTCAGTTCTGTTTTTTTTATCACCGGAATTTCTCACTTTTTTGCATAGAGTATATTCTAGGTATTTCTACCCATTCGGAACTTGAGGAACTGATTTGTATGACCACTTTGCAATTTTTAGCTGAGTAGAGATGAGTCATTGATGTTGGTTTTTCAGATATTTTTGAAACCCGATTTTGTAATACAAAATATTAGATCACCTTTACAACATCATCCTAATGAAAAATTAAATAAGCACTCTGCCAATTTATTATCTGATGTACTTATAAAAATGTGGAGTAGCATAGTACCCATGTATTAACATGGGTCCCTGAAGAGGAGGGG
Source organism: Pseudocheirus occidentalis (assembly GCA_028646575.1). Lineage (NCBI taxonomy): Eukaryota > Metazoa > Chordata > Mammalia > Diprotodontia > Pseudocheiridae > Pseudocheirus > Pseudocheirus occidentalis. The sequence goes on along the minus strand of CM053599.1, from coordinate 155,263,445 downwards.
GCATCTTTGGATGTTAGAGTCATTCCTCCAAGTTTATATCAACCCATTAATTAATGAGATTATTCATCAAAACAATTCTAAATCTCTCAAACTTTACCTCAATAAAGCCTATATCCTAAAATCTTGTGTGTAGAGAAAAATGAGAAATGTTGTCTTATGTTGTGCTGAAATTTAGGCACATTATTTCTGCAGCACTCCAAAGAGTAATCCTGTCAGAAGATATTATGTTGGTGTAATGGCAAGCGAAGTAGTACATTGCTGCTTGTTTCAGCTATTCAAAAGCCTTTGAGCCTGAACTCTGATTGTATCAAGAGTCTCTGTGGGAAGCAGCACACATTGTTGTTGCCCTTAATAGGCCTAATGGAGTTTGAAGATGGTCCCTATTCTTAATAGGCATAACATAATCACATGGAGCACAGATGGGAGGAGCTTGACAAAATAGCAGAACAGGAAGTGTGGAATAGGAAGGAGAGCAGAGAAAAGTTTGAGCAGTGCTGGTAGTGAGAAGAGTCGAGAATGTTTGTGATATTGGCTCTCTGTTATTCTGTATGTGTTGATGTTAGTTCCTCACAGACAGAAGCATTCTGTCTAAAGAAAGAAGATTTTACTATTGTTACAAAAGTCCTGAAAGAGGGCTTTACTGTTGATTTATGTTTGATCTCTCAGATAGAAGCCTTGTCTATTGATTTATATATCTTTGTCAGACAAAAGTGAATTGAGATGATAATATCAGTAATGTCATGCCAAGAAAATGAGAATTTAGCACCTTGTTTCAGTTATTTATTTAGCACCTTGTTATTGTTCAAATGTCTTTGAACCTTGCCCTGATTATATCAAGTCTTTGTTAAGAAACAGAACCTGTGAACCCCACAGTGGGAGACACTTGCCAAAGAGAGGAACAAGAAGGATGTAGGATGTGGGTGGAATAAGCAGGAACTAATGGCAGATTAAAAAGCTGAGAATATCTGGGGCAGAGCAGAACTGAGAAGAGAACAATTGAGGTGGTCAGTTTCTTCTCTCTGTTCATCTGTGTTTGTGATACTTTGTACAGAAGGCCTGGGACCTTACTGGAATCCCTGAAAGAGGATTTTCTTGTTATCTGTTTAGAGAAGTCCTGGGGAAGGGTTTCAGAGGTCCTGGGACCATGCTGATGATTTGTATTGACTTCTCAGCCCTTGTTTGTGGGCCTGTGTTGATTTCAGAAGCAGATAGTGAATTGATGATTATGCTGGCAAAGTTTATGAATGTTGTTATGGTTCTGTTAAGTTTGTCTTCCGGGAAACAGAAATTGTGAAGGACTTGAGGTGGACTGGGCACTGTGAGCTTCAATATGAAACTGGAGCTGGGCAAGGAACTAGACAAGGAACGGGAAGAGGACCTGAGATTTGCCTGCCTATAAATCCACATGACGATTGGGTAAACTCAGGCAAGAGTTGGACCCATGAAAGAGGAAAAATGGAGTCTATGAGACAGCCTTGAACCAAGATGAAAAGAACTCTCCTGGGGTAGTTAGTGCTGACTGAGAAGACCATGATTTACTGTGGCCTAGGGGTGGGAGAACATTGTACTTTTTTACCCTGTACCCCATAAGGATTTTTGGAAACTAATCTCCAATGATATCTTTTGTTTAAAACTATGTGACCACTTTAGTGATAAGTTTTTTTGTTACATCATTATGACTGCTATACTTTGGTTTCTCTGGATGTTTTGCCTTAGTTTACTGCTGAATAAATAGAGAGTTCACTATAGTATGTGATCAGAACCTTACAGCTATTCACAGCAGCAGTCCTCTGGAGAGCTGCTTGTGCTTGGCTTAATCAAGTGTGTATAAATATTGTAACTGTTAAGCTTTGTCTTCCTGGAAATGGGAACTGCTAAGACTTTGCAGTGGAGAAGTCTCTGAGAGCTGTAATATAGAACAGGAGCAGAAGACTACCTATATGTGAATCCAGGCAAAAGCTGGGAGTGGTTGGCCCCTGGCAGAGAAGTTGAGGAGTTTGGAAGCCAGCCTTGAATCAAGAGGAAAGAAAACTTTACTTGAATTCTCTGTATTGACTGATGAGATTGTAGCTTACTGTGACCTAGCAGTGGTTGGTTTTTGTACTTTCTGCTACGCCTTAAGGATGATTGCCATGAGGATAATTGGAAACCAGCCTTGAGTCAAGATGAGAAAGGACTTTACTTGGATAATATGTATTGTTTGAGGAGATTGTGACTTTCTGAATGATATGTTCTGTTTAAGACAATGTGGCCACCTTACTAATAAATTGTTATGTTACATTGTTGGGAATATTGTCTTAAATATCCTTTAGAATAGTCTTAAATGCTTTTGCATTAGTTTTTTGATGAATAGAGATTTAACTGTACCATGTGATTTGATCCTTATAGTTATTCGCAACAGCAATCCTCAGAAGAGCTGCTAGTGATTGACTTTACAGTTAACCTGGTATGACTTGTTTATTATAAAACTAAGTTGACCGTGAATGATCATTGTTTACTTCTCTTACTACTCACATACTTCTACTCTAATAATACATTGGACAAATTTTCCAGGAGTCTAAATTAATCATTCTAATAGTGTGTAACATCTATGGCCTTCCTTTTAAAATTTTTTAAATTTGTTTTCTTGTTTACATCATTCATTTTCATGACATTTTTGAATTACAAATTTTCTCCCCGTCTTTCCCCTGCCCCAACCCTAAAACAGCCACCCCTGGCTGCTCTGGTCTCTTACTTTCTGGTAGGGCAGGGAGGGTCTCCCTATCTCAGCCCCTGTATATCTTAATTCCTAGGTTCAGCTCATGTAGAACGTTAAATTCTAGATTCTCTCAGTTCCTTCCCTGTCACACACCCCCACTGGAAGGACAATCAATTCAATACAGGCTGTGGATGTATGATTATAGTGGACATCTTCATAGTAGACATATTTTGACAGCGTTCATCTGTCTCTCTTTCTTATCCTTCCTCCCACCTTGTTCTGCTCTCTACCCTGTCCCTGTCCCTTTACTGAAGTGTGTGCTTCCAGCATCCCTCCCGCAGACCCTGCCCTCCCCTCCGTCATTCCCCCCTCTCCTCCCCATGACCCCTACTCTCAGGTGTGGCATGATGCCCATTTTAGAGTTTATGCCTTTTCTTCCCTAACCCAAATTCAATGAGAGTAATTGAAAGTAAAGTTGTAACAGTTATCCCTTGCCTCTTCTATATGGGATGATTAACCCCATTTTATCTCTCCCTGTCTCCTCTCATTCTAGTCCTCTCTGACCTCAGAATTTCACATTTGTATTCCCTTCACCTATCCTCATGCTAAGAAAAGTTTCATAGGTTGCTATTATCATTTTTCCATATTGGCATGTAAATAATTCAAATCTGACAAATTCATTATGATTTCTTTCCCATGTTTACCTTCTCATGCTTCTTGAGTTTGATTGTCAAATTTTCTGTTCAGTTCTGGTTTTTTCAGCAAGAATGCTTGAAAGTCCTCCATCTCATTGAATGACCATATTTTCCCCTGGAAGAATATGCTCAATTTTGCTGGGTAGTTGATTCTTGCTTTTAATCCCAGCTCCCTTAATCTTCAAAATATCATATTCCAGGCCCTTTTATCCCTCAGTGTAGAAGTTGCCCAATCCTGGGTTATCCTGATAGTGTTTCCGCAGAATTCAAATGGTTTTCTCTTGGAAGTCTGTAATATTTTCTCCGTTAACTGGGTATTCTGGAACCTGGCAATAACATTTCTAGGAGTTTTCTTTTGGGGATCTTTTTGAAGAAGTGATTGTTGAATTCTTTCAAATTCTATTTTGTCCTCTGATTCTAAAACATCAGGGTCATTTTCTTGGAGGATTTCTTGAAGGATGCTTTCCAAGTTCTTTTTCTGGTCATGCATTTCAGGTAGACCAATAATTTTCAGATTGTCTCTCCTGGATCTATTTTCTGGATCAGTGGTTTTTTCAAGGAGATATTTCACATTGCTTTCTATTTTTTCATGTCTTTGTAACTGTTTAATAATATCTTGGTTTCTCATAAAGTCATTATCTTCTTCTTGCTCTACTCTAATTCTGAAGGAATTATCCTCTTCAGAATGCTTTTGAGATTCTTTTTCCATCTGGGAGATTCTACTTTTTACGGCATTCTTCTCTGCATTGGCTTTCTGGGCCTCTTTGGCCATTTGAGTCAATCTATTTTTTAACATGTTGTTTTCTTCAGTCAGGTTGTTGACTCTCTTTTCATGATTTTCTCGCACTATTCTCCTTTCTCTTTCCAATTTTCCATCCAATTCTCTTATTTGGTTTTCAAAGTCCTTTTTCAGTTGATGTATAGCTTCTTGGCATTCTTCAATTGTCTTGGAAGCATTTGTTGTGGGAGTTCTGACTGGGTTGTCTTCCTCCCTTTCCATGCTTTGATCCTTTTTGTTGACTAAAAAGGATTCTAGAGTTTTATTACTGTTCTTATTTTGCTTCCTTTTCCTCATGTTCACCAGCCAATTAATTGGTTGGGTTTTTTTAGCTCTGTGAAACTGCTCCCAGGGGGGAAATCTCTGTTCCAAATCGCTGGGGTTTTCCCAGCTGCCAGAGGTGTAAGGGGAGTGTTGCAATCCCCCCCAGCTTTGGCTTGCTGAAAGCCCACCCCAGGACCACCACCCAAGTCCCCAATCTGGATCCAGGCCGCTCAATGCAAGAGCACTTGGCCCTGATCAATTGATTCAGCCCCCCTGTGGAGTCTGCAGGCCAGGGGCTCTGAAGCAGGCCAGGGGGGGCCGCTGCCGGTTCCAGCAGTTCCCTTCCCCACTGCTTCCTTGCCTCGGGGGCAGATTGGCCAAACTGCTTTTCCTCCCCCAAATTAAGTTTCAAAGTTTCACTTTCACTTTTAGTGACCATCTCTAATCCTGGTTTGCTTTATGTGATGATTCCCTCAAGTGCTGTAGATCTTCTCTGAAGTAGACTCAAGCTGTGGCTTGGGAGGCTCTGCTCCTCCTGACCACTCTGGCCCCTGGCTGTGGTCTCAGATTCAGGCTGGGTCTGCCTCAGCTCCTGGCCCACCCTGACGAGCCCCTGCTGCCAAGCTGCCTTCAGCGAGAGATCTGTTTTCTGTATTTTTGTGAGTCTGACAGTCTTAGACATTGTCTGGTCTCATATTTTATGGGTGTCTAGGGTGGTTGTGTAGGAGCTTCGGGGCCTTGCTGCTTCTATGCTGCCATCTTGGCTCCACTCCCTTCCTTTTTTTTAAATGAACAAAAAGATTTTGCTTTCTCCAGTAATATGGCACCTCTTAGACTTGCTATGACATTTATCTTACTTTAAGATAGGTATCACATTTACCATGATAGGACACATGGTACGATGGGAAGGATGCTGTATTTGCAATTGGAAGAGAATTATCTTTGAATGTCAGTTTTGATGCAGGTATGTGAGTCTGGGCAAGTCATCCTCTATGAACTGCAGTTTTCTGTCTATAAAAGGTACGTAATAGTGTCTGGCATTACTGTCAGAGTTGTTTTGAGGATCAAATTAAGACAGACAGACATATAGATAGATGATGAATAGATAGATCAAGATATAGATGAATAGAGTGTTTTGCTCATAAAATCAAGTATATCTAATAACCATCTAGTTTCCAGGATATATAGAGAAATAACAGAAATGTATAAGAAAAAGAATCACTCCAAAAAGATAGGTGGTCAGAAGATACATGCATATATGTGATGGTTTAATACATATTTTTTTAAAAAGTTGATATTTGTTATTTTTAAGTCACCTTGATTTGCAAGTGTAAATAGAAATCTGGTCCATGTCCAGATTAACAAAGATGGAGATATCAGGAACCCACTTATGGAAGGATTAGACCATATGTGGAAATTCTGCATTCACCTACAATGTTATTGCATCCATCTTAGGTGATCTGGACAGGCTCCAAACATTCAACATAAAAATTTATCCTTTTCTCTTTCCTTCCCAGAAAAATAGTCCTTGTAACAAGGCATAAAAAGAAAGAGTGGAGGTTAGTTTAAAAAGGTGAGCAATGCAGGAATCTAGGCTGAGAGTAACATGCACATTTTCATATACAGAGACCCCATATATAAAAAAATGAGGTGAAAGAGAGTTATTTGATATTTTTTTTTCTTCTTGGGGGACAAGATTTTGTTATTGAGCTATTATCTTTTTAAATTACTATTGTTATTTCCATTTATACTGTTGTAGTAATTAGGTATAATGTTTCCTAATTTACTTTGAATATGCTGATATACTGAAACTTTTATGCATTTTTCATATTCTTAATTTATTACATCACAAAAATATTATATTAAATTTTGTGCCATAATTTGTTTATTCACTCGTTAATAAATGGGCATATGCTTTGTTTTTACTTCACTGCTAACAACAAACATGCAGTAGTTAATATTTTGGTATTCATTTGGGACACTTCTATACCTGACCTGTTTATTTCACAGCTCTACCAACTGTAGTTGGTAGGTTTTAACTTCCCATGTTGACAATTCTTTTCTTTTATCATCTTTGTCAATTAAATGAGTGTGAAGTAAAACCTCAGATTTGTTTTGATTTACATTTTTGTAATGATTACTTGGGACATCCTTTCATATGGTTGTTAGAACATTTATTTTCAAAAGAATAGTTTTACCAAATATGTAACCTGAGTTAAGTTAAAATTAAACTAAAAAGTCTAATTTAAATTAAACTTAAAGGTCTAATTTCAAAATAATATCCATGGTATTACTGATGTAGAGTTAGTATGATTACCTGACTCCTTATCTCGTGCAAATAATGGGCATTTTATAGGTGATAAGCATAGCCAGAGAAGTAGCATGATATATTGTGCAAACTACTAGATGTGGAGTCAGCAAGATCTGCGTTCACAAATCTTTTGTGGCACAATAATTATGTGATTGTGGGCAAGTCACTTAGCCTTTGTGAAACACAGGGAACTCACTGATACTTTAAGTTATAAACTTATATACTATAAGTTAATATTGGTTTCAATAGAAGGAGTTCCTGAAATGATGAACATGTTTACTTACTGACAGCCATCTTCACATAGAAAAGAAAATCAGCTCAAAATGGAAAGACATGTAGAGATAAACACACTGGAAAGAGGAAAGTACAAAGGCATGAAAGAGGAAAGAGATGTAACTGTATTCATACAAATGTAGCAGATGATTTCTTCTTTGCAAGTCAGATATCAGTGTGAATCAATTGTTGCCAGATCTTCATACAGGTCACTTGGTCTGAATAGTTTGCTCTGTTTTATGAGACAAATCACTATTCAGTGGGGAAAAAATGTAACACAATTGAAACTTTCTTAGGACCATGTGACTCAGAGAGTTGCTCAGTTGCATTGTTGAGATACTATGAATTACTGTCCAATTATATGAGTTGTGAGATCTCTTTTAGGATTTCTCCATTTGCTTTTGAGTGCAGAGAATTTAGATCTCATCTTTGTGTTGAAGGGACACCATAAAAAGAGATATTCTGATCTGTGTCTGTTTCTGAGCAGTCAGGGGCAATGAATGAACTGGTCTGAGTCAGTCAGATCACAGTAGGTAGTTGGTACAGACTTAAAACTGCTCGAGATTTAGATAAATTGCCTCATTTTTAATAAAGTAGTTTCAAGGTGTTTTTACTGTTCACTGTGTGACTGAGAGATTGAATTACTCTTAGCATGGGGCAAGTGAACTTTTTTAATTTAATATTTTGATAACTATTTCAATATAATTGATTTTCCTTATGATTCCATTTTTTTTATTTTGCTCACTTAAAAGCATTATTCTCAGTCAAAGGGGTCCATGACACAAAACATGTTAAAAGCCATTTATCTAAATGGTGCTTAAATTTTGCAAACGATTAAAAAGCCCTCCATATTTCTCATATTTCTCTTTGGGCTATAAATCAGGAAAAAGTGAATACCACGGGGCCACTTGGTTGAAAAATTTTAAAACAGAATTATTTAGTGGACCTAATCTGATTATCACCACAATAAATTATATATATACACACACATATATACATATATATACACACATACATACATCTTTGTATGTATGAGTGTATGATTGAGTTATCTTCTTCCATTCTCACATACACCATTTGACTCAGACCCTATCTGTAGCAGAACTCAGCTCAACCTTCAAAAGTCAACACTATCAAGAAAGTCACAAAAAACTGTCAGCAGCAGCAGTAGCGATAGCAGAAACAACAGCAATAAAAGCAGACAGCTATAGCTGCAAACATTAATTTAGTTCGCTGGAAGACCCAATATCATCATTGCAATCTTAAAAGTTGGATCACTTTATGGTAGATTCCTTTAGTGTTTGAATCTTCTGCAACTAAATAAAAGAAATCAGTAGCTACCATCTTCTAAGCAGAGAAATTTATACAGTTTAATTTAATGTAAAAGAACTTTTTATATTTGAAGATCACTTCACCCTCCCACATTAGAGCCATAACATAATACACTGAAAAACCAAGGCAACTTTCACCAGTCAAACTGGTTTATTAATACTGCAAGGGGGGGAGGGGGGAGGGCGGAGCCAAGATTTCGGCATAGAAGAAGCAAAGCACCACAGCTCCCACACAAACACGCTAAAAAACTCATAAAATGGGATGCTAAACAGATTTTCAAGCCCCAAAACTCTCCACAAGACAGAAAGCACATCTGTTGCTACAGGCAGTGCAGCAGGCAGGGCTCTTCGCAGCAGTATGGGACCCGCAGTCGAAACCCAGCCGGCTCAGGTCCTGGGGCATTGGGCGGGAAACACGACTGCAGGAGAGCAGATATGCTGCACTGGAGGCACAGTTACCACATTTATCAGGCCTTAAGACAAAAAGGCTAAGAGAAAGGTCAGTGAATTTTGCTAACTTGGGAGGAGAAGAGCAGGTCAGGCCAAACTGCTCCCAGGGCAAGGAGGCAGCGGGAGGCGGCTGTTGCAGCAGGAACGACTGAGAGCCACAGTGGCTTCCATTGGGCTGCTTCAGAGCCCTTGGCCTACAGATAGCAGGGGGGCTGATGCGACCCATCGAGGCCAAGGGCTCTTGCGTTGAGCAGCCTGGATCTGGATCACGGTCTT
>CM053599.1:155228726-155253869 GCA_028646575.1 Pseudocheirus occidentalis | reverse complement strand
AGATTGTGGGAGGGGCCTTACAGTGGGATCAATGTTCTGGGCTGGGGGTAGGGGCAAAAAGGGAGAAAATCTGTAACTCAAAACCTTGTGGAAATGAATGATGTAACCAAGAAAATAAATTAAAAAAAAAAGAAAATACAAGCAGAGAAATAAATACCAAAAAAAAAATAGTGCAAGAGAAGAAAGGCTGGGACCCAAGCTTTGCATTTTGGAGTCAATTTCAAAATTCTTTGACTATTTAAAACTCTACTAAAAAGAATTAATACATTTGAATGATGTTCATATTGCCATGGGTCATATCTTGAAATGGATTATAAATTTCCTAAAATCTCCATTATTTTCAGATTTACATTGGGCTATGTTGAACAAAAATTGTTGAAATTTTATAGTAGAAGACTGGGTTTGAGGAATTTGAGATCCTTTAGGAATTATCATCCCTAAAGTACCATTAGCTGTCATGTAAGACAATAAAAATAACACCTAATTTGGAATTCTAAGGACCTGGATTTAAATTCTAGCTCTACCACTTATTATTACATGTGACACTTTTTATACCTGTAACATGAAAAGGTTAAATCTAATGACCTTTAAGCTCTCTTCCATCTATAAATCTATGACCCTATTTATGGATTGTTTAGGATACAAACTCCAATAATGTTAGAAAGGGAGGGAGAGAAAGAACTTGGAAAAGAGTCGTTGCTGGCTTTTTTTAGGGGAATGGCCCCATTCAATTAATTCAAATAAATATTTCTTTCTTTCCTTCCTTCCTTCCTCCCTTCCTTCCTTCTTCCTCCCTCCCTCCCTCCCTTCCTTCCCTTCCTCACTTCCTTCCTTCCTTCCATCCTTCTGCCTTTTTGGAGGGGGGAAAGCAGGGCAATTGGGGTTGTGACTTGCCCAAGGTCACATGGCTAGTTAAGTGTTAAGTGTCTGAGGCTGGATTTGAACTCAGGTCCTCCTTACCTCCAGGGCTGTTGATGTATTTACTGCACCACCTAACCACCCCTAAACATATCTTCTTAAGGACTTACTATTCTAGACATTGTTTGTCCAATTTACTGCTAGGCACTAAATATTGTATGCAGTAGAGTTGGACATTTGGAAATTCTGTTCCATTTAAAATCTAGAGATAATTTCCAAATCAGCATAAATAACTGCTTCAGATTTTATGGTTGGAAGGTATTACATGTTCAGTCAACTATTTTAACAACAATGAAGGAATTTAGTGTTGTCAAGGTGTAGGAACTGAAGTTGTTAAGGATGCCAGTCTGGACTTTTGCCCATCAATAACTGGGTCTAAAATAGGTGTGTTTGGTCATATGACCTGTGTGTGAAAAGGAGATATTATTCTCTTTCCTTGGGTAAACCCACAGAGATTTTCCTGGCAACTCTTTATCACAGCTCACTCTTTATCCAGTAAAGAAAACTAAGAGTCAGGATGACCATATATCATCCTTGACTACAATTGCACATTTCACAAAACAGCAGAACTATGACTTATAGAATTTAAAAATCTTAGATTTGAAAGACACCCAAGAGACCACCTTGTTCAACTTCTATCAGACCAAGAATCCACACTACAACTTCTCAATGGATAATCAAGCACTCTCCAATTAAAGTCCTTTAGGGAAGATAAAGTCACTGACTTCCAAGGCAGTCTACACCATTTTTTTGTAATTCTAAATTTTGAATGCTTTCCCTTTTATTGATTAATAAAGTCAACAAAGCTCTTGTCTGGTTCCAAGAAGAGAGAAATTTTAAAAACTTTCATTTCACGAGTTTACTCAATAAATATTTTGAGTAAAAAAATCCACTTACTTCAAGGTTCAAACCATTTTCAGCATTCTCTGAAAGAAGATGGTTCCTCATATTCTTTAATGGGTGATACTTATCCTCCTGTTTCATCTCACATAAAGTAGTTTATATCTGGAAAAAATGATTATTTGTGAAATCATATTAATGAGTCATGTCATCAACTTTCCATCAGAAAATAGAGATGAGTCGAAACAAAACTTTAGTTTTCACTATTTGTTTTTCTTTTGGATGGTCTGAGATCCTAGTATTCTATTCTATTCTATTCCAACAGTATCCTGGTATGAATGACATTTTTTTAGTATTCTGGAGAAAACAGCTCCTTTCACTAACACCTAAACAACAAAAACCCTACACATATATCTTTTCCTTAACAGGGGTACTCAAGAAGTCTCTATAGGAAAAGTGGACATCTTCATATGTTTGTTTCACTGGGAAGACCATAGGATTTGCAGTCAAATGTTCTTTGTTCCATTTTAAACTCTTCCAGTTGCTTTTTATGTAATTTTCAGCAAAGATAAATCTCTGAGGCTCTCAGGACTTCAAATTAATCATTTGAAATAGACTAATTTTGGACTAATTGATTGCTAAATTCTCTTGCAACTCTGATGATCATCTTATATCTATGTGCATGTGCATGTATATACACATAAATCCATTGGTATATATGTATATGTGCAATATCCATACTATATCAAATGTACCATGTACACTCATTCATGTGATTTATGCATGTGCATGGATATTCACTTACATAATTTTTGTAAACATGCACATAAACAAATACTTACTAGCTTTCTGACCCTAAACAAGTCAGTTATGCACAATCTGTCTGAAGCTAATAATTTGTAAAATAGAAACTAGTAACATAAAAACCTCTCCCATCCACCAAAAAAAAATTGGTTGTGTCACATGAGATAATATTTGTTAATTGTATTTTCAAAACTTAAGGTGATATATGGATGTGTAAAGCTATTAAGCCAATATTTCCATGACATTTAAAGATCTGCAAAACATTTTACAAATCTGACTTCATTTGGTTTACTTTATCCTAGTAAAAACACTGTGAGGTAGGATTGTATAATCTTCACTTCATATATGATGAAACAGAGACAGAAATTCTTAAGTAACTTGATTGGTGTCACATAGTTAATAAGTGCCTGAGGCTGGATTAGAATTTAGTTCTTTCTGACTCCAGACCCTGTGCTCCATCCACTGAGCCATCCACCTGCCTTTTGACAACCCTCTTAGAATCCTGGCTCCAACATGTCTCCTTTCTATGGCTCCTGACATTTTGAATATCATGGGTTCTTGTGAGGTTGCCTGTCAGTGTCCATAAGGTCCCTCCATTTATAGTCTATATTTATTGTTTTGTAGAACCTGTATGATATCAAGTCTCATTATAGACAATATGGTACTGTAGGAGCTGTGAGGGGGAGAAAAAACATTTATCAAACACTCCTATGTGCCAGACGCTATGTTAAGTGCTTTTCAAATATAATCATACTTGATCTTCACAACAATTATGGGATGTAGGTGCTGTTATTATCCCCATTTTGCAATTGAGGAAACAGAGACAGACAAGAGTTAAGTGACTTGTCCAAGGTCATGATACTAATAAGTATCTGAAGCTAGTTATGAGCCTAGGTCTTCTCTACTTCAGACTTAGTGTTTTACCCACTGCATAACCTAATTGACTCTACAGTGGAAAGTCTCAAAAATTTTGGATTTATACCCAGAGAAACTTGCTTCAAAACACAACACTGAGACTCACTACTTGAGTAGTCATTGTAACACTTTATTTCCTTGGCTTGTAGTTTTCACATCTCTAATGAAGGGGTCGGACTTCTTAGTCCTTTCTTATATAGAAGTTCTTTCTGATTTAAATGTGTTTATACAGTTTCATGGGATTATCAGATGCTGGTTTTCTCAGAAATATGTTTAGAAAACTCTGAAGTTGTCTTGTGGAAAGTTTGTTTATGGATATCATACTCCTAGTGGGAATATCATACAAAGAGTTCATAGGTATCCATTTTCTCTAATGAAGCCAAATTCAGGTCCACTTATGTGGTCTCAGTTTATATTCCTTAAGGAGAGATTCCTAGTGTTTAACAATGTAAAGGTTCACATTCTTTCACAGTAATATCTTGAAGACTGTATAAAAGGTCCAAATTTATATTTATGTGCACAGCACTCCCTTTTATACATCAGATTTGATAGAGCTCAGAGCTATATAAGCAAATCTTAGCTCCACAAAATATAAAGTTCCCTGAGATAAATAAGCAAACTACTTCTAATATCACAGTTATGTCCCACAGAATGTTAGGATTTTTGTTATGGGGTTAGAAGGAATCTTTGTGAATAGAATTATAGTGTCAGAACTATTCTTGTAACACAGTGGTTCTCAACCTGTGGATTATGTTCAATTTATAACAAAGAAAATGCATCCTGCATAACAGATATTTACATCATGATTCATAAGAGTAACAAAATTACAGTAATGAAGTAGCAAGAAAAATAATTTTATGTTTGGGGGTCACGACAACATGAGGAACTGCATTGAATGGTCACAGCATTAAGAAGGTTGAGAATCACTGTTCTAAGGAGAGACTTAAAGCCTGAGAAATGTGACTGGTTCAACAAAAAGAGTCAGCTTCAGTGAAATTGCTATGTGCTTCAAAGAAACTAATTAGAAATTAAAATAACTAGGTGTCTCATTAAATGGTGGTCATAGAAGGGATCTTCGACTTTTTTTTTCTTTTTCATTGCACCATTCCCCCAAACAGGAAAAATCACTCACAAATATAAGACAATAATGAGAGTCCCAGGGAAATTTGAGTCATAAGGAAACTAGTGAGGAAATGAAAAGAAAGGTAGAAAGTGAAGGAACATAACTACAAGTGCTCTTTGGTGACTTCAGAAGTCACTAATGCCATTTAAATAATGCATTAATCTCAGACAAACATTTATCTAATATTTTTGCTACACTAGCCATTGCATATTTCTTTCAATTCCAAGGAGCACACACATTTAAAAGATAAAGGATAGGGTAGGGAGCTCCATTTCTAGATCAACAATAGGAAAAAAAATATAGAATTTCAAATTTCTAAAATGTCTTCTGGCCATTTTCTTGGTAATCCATGGTAATCAACACAGAAAAAGAGAAAAAGGAAATGTGCCTACAGTAATAATGGTGAAGTAACCCTTGTATAATAATCTAGAGGTTTTATTACTCCACAGGAATTTTCTCAAGGCTTAATATTCTCTTAGAGGGGAAGAAAGAAAGGATGATTGGGAATGATTAAAAAATATAATTGAGGGAAATATTCATTTCAACCATAAATGAAAACTGGTAATGAATGAGCAATGAATGGCCATGGCTTCTACAATTGCTCAATAATGCTATTTAACAGAGAAATATAGTTTAGATTAAAATATGCTGAAATTGAGCTGGAAGAAAAAAATAGACACCTAGGTATTTTAATTTCTAATTAGGTACTTTGAAGCAGTGAACAATTTCACTGAAGCTAAATTGTCCTTGCAACATAAAGCTTTAAAGTCAGTCGATATGGTCTAACAACCCCAATAATTTCACAATTGAAATACATAGTTTTATGTATGCTTTAGAAAATAATAAAAGGAACAAGGCCTTGCATTCCACAGTTAGGACATGTTGTAACTAGATAAAGTGAAGGTATAAAGAAGCAATTCATGTATGAAACTGCCAAAAATAAAGTGCCAGCCCATACTTTCAACTGTATCACTGACATCACATGTCCTTTCTATGACCTCCCACTAATAGCAATAATGGAAGCTCAAAAGTTGTTAACTCACCAAATCACAGATAAATACATGCATGCATACTTAAGAATTTATTGCATGGAAGTACATATATATACTTGCACACAGGCATGTGCAAGTATAAATAAATATACTGTTTCTTTATTATAATATAAATATGTGATATATTTATATTATATTTATATTTAATAAAATATGATATAAATAAATAAACATAAAACCTAAAAGACATTGCCCAGTAGAGTGCCAGTCCTAGAATCAGGAAGAGCTGAAATAAAATCTGGTCTCAGACACTTACAAGATGTGTGACTCTAGGCAAGTCACTTAAGGCTGCTTGTCTTAATTCCTCATCTGTAAAATGAGATGCAGAAGGAAATGGCAAAGTCTTCCAGTATCTTTGTCAATAAAACCTCAAAACTGGGTCATGAAGAGTTGGGAGTTGCACACAACTGAAACATCTTAACAACAACAATATATTAAAGGATTTTTGAGAGGGTCAAATGAAATAATAATTGTAAAGCATTCAGCACAGTCCTTAGAAATGCAGGAGTTACTGTGGGCAGTAATAAACACTACTTTTTACCCTACTAAGGTTGCCAGATTGGTATTGTCACCTGCAGTTTCAGAGATAACATAGGATCTTCTATCCAAAGAAGAAACAACTATTAGCAAGCTCCTTAATACAGTTCATGGTGACACATCTATTTTAAATGACCTCCTCAGAAAACAAACAAAACAAAAAAATGCAGAACTATTCACTTTCAAATTCAGATCTCAGTTTAAATTTAGTCAATACTACTTGCACTGTGATTTTCTCCAGAAGTATATATGCAAAGTGAAAAGGGCTCTATTTAATAAATTCAATAAATCAGCAAGTATTTATTAAACAATTTTTGTAGGCACTAGGAAGATTGTGAGGATAAATAAAGCAAGGACCCCACCTTCAGAAAGTTTATATTTTAAATTGCACATGGAACTTTTCAGGAAGGTACATAGCTTAAGTTAATAAAAGATCATACAGGATAATAGATATGGAAAAACATACCCACACATGAATTAATACATTTACTGCAAACTATTGGTTTTAATTAGCACAAATTAAACTGTAACAGGATTGAAATGATGCAGTTCAGAATATATCAAACTCTTTCCTCTACAGTGTGAAGAATTTATCTATAGTTTTTTTTGAAGACTAGGAAATTGTTCAACTGCAGACCCATAACAACTGCATAATTTTCCCAGTGTTTCGATGAGTACTGACTCTGGTTTAGTGATTACAACAATCAGTTCTTTTAATACTTTTGAATTTAATTTAGTTATCTGAATTTATTGAGGTCAGATTTGTGGTCTCATTCCCCCCCCACACACACACACTTTTTATCTTGTTTCACTATACCCTGTCAACCATTTTGTTTGATAATTCTTAGCATGAATTTTTCAGTCCAATTCCACCCACCCAGGAGAGACAATACCATCAATACATTGAGTAGTTGGTGATCAACACAGACCTCACTATCCCACAATAGTACTTCTTTCTTGATTTTTTTCTTCTTCCCACAATCTTGTACAATTTTATCTTTTTTACATATCATATAATCCACCAAATAATCTATGTCCACTGAATATGCCTGGATCTTTCCCATTTAATTTTCATTACAAATTCTATGCCTTGTGCCTTCCATACCACCTCCCTTCTCCTTCACACTGGGTGCCTAAAAGCAATTCCCAGTTACATTTTTCTAACCTGAAACTTTCAGCAGAACTGATTTTCACATTTCTTTTGAACCTATCATATTATTAATATCTTATATTATAATTATTTGTATATTTCCTTTGGAGATTGATAAATTTCAAGAGGCTACAGATCATGTATCTAAACATTTTGCCTCCAAGTATCATATGTATATATATATATATATGTATGTATATATATATATATATGAGTATATGTAGGTATGTATGTGTATGTGTAGGTATATGCGTATGTATATGTATATATTTCCTATATGGTGAATACAATACATTTCTGATGCATTGAGGTGAATTCTAGGCTACTAAAATTCATAGTATAAAGACTGTTTAGTTAAGGTATTAAAAAGAGCAAAATACTGGGAAGTAGAACATATATGTTGTGTGACCATGGTTTAATGATTTCAGTTTTCTGATCTTAGTTTTCTTATTTGTAAAATAAAGAATAGGGCTCTTTCCTTCCTTCCTTCCTTCCTTCCTTCCTTCCTTCCTTCCTTCCTTCCTTCCTTCCTTCCTTTCTTTCTTTCTTTCTTTCTTTCTTTCTTTCTTTCTTTCTTTCTTTCTTTCTTTCTTTCTTTCTTTCTTTCTTTCTCACTTTCCCTCTTGCTTTCTTTCTTTAATTTTTGGAGTGGGGAGGCAGGGCATTTGGGGTTAAGTGATTTGCCCAAGGTCAACACAGTTAGTAAGGGCTAAGTGTCTGATTCTGGATTTGCATTGAGGTGCTCTAGACTCCACGGCCAGTGGTCTATTCCCTGAACCACCTAACCACTCCATGGGCTATTTATTACTAAGGGTTTTTTTTGTTTATTTGTTTTAGCTCTGGTGATTATTTTATGACTGAAAGAATTTTGGAATTTTAGAAAATAAATTTTACAGAGGACTTAAAGGTCTCTAATTTGAACTTTGATATTAATGCAAGAATCTGTTAGCAAATTCATTGCTTCTCAAGACAGTCTATTCTTTTGTTTTTCAGTTCTATTTCTGAAGACATTTTAGATCAAGATAAAACATTTCTTTTCTTATGACTTTTTCCTTCTTGAACAACACAAAATAAATGTTATACTACTGTCATGGAGCAGTCTTTCAAAGTAATTGTGTTCACCAAATTCTTTTCTGCTCTAGGATAATTATAACCATCTACCTCAACTACATCTCATGACACTCTTTCCTGACTTCTCTTTTCTACATACATGACTTCACCAATAGTATAATTGAAATGTATTGTTTAAATCAAACACAGTAGTTGATTTATGTTCTAATCCATGTAAGTACATCATTTTCTTTAATCATGACACATATTAATTAAATACTAAATTACAGTTTTAGAACAAATGAAGTTGGTATTAACATTGTGGTTAATTAAGACTACCATATCTTCTGTGCATGAACTGTGGCTAACACTCTTTTCCATAATCATTTATATGTATAAAAGCACTTCTAACAGAAAGTGTTAAGTCTTATAATTATCTAGGTTGAATGCCAAATTATTAGTGACAAACCATCAGTCCAAGTTGTTGTGGGCTTTTCTGACCTCTTAAAATTCATATATATACATATATATATTTATATTCAAATAAATTCATATATATGTATATATAAAATTCATTTGCATATTGATGCAAATATGATATTCAATATTTGTGCCTAAATTGTGCCTTAAAAAGTGTTTAGTAAATACTTGCTGATTTACTGATTTACAGTTATGCAATATGACATATGATATGCAATATATAAACTCATATATATATATATATATATATATATATATGTATATTTAATTCCTTTGCATAAGTAGTTGGCCTTGTAGCCAGGAAGAATAAGTTAATTGTACTACTTCTGATATACTATTTATGTGACCTGGGCAAGTCATTTTAAATTCTTAGTGCATTAGGGAAGTCGGTTAGGCTCTACATTGAAAAGAAGGTACTGATCTTCATCGATCAAGGTGAGCAGTTATTGCTTTTCACCAGTAAGTTCCCAGAACTAATTTTTTAATCAATTATTTTATTTATTTTCTTGTTTACATCATTCATTTCCACCAGATTTTGAGTTACAGAATTTTCTCCCTGTCTTTTCCCCACCCCCATTCCCAAAACAGAAATCCCAATGTAAAGCCCCTCCCCAAGTCTGCTCTCCTCTATGACCTCCCCCAACATCTCTCTTACATTCTGGTAGGGCAGGGAGGGGAGGGTCTCTCTACTCCAGTACCTGTATATCTTAATTCCCAGTTGTATGTAGTTAATTACACACAAACACACACACATGTATATATGTATATGTATGTATATGTATATATGTATGTATAAATATGTATAAGTATGTATAAGTATATGTATGTATACACACATATATATGTGTATATATATGTGTGTGTGTGTGTGTGTGTGTGTGTGTGTGTGTGTGTGTGTGTGTGTGTGTATATATAATATTTTTTTCTTAACATTTGATTGTGGAGCATTGAATTCTAGATTCCCTCGGTTCCACCCTTGTCACCCATCCCCACTGGAAAGACAAACAATTCGATACGTGCTATACATGTGTAATTACACAGAACATCTCCACAGTAGACATATTGTGAGACTGATTATATGTCCTTCCTTCCTATCCCACCCCCTTGTTCTATTCTCTACCCTGTCCCTGTCTCTTTACTGAAGTGTGTGTTCCCAGAAACCATCCCCCAGACCCTGACTTCCCCTCCATTATGCCGCCTCTCATTCCTGTCCCCCCTACTCTCCTGTGTGGCAAGATAGCCAGTTTAGAGTTTATGTCATATCTTCCTGAAGCCAAGTTCAATTAGAGTAAAGGAAAGAAAAGTTGTAACAGTTATCACTTGCCTCTTCTATATGGGATGATAAACCCCATTTTGTCTCTCCCTGTCTCCTCTCATTGTAATACTCTCCCAACTTAGAATTTCATCTTTTAAAGTATCATCCCTTTGTGTTTAATAGATCCTTTACCCTCTATGTACACATATACACACATGCTCAGATATGTATTCATACACATATATACCCTCCTATATAGACATATGTGTAGGTATACATACATATATACATACATACATATACATATATATATATATAAATATACATTTGTATTCTCTTCACCTATCCACATACTAAGAAAAATTTCATAAGTTACTATTATCATTTTTCCATATTGACATGGAAATAGTTCAACTTTGATAAAGCTCCTTATGATTTCTTTCACATATTTACTTTCTCATGCTTCTTATGTTTGAGTGTCAAATTTTCTGTTCAGTTCTGATTTTTTCAGGAAGAATGCTTGAAAGTCCTCCACCTCAGCGAATGACCATATTTTCCCCTCAAACACAATACTCAATTTAGCTGGGTATGTGATTCTTGGTTTTAATCCTAGTTCCCTTGATCTATGAAATATTGTATTCCAGGCCATTTGATCCCTCAGTGTAGAAGCTGCCAGACCCTGGCTTATCCTAATTGTTTTATCACAGTATCCAAATTGCTTCCTCTTGGCAGCATGTAATATTTACTCCTTTACCTGGGGATCTCAGAACCTGGCCATAACATTTCTAGGAATTTTCTATTGGGGATCTTTTTCAAGAGGTGATTGGGGAAGTCTTTCAAGTTCTATTTTTCCCTCTTATTCTAAAATATGAGGGCAATTTTCCTTGAGAAATTCTTGAAGGATGCTTTCTAAGTTATTTTTTTATCATGGCTTTTAAGTAGACCAATAATTTTTAATTTGTCTCTCCTAGGTCCATTTTCCAGGTCAGTGGTTTTTTCAAGGAGAAATTTCCCATTACCTTCTACTTTTCATTTGTTTGCATCTTTTTATTAGATTCTTGATTTCTCATAAAATCATTTACTTCCATTTGCTCCACTCTAATTTTGAAGGAATTATTCTCTTCAGAACACTTTTGAGATTCTTTTTTCCATCTGACAAATTTGACTTTTTAAGGCATTCTTCTCCCTGTTGGCTTTTTGGGCATCTTTTGCCATTTGAGTTAATCTGTTTTTTAAGATGTTATTTTCTTCAGTCATGTTGTTGACTCTTTCTTGCCTCATTCTCATTCCTCTTCCCAATTTTTCCTCCACTTCTCTTATTTGGTTTTCAAAGTCTTTTATAAGTCAATCTATGGCTTGTAGGCAATTTTCATGTGTCTTGGAAGCATTTTGTATGGAAGTTCTGACTGTGTTCTCTTCCTCCCATTCCATACTTTGATGCTTTTTGCCCACAAAAAAAGATTCTAGAGTTTGATTATTGTTCTTACTTTGCTTCTGTGTCCTCGTGTTGGCCACTCAATTAATTGCTTGATTTTTTAGCTCTGTGGAACTCTGCTTCCAGAGGGGAAAGCTCTGTCCCAAATTGCCGGGTTTTTCACAGCTGCTGGAGCTATTAGGTGGTTGCTGCAGCCCCCACCAGTTTTGGCTTGCTGAAAGCACATGCCAGGACCACCACCCAAGACCACAGTCTGGATCAAGGCCACTCAATGCAAGAACCCTTGGCCTTTGATCAATCTCTTTGGTCTGCCTTTGGTCTGCAGGCCAGGAGCTCTGAGGCAGCCAGGTTGGGCTGCTTCCTTGCCCTGGGGGCAGTTTGGCTGGACCACCTTTTTTCCCCCAAATTTAGCTTGAATTCTACTGACCTTTCTCTTAGCCTTATTTCTCCTGGCTTGATAAATGTGGAGACCACCCCAGGTGCTGCCCATTCACTCTCCTGTAGACTCCAGCTGTGGCTTCTTCAGACCACCCTGTGGCCAAGCTGCAGTTTAAGGCTGGGCTGACCTCGGATCCCAGCCTGCTGTGATGAGCCCCTCCTGCCAAGCTTCCTTCAGCAAGAGATGTGTTTTCTGTATTTCTGGGGGATTTGGAGCCCTAAAATTTATTTAGAATCTTATTTTATGGGTATTTAAGGCGGCTGTGTGGGAACTGCAAAAATTTGCTGCTTCTACACTGCCATCTTGGCCTCTCACTACTAATTAAATAACATGTTTAACACATAGATTCTATTCTTCCACAGACAAAACAAAACTTATAAAAGAAAATAAGAAAAAAGAAGAATGGGTTGGAAGGAAGATAAAAAAGAACTTTGAAATGATTGTACATATGATTACAATATCTGTAAATTTGCAGTTAATTAGCCCTATTTCCAAAACATATCTATGATATTTTTGTCAGAGCAATATTGATTTCATTGTTTCATTCTTCCCTCACCCCTACTCTATCCTTTTTAAGCTTAACCATCCTATCCATGATTTTACTTTGTTAACATTGGTTTTTGTTGTTCTCTTTTTGCCCCATTTTTTTGGTAAACGGAGTAGTATCTTATTCTTTTCCAATTACATGTAAATATAGTTTTCAACATTCAGTTTTATAAGAATCTCAAGTGGGGTGGCTAGGTGGCACAGTGAATAGAGCACCGGCCCTGGAGTCAGGAGTACCTGAGTTCAAATCCGGCCTCAGACACTTAGCACAAAAACTAGCCGTGTGACCGTGGACAAGTCACTTAACCCCAACTGCCCTCCAAAAAAGCAAAAAAAAAAAAGAATCTCAATTACAAATTTTGCTTCCTTTCTCCCTTCTCTTCTATTCCCCAAGAAAGTAAGCAATCTGATTTAAGTTTTACATGTACAACCATGTTAAACATATTTTTTGCATTAGTCATGCTGTTAAAGGAGAAGGAAAACAGAAGGGAACAACCATTAAAAAGAAAAACACAAACAAAAAAAAGTGAAAATAATATCCTTAGATTTACATTCAGATTCCTGAGTTCTTTCTCTGGATTTGGTTAGCATTTTCTGTCACTGGTCTTTAGGAATTGTTGTGGATCACTGTATTGATGAATAGATGTTGTTCTATCATTGCTGATCATTTCAGAATGTTGCTGTTGCAGTGTACTATGTTCTCCATGTTCTGCAAGCTTCATAAAGCATCAGTTCCTATAAGACTTTCCAGGTTTGTTTGTTTTTTTCCAAAATTAGCCTGCTCATCATTTTTCATAGAATAATAGTATTCCATCACCCTCATATAGCACAACTTGTTTAGCTATTCCCCAATTGATGGAAATTCCATTTGTTTCCAATTCTATGCCACTAGAAAAACAGCTGCTATAAATATTTTTGCACACAAGGTCATTTAGTCTTTTTATCATCTCTTTGTAATATGTGCATAGTAGAGGTATTGCTGGATCAAAGGTATTCACAGTTTGTTTGCCTTTTGGGCATAGTTTCAAATTACTCCCCAGAATGTTAGATGAGTTCACAACTCCACCAACTATGCATTAGTGTTCCATTTTTCTGACATCTTCTCCAGCATTTATCAGTTTCCTTTTCTGTGATAGTAGCCAATCTTACAAGTGTGAGGAGGTGACTCAGAGTTGTTTTAATCCGCATTTCTCTAATTGATAGAGATATAGAACACTTTTTATATGATTATATATAATTTTATTTTCTTCCTCTGAAAACTGACTTCATAATTTTGATCATTTAATAATTGGGAAATGACTTGAATTTGGCTTAGTTCCCTTTATATTTTACAAATAAGGCCTTTATCAGAAATACTAGGTATCAAAATTGCTTCCCATTTTTCTGCTTTCCTTCTGATTTGGGTTGCATTGTGTTTTACTTATGCAAAATCTTTTTAATTTAATGCAATAAAATTAATCTTTCTCTTAATGTTCTCTATCTACTTTTTATCATAAATTTTTCCATTCTTCATACATCTGTAATGGTAATGTAATTTGAATTTGAAGACCCCTTTTCATTGGCAAGTAAGCAGGTACTTAGCACTTAGTAATTAATCAAGCCTTTGTTAGACAAACAGAAGGTATGAAACCCTGTTCCTGATGTAACAGGAAGGGGTTGGCTGAAACAAGAAGCAGCTGATACTGTGCATATATAAAGAAAAGCCCCAGAGAGGGACAGTCAGAATTTCTTGGGACAAGAATCTAGTGGCTCATTCCTTTATCTTTTTTTCTTTGATCTTTATTCTTTTATCACAGAAAATTGCCACATAGTTTCCACTACAGTGGTCATAGATTTTTTCAAGGAAGAACAACCACTTAGTAACTCAAGCATTCACAAAATCCTTAATTCAATCACATAGTAAAATAGTCAAAGTTTTCCACTCTTGGGACATACTAGGTTACAAATCAATTACTTATTCAGTCATCAATCACTAAGTACAATCACTTAGTCAATCAATCAGCCTTTATTATTCACTATTCAATTATTAGAAAATACACAGACCCTCCACCCTGCAGTCATAAGTAAATCATAATCTTCTCAGTCAGTACACAATATCCAAGTAAAATCTTTCAGCTTGACTCAGGGTGGTCTCTTGGATTCCCTGGATCCCCTTCCATGATCCCATATCTTGCCTGGGTTCACCAAACTGTCACCTGAGTTCAAAGGCAGACAGCTTCCTTCTGGAGAAGGGAGAGATTTTCTTCCAGCAGCATCTGGAGGCTGGGCTGCTACTGCTGGACTGAGAATTGAGAAGAGAAATAGAACTGAGAATTGAGTCAGAATTTCTTGGAGCACCATGGAGGTAGAAGCAGCTCCCAGGAGGAGGCTGAAGAGGAGGTGAGGAGGTTGAAGCGGAAAGCCCCCTTACCGTCCAGGCTCAAGAAAATTGTCTTGATTTTGAAAATCTGGATAGAGTGATTTTTTTATTCTGGGAGCCAGCTCAGACTTCTTCTGGGTCTAAGGGCCAGCCCGGAGCTGCCAAGGGACAGAGAAAGCATAATTGTGATGCTGAGACTTTGGCTGTTTGTGGTGTTCTTAAGCCTTGACTTCCCAGGAAGAAATTCTGTGAAGGATTTGAGATACACTGGACACTCTGTGCTCCAATACAGAGCAGGAACTGCACAGGGAGCTGGACAAGGACCTGTGAGCTGTCTGCCTTTGAACCATATGTTAACTTGCTTCACTGAAGGTATGGTGAGAGGTATTAAGAAACATGTCAATTATGAGAAGGCTAAGGAAATCACCCAGGGGCCATAGTAGAGCCCTGCCCTTTTTCAAGGCAGCCTAGTGGAGGCTCTAAGACAGTTTGCCAATATATACTCCACTTGCCCCAAAGGGGCTCCAGTCCTTGGCATGCATTTTATTATTTAGTCTGTTTCATTGTATCAGCAATGCAGTATTCACAATGCCTACAGTAACTATAAGTATGCTAATATAGTTATTAATCACAAAATGTAATAGGCTCTCTACATGAGAAATATAACTAGAACATTTATTTAAATACCAGAAAATTGAGTCCCAAAACCAGAAAGTCAAAGTCAATGCAGTAGTTATGAAGTTGGCACATGTAGTTAAAGTAGTAAACACCCACAGTTTCAAGCCTTCAAAATAGGACAGGCTACCTCAGGCAAAGCTCCTCCTCTCCTCACTCAGGACAACTGCTCAGCATCCAGGCAGCTTGCTCCCAGCAGCTCTTACCTTCCCCCCCCCCCAGTTCCTGTCCCTGGCAGACCTCAGCAGGAGTCCTTAGTAGAGATTCTGGCAGGCTCAAAGAAAAAGGACTTCGCACCACAATGACAACTGCAGCTGCTGCTGCTGCTGCTTCTAGTCCCCACAGCAAGCACGCTAGCTTGGTTCTGGCTTTCTGTTGCTCTACCCCTTCCTCCTATGTCAGCAAGTTCAAGGGGCATGAAAGATCTTCAGATCCTAGTATCATTACACCCAGATATCTGGAGGAAATTGCAGAAGTAAGCTTGGGTCCCCAAACACCACAGACCCAACTTTTGGAAACAGTTTTTGGGGTATTCAAAAATAGGGACTGAGCTGCAGCAGAGTTGAAGGACCATAGGGCTAGGGTAAGGAACAGAGAACATGATGCCATATCCTAGCCACTGACGTATCAGATTCTCAGAAGGACTCTGCTCCTGAAACTCTAGGGAAAGCTTCATGATTTCACAACACAAGCAGGGCTGCTGGTCTCATGAATGTCCCCTGCCTAAACAAAAACTCCAGGTCTCTGTCCTATCTGCAAACAGGAAGGGAATTAGAAGACGGACTGTTAGAACAAATGCCAAGCTGACTCCTCCCATTACTTCACATTCTAGCCTTCTCAGGGAGAGGTGAAATAGGACCTGAGGCTCAATGTAGTTCCTTCCTTTTCCATCACTATGCCTGAGTCTTGGGTTTGTTTAGAGGTTTCAGGAAAAAAAACTGTCATTTTTTTTTACTGATATAAGCACTACATATTTTATCCTGCTCCACCACTCTAACCCCATCTGCCCTGTATGCTAGCAGTTTGTGGGGGATTGTAGACAAATTTTAAAAAGTGACTTAAAACCCATTTCCTTTGTTCTTTATTTAACTCCTTCTACTTCCTCTCATTTGCTGCCTTGAATCATTTTTACTCTGTCTTTGAAAATGTTAATTCTTTTACTGCACTCCCCCATGTTTCTTCTTTTCTGCCTCACCTGTTCGCATTCTGCTTAGGGTTGTTCTGACACTGATTCCTTTGAAAAAATTAAACCATGGGCAACAAACTCCCTAGTCTGGAAAGAATGGCCTCTGTCAATTCCCAGATGATCCTGTGTGACAAATGCCAAAGGAATTCCATGTGCCCAGTCACAATTATTCATCCCTTGGATGTGGCTCAGGTGCAGTTTAATTCCATCTTCCCTCTCTCCTCTTGGACCCATTGAGGCAGGGTCAGCTCTATGCCTCTTGCCAGTCTGTAGATGCTACAGAAGCAGAGACATTTGTCACATTTCCCAAATGGTGTCTGCTCTTTGAGGGGAAAATGATAGAATCCTAATAAAGCTGCCCCAGCCCCAATATTCTAACTTGCTTATGGGCCACACTGAACAGCATGCCCACAGCCCCTAGCTACTCACAGCCTCCATATCCAATCCACATATTTGAACAGATGTGTTCTTGTACCCAGCCACAATCACATCATTCATTTAACCCAAGACTGGACCACAATACCTAACTATCCATCTTGACCAGACAGTAACACAATAGCAAGCCAATCAAAAAATAGAATGAGTAGAATTATTTGACCATACAAAGATAGAAAAAATCCACTCTCCTATTACCTAATTCCTTTAGAAGCCCCTCTTCTCTTTTAAATATTAATCATATTCCTCTATTTTATGTAAATTTAGATTGTGCAATCAGCATCATATACCCTAAAAAATCTGCTGTATTACCTTACTGAAACTGTAAATTTTTCTAAGGAACTTAGACACTCATTAGAATGAGAAACTTCAAATCCATAATAAATATCTCCAACTGTCTTGGAGTCAGGCTGAGACTTTGAAATTCTTTGAGACATACTGCAACATCACAACCTAACCCTCATCAATACAATTATACTATAAAAACTGATTAGCAAGATACTATCAGAAAAACCTGGAAAGACTTGCATGAGCGGATACAAAGTGAAATGTACTGTGTGCAAAGTAACAGCAATGCTGTAAGATGATCAGCCTTGAATGATTTAGGTATTCTCAGCTATACAATGATCCAACACAGTTATGAAGGACTTAGTATGAATAATGCTATCCATCCCTAGAAAAAGAAATGTTGGTGTCTGAATATAGACTGAACCATTTTTAACTTTCTTGAGTTTTTTATTGTCTGTGTTTTCTATCAAAAGATGACTACTACGAATGTTTTTTTCATGAATGCACATGTATAATCTAGATGGAATTGCTTGCATTCTCACTGGATAGTAGGAATGGGGATGGAGAATTTGGAATTCAAAGTTTTTAAAATGAAGGCTAAAATTTTTTCCACGTAATTGTCAAAAATAAAATACTGAACAGTAACAAAATAAACATCTAACAAAAATATCATTCTTTCACTTACATTTCGACGTTATCACCCACAATGCACAATGTTATTTTTCCTTCTTAAACACATTTTGTTTTTGTGTTTATTGAAATTAATTTGTTTTCTATCCTATTCAAATGAAATTTACTTGTTTCCTCTCCTATTCTTAGAAATTTCCTAAACTTCTAAACTGATTAGTAATTTATATGCCTTTGTGAAAGAATAGGTGCATCCCTTCTGACTAAGCAGTGTGGTACAGGAGATAGTAAGAATTGAATCCAAGGACTTGTCTCTGATTCATACTGGTTGTATGAATCTAGACATGTCATTTAATTTCTTTGTGCTCTAGGTAACTTTCCAAGTCTAAAAATTGTAGAGAAAGTGCCAATTTGCATTGTTATTGACAGAGTTCTTTGGGAGTTATGTATTCCAATGAAAGAATAGGTTCATTCTTTATTATAGGTATCAATTGCTTTTCTATAGATCACAGATACGTTAGGAATTTATTGTGCTATCCAATGTGAGATTGTGAATTTTTAAATATTTTACTAAACAATCATTCAGTTTTCCTGAACATACTTTATTTAAAGAAAAGCTTCCTCCAGTTCTTTGGGATCCTAGATCCATGAAACATTACAATATTATTTCTCTCCATTTGTAGTTCATTAATTTGATGATATCTGGTGCACTAAATTTCATCTGCCACCACATAGCTTTTTTTTTATTGGAACATGTTTTTCCTCCATTTACATGTCAGGATGATTTTAGCATCTTTACAAGATTTCAAGTTTTAAATATTTCTTCCTCCTTCACATGCCCTTTGCTGAAAATGGTAGGCAACTGGAAAAAGTTTATACATGTGCTATCACATAAAGCATATTTCCACATGAGTAGCAATTGTGAAAGAAGAAAAAGATTTAAAGTAAAAAAACACATGAAAAAGTATATAGTTTAAAAAAAATGTTTCACTCTGCATTCACAGTCATTCCGGTCTTTACATGTACATGATTAGCCTTTTCTTTCATGAGTCCTTTATACATGTCTTGGATCATTGTATTGCTGACAAGAGATGAGTAATGCATGATTGATCATCACACAATGTTGTTAATACTAAGTACAATGTTTTCCTGGTTCTGTTTATTTCATTTTTTTTGGAGGGCAATTGGGGTTAAGTGAATTGCCCAAGGTTACATGGCTATTTTTGTGTTAAGTGTCTGAGGCTGGATTTGAACTAAGGTCCTCCTGACTCCAGGGCCAGTGCTCTATTCACTGCACCACCTAGCTGCCCCCTGCTGCTCATTTCATTTTGCATCATCTTTTCAGTGTTGCGACCCCCCCTCCCCCCACGATTGGCCATTTCGTCATTTCTCATTGTATAACAGCATTCCGTTACATTCTTATATCACAGTTCATTAAGTAATTCCCCAATATGATGATCACTACCTCAGCTTTCAATATTTGTGACCACAAAAAGAGCTGCTTTAAGTGTTTTTACACATTTAGGTCCTTTTCCTATTTTTTTTTTACTCATCTCTTTGGTTTAGAATCCAAGTAGTATTACTGGATCAAAGAGTACACACAGTCTGCTTGTTCTTTTGGCATAGAACCGCATTGCTCTCTAGAATAGTTGGGTCAGTTCATACCTCCACCAACAGTGCATTAGTATCCTGATTTTCTCATATCCTTTTCAACATTTATGATATTCTAAATTTGTCATGTTAATCAATCTGATAGGTGTGAGGTGGTATCTCACAGTTGTTTTAATTTGCATTTCTCTAGTCAAAAGTGATTTAGAAAACTTCTGTATATGCCTTTAAATAGTTTGGTTTATCTAAAAACTGTCTGTTCATATCCTTTGACTGTTTCTCAGTTGGAAGATGGATTGCTTTCTTATAAATATGACTCAGGTCTCTAAATATTTTATGAATGAGGCCTTTATCAGAGGCACTTTTTTTAAAGATTCTTTCCCAGTTTTCTGCTTTCCTTCTAATTTTGGTTGAATTGGCTTCATATGTGAAAAAGCTTTTTTATTTATATAATCAAAATTATCTGTTTGACATTTTCTAATGCTTACTATCTCTTGTTTGATCATGAACGTGTAACTCACTTAAATTCTCCTTTGAGAAATTGGATACTATCCCACTTATTGCATAAATGTTTAGTACTGATATTACCTAATTGTCTTTTGTACCTTTTACCAAGATATAGTTTCCTTCCTTATTGCTTTTAATTAAGTCTATTTTTTGCTTGTGCTTTTTCTGAGATCAAGATTCCTACTCCTGATATTTTATTTTTAATTCTGTTGAAGCAGTAGATTGTGTTGAAGCCTATTACATTTACTCAGCATGTGTCTCTCTGCTTTAAATGTGCTTCTTGGAAACAATATATTGTAGAATTTTGGTTTTTGCTCTCCTCTGTTACCCATTTCTGTTTAATGGAACAGCTCGTCCCATTCACTTTCACAGTTATCGCAGTTAAAATTACTAACTGAGGTTTTCCTCCAAAATATTTTTACTTCTATTTGTCTTCTCTCTTTTTTCACCCTTTCCCTTCTCTAAAGTGTTTTATTTTCCTGTTCACTGCCTCCTCCAGTCTGTCTCCTCTTCTATCAGCTTTATATAATCCTTTTATATAATCTCTTTCTACCATGATTTTCCTGTCAGGTAAGAGATATTTGTATTCAACTGATTATGTATATTATTCCCATTGAACCAATTCCGATGACAATAAGGTTCAAGCCATTCCTATTGCCCACCCTTCCATCGTTCCCTCCAATATAATAGTTTTTTTCTTTCTTCATATATATTTTCCCCCTTTCTTCCTCTCCCTTCCTTCTGCTCCCGATGTATTCTTCTTTCTCATGCCTTAATTATTTTTAAAAATATCATTCCTTTGGGATGGCTAGGTGGCGCAGTGAGTAGAGCACCGGCCCTGGAGTCAGGAGGACCTGAGTTCGAATCCGGCCTCAGACACTTAACGCAAAAACTAGCCATGTGACCTTGGGCAAGTCACTTAACCCCAATTGCCCCCCAAAAAACAAAATATCATTCCTTCAAATTCACCTTATGCCCATAGACTCTCTGTATGTTCCTTCTAGTTGTACTTTTTATTAGCTGCACAATTTTATTTTATTTTATCTTATTTTATTTTATATTTTATTTTATTTGCTTTTTGGAGTGCAATTGGAGTTGTGACTTGCCCAAAATCACATGGATCATAAATGTGTCAAGTGTCTGAAGCTGAATTTGAACTCATGTCATCCTGAATCCAGGGACAGTGCTCTACCCACTGCAGCACATTGCGGTCCCCTAAACAATTTTATTTTGAGAATTTCATGTATCATCTTCCCAAGCATGGATGTAAAGAGTTGATCTCCATTTAACCATTGATGTTTTGTCATACTTTTTGATGCTTTTTGCAGGTTTTTATATTGGAGACCATTCAATTCTGGTATTCTCTTTATAAAATCTTCAAATTCTTCTCTTTTATTGAATGACATTTTAAAATATTATGCCTAATTTAGCTAGGAAAAAGATTCTTGGTTGTAGTCCTAGCATCTTTGCCTCATAGAGTATCATATTCCATGACTTCCAAATTTTTTAATATTGCAGCTACTAAGTCCTGTATTGTAATCCTGATCATGGCTCCTCAATATTTGAATTGTTTCTTTCTGAATGCTTGCAGTATTTTTCCTTGATGTGAGAGTTCTGTAATATTCTGTAATTATCATCTATATACTCCTTCTACTTTTTATTTTGAGATCATTTTCCTGAGTTGATCTGTCAACTCTTTTGATGCCTTTTTTGCCGTCTCATTTCCACGATACCACTTTTTTCCCCCATAATTTCTTAAAAGATGCTGTCTAGACTCCCTTTTTTATTATGGGTTTCAAGTAGGCCAATGATACTGAAATTGTCTCATCTGGATCTATTTTCCAGTTCAATTGTTTTTCCAATTAATTATTTTAGTTTTTTGTTCTTTTGAATATGTTTGATTGACACTTCATGTCTCATGGAATCCTTAGATTCCATTTGCCCATTTCTAAGGTTAAGGAGTTCTAAGTTCTAAAATTCTAATTTTAACTAGTCTTCAGTTAGCTTTTATACTTGCTTTTGCATTTGGCCAATTGAACTTTTTAAGGAGTTAGTTCCTCCGTGGATTTTTGTATCTCCTTTTTCATTTGGTTAATTCTACATTTTAAGTGGTTTTCTTTTTTCCAAAATGTTGAGTCTTTTTTCTCCCATAATTCTCTTGCATCACTCTTTTCCCAATTATTCTTCTACTTCTCTTATATGATATTAAACTCCTTTAAAAATTCTTACATGACTTCTTTCTTGGATTAAGATCAGTTGATTTTTGTTTTTTCAGTGGTGCCAATTTGAATAGGTGCTTTGAGATTGCTGGCCTGTTCTGAGTTTGTGCATTAGTCTTCTTTGCCATCATAAAAATGTCCTATGGTCAGTTCCTTTTTGTTGTTTTATACTTATCTTTTTTCTGCTCTGCTTTTAAAAATTTGATTTCTGAACCTGGAGTCTCATGCATCTTGTGCCAGAGGATACAGGCCCTGGCCTTTTACTTGGTGCTTCACTAATGTTTCCCTAAAGCTTAAATGGGACCTTAATGTTTGGTGTCACACTAAGGTTGAGGGGTGGGGATGGCTGGTGCTGGTGGAGGTCATAGTGATCTCTTAT
This sequence comes from Pseudocheirus occidentalis, assembly GCA_028646575.1. NCBI lineage: Eukaryota > Metazoa > Chordata > Mammalia > Diprotodontia > Pseudocheiridae > Pseudocheirus > Pseudocheirus occidentalis. The sequence goes on along the minus strand of CM053599.1, from coordinate 155,231,042 downwards.
AGCTTACTTGGTGCTGAGCAAGTTTCTTAATGCTGGTATCTAGCATTTCCATGGCTAGAAATGTTTCTATGTTTCCACAATGGGTTTACACACAAACAACTGGTAGTCTGACTGCTGGAATCTTTTTAATAGTATTTTATTTATTTTTTGGAATCATTTTTCATTAGGGAAATGTTCTATAATTTCTTTCTCTGTTTTCACTCTTCCTGGTTTAGACAGGGGTACAATATTTGTATCATAAAAATAATTTGGTGAGATTCTTATGTCTATTTTCCCCCCAAATAATCTGTATATTATTGGAATTAATTGTTCTTTAAGTGTTTGATATAATTCCCTTAGAAATCCATCTGTCCATTTAGATTTTTTTTTCCTAGGAAGTTTGTTGATGGCTTTTTTCAATTTATTTTTTTCTGAGATGGAGTTATTTAGGTATTTTATTCCCTGTTTTGCTAATCTGACTGAATTTCTACTTTTGTAAATATTAATCCATTGCACTAAGATTGACAAATGTATTGGCATATAGTTGGCAAAATCGTTCTGAATTATTGTTTTAATTTTTATTTCATTGGTGGAGATTAGAGAGTGCTGTGTCCTAAATTTCTGGTGACTTGCAGAGTTTTTGTCAGAACCTCTTCTAGGCACCTGCCTCAGAACTCTTAGGAGGCCTGCCTCTCCACAGCCTCCATAAGCTTTGCCACACAAGCATGCCTCACCCAAGGACTGCCACCAGGGACTTTGACTCAGATCCAAGCATGATAAAGCAGGAGAATTCTGCTTCAGTGCTTCCATAGAGATTCCATCAAGTGCCCTCTTTGGTCACCTGTTTGGTCTCCCCATTATCTGTGGACCTGGAGATCCAAAAGCAGAAACGGACACAGTTGCTGCCACCTCTGCCACCTGGGTTCAGGGTCCAGACTGTGCTCTTCTCTCATTCAGGTTCAATAGAATTTCCCCACTGATGTTTACTTTCTCTTTGGCATTTATGGGTTGAGAAATCTAGAAAATGCCACAGCTACCAGTGACTCAGTACAGTGAGATCTACTCTGGCCAGTCTGTCCCACTGATCTGTGCCAGCCCATGCAAAAGTGCACTTTGCTCCCAGTCAGGTGCGATAGACCCATGCTGTTGGCCGGCCATGCTGTCTTCAACGGGAGATTGACTGCACGCTGCCCTTTTGTGGGTTCTGCAGGTCTAATATTGGTTTAGAGTAATTTTTCACAGTTAATGTTGGTGGTCAGGATGTGAGCTCAAGCAAGTTCCTACTTTTCTTCTGCCATCTTGGCTGTGCCTCCAGGAAATTTTTGATTTGCCCTTTTTTCTACCTTTTTTTAGTTGCATGCCCAATACATTGATGTCCTCTTTATTTTATTCAAGTAAGCAGACAGAGGTATAAAACTCACTTTGAGAACTGCTTTTGCTGCATCCCATGAATTTTGGCATGTTGTCTCATTATTGTCATTCTCTTGGATGAAGTTACTCATTGTTGATATGATTTGTTGTTTGACTCACTCATTCTTTAGGATTAGATTATTTAGTTTCCAATCGATTTTTGTATGTCGATTAAAGGTCATTTATTACATATTATTTGTCTTGTGTCATGATTTCTGAATTAGACTGTGTGTTTTTATGCTTTAGTATGTGGTTAATTTTTGTGTACATGCCATATACCACTGGGTAAAGATATATTCCTTTTTATCCCCATTCAATTTTCTCCAGATCACTACCATATTTATCTTTTCTGAAACTCTATTTATCTCTTTAACTCCTATCTGGTTTATTTTGTGGTTAGATTTGTCTAATTCTGAGAATTGAAGTCTTCTAGTATAGTTTTGCTTTCAGTTTTTTCCTTTAACTCCCTTAACTTCTGCTTTAAGAATTTAGATGCTATGCCACTTTGTGCATATATTTAATACCGATATTCTTTTATTTTCAATGGTGCTTTTTAGCGGGATATAGTGTCCTTCCTTACCTCTTTTAGTTAGGTCTATTGTTGCTTTTGCTTTCTCCGAGATCAGAATTGTTGCACCTGCTCTTTTTGCTTCAGAAGAAGAATATTATATTCTACTCCAGTCTTTTACCTTTTGTAATAGTAATCAGTTTATTAGATACTTAGGGATAAGTAGCTCAAATATTTACTGCTAAGTATAGAAGGTATGAACTCTCTCCATTGGTGGAAAGGTGTGAATTCCCCTATTGACTTGGAAGAAGGCTATTGGCTGAGACACTCCCCTGTTGACTTGGGAGAAAGCTATTGGCTGAGACACTCCCCTGTTGACTTGGGAGAAGGCTATTGGCTGAGACAGGAGGCCAGTGCTG
>CM053599.1:155217285-155228626 GCA_028646575.1 Pseudocheirus occidentalis | reverse complement strand
GGATGGGACTTTGTTAGTTTGTGGCCTGGCTGATCCTTGAGTTCCAGGCAAGAGAAGTCCTGAAGGGTTTGAGGTGTGTTGAACTCTGTGAACTTCAGTGTGTGCCGGGGATTGCCCTGAAGACTGGACAAGGACCTGGGAGCTGTTCATCTCTGAAGACTGGACAAGAGCCCGGCAGCTGGCAGCTCCTGAATCTAGGTGGTTGTCTGGCAGATTCAGGAGGGAGCTGGGACCAGGGAAGAGGATCCAGGGAATCAAAGAGACCATCCAGAGTAAAAATGAAGAAGAGACCTCTCCTTGGATGAAACTGTTTGCTGAGAACAAGGACCTGGGAGCTGTTTTCCTTTGAGGACTGGATGAGAGACTGGCAGCTGTCAGCTCCTGAATCTAGGTGATTGTCTGGCAGATTCAGGAGGGAGTTGGGACCGGGGAAGAGGATCCAAGGAGCTGTTCATCCCTGAGAACTGGATGAGAAACTGTCAGCTTTTTTTTTGTTTGACAGACTCAGAAGGGAGCTGGGACCAGGGAAGAGGAACCAGGGAATCAGAGAGACTACCCAGAGTCAAAATGAAGAAAAGGCCTCCCCTTGGACTAAACTAAGGTTTGTTGGAAATCAAGGGGTGGAAGGATTGTGTGGTTTTCTATGTACTTTATTTGGAAACTAAAGTTAATGGTTGCCCCAGGAGTGGAAGATCAGTATATTGTGAATTGTTTAATGAATCAACTCCCTCTTAGGGAAACTAGGTCATTCCTTTGTTAATTGATTGATTGAATCCTTAGCTGGATTTATTGAATCTTTATAATGTGAAGCTGGTTTCTCCCTTAGGGAAATCATCTGATTCTTCTCTTGTTCCTTATTCCTTTCTGTAATAAGATATAATACTGAGACCCTCCTTGTTTGGAAGATTGTATATAATATTGTGAATTGTTGATACTGTGAACATTGTACTGAATCTGATTTTGTAATGGAATAAACACTAATACTGTGTAATCCGAATCTTAAAAGCTGTTCATAGTAACATTCTTTCAGGAATCTACTGTTGATTGGCTTTGCACCTTTACATTGTATATCCCTATTTCAAATGTGTTTCTTGTAACCAGCATATACTACCATTATGATTTTTAATACATTCCTCTATCTACTTCTGTTTTATGGGAGAGCTCATCTAATTCCCATTCACAGTTATGATTACTATCTCTGTCTTTCTCTTCATACACCCCTAGCATTTATGCTCTTCTTTCTTTTTTCTTCCTTTTCCTTCAGTTTTCCTTTACTTCTTCTTCTCAGCCTTATATACTTCCCTCCCTTTTCTTTCCCATTTCCCCTCCAACTGCCTATAGGGCAAGTTAGATTTCCGTACCTGATCATGTTATTCCCTCCTTGGGCTAAATCCAAAGTGAGTACAGCTCAAACAATGATAATCTCCCATCACTCTTTCCATCTCCTGTTATAGGTGTTTGTGACTCTTCATGTGATGTTATTTACCCTTTTCTGGTTCCTCGTTTTCTCTTCTCCCAGCACAATGTTTTTTTTTCAGTGTTTAATTAGGTTTTTTAATTATCAGATCAAAATAAACTTAATCCCACTCCCTCTGTCTATGTATTTCCCTTTTAGCTTCTAGATGATGTAATCATGATTCAGTTCTCAAGAGCTGTATCATCTCCCATGTAGGAATGGAAAAATGTTTGTCCTTATCAAATAACATGGTTTTGTTCTTGTGGTTATTGTTATGTTGTTGTTGTTTTCCCCTTTCTTTTTTATCTTTTTATGCCTTTCTTGAGTCAAGTATTTGAAGACCAAATTTTCCATTGAACTCTTTGTCTTTTCTAGAAGTTTCCTTGAACGGAATGTTCATTGAATTTTCTTCTCCTTTCTTGAAAGATTATGCACAATATTGCTGGACATTTGATCCTTGGTTGTAATCCAACCTTCTTTTCCTTATAGAACCTAAAACTCCCAACCCTGTCATTTTTAGTTTATAAGCTGCAAGGTTCTGTGTGATCCGGAATGTGGTTACACATTATTTGAATTGTTTATTTCTAACTGCTTGTGGTATTTTCTCCTTCATCTGATAATTCTGAATTTGAATACAATATTCCTTGAAATTCCAATTTGGGATCGCTTTCAGAAGGTAATTGGTGGATTCTTTTGATGACTAGCTTAGTCTCTGTTTCTGGGACCTTAGGGAAGTTTTCCTTGATGATATCTTGAAATATGTTGTCCAGGTTATTTTTGTTTTCATCATGGTTGTCAGGTAAACCGACAATTCTTCAGTTCTCTCTCCTGGATCTGTTTTCCAGGTCAGCTAATTAACTAGCAAGATATTTTATATTTTCTTCAATTTTTTTATTCTTTTAATTTTGTTTGGCTGATTCCTGATGTCTCATAGAGTCATTAGCTTCCACTTGCCTAGTTTTAATTTTTAATCAGTTGGTTTTTTTTCAGTTAGCTTTTGTACTTCTTTTCTTCTCCATTTGACCAATTCTTCTTTTTAAGGGCCTGTTTTCTTTAATGTACTTCTTTTTTCCATTTTGTCAATTGCATTTTTAAAGGAATTGTTCTATTTTTCTTCTATATGTCTTATTTGACTTTTGAATTTTTTTTAGCTTTTCCAAGGAGGCTTTTTGGACTTGAGACCAGTTTGTATTCCCCTTTGAGGTTTCAGATATGAGTATATTGATTATGTTGTCCTCTCCTGAATTTGTGTTTTAATCTTCCCTGTCACCAAGGTATTTCTCTATGGTCATTGGGTTTTTTTATTCTTAATGCTCATATTGTTTGCTTTTCTTCTGACTTTTAAATTTGAATTCTGTTTCTGGAGTCCAGGGGCATTGTCCCAGATGTCTTGTGCTGGGGCCTAGAAGCCTAGTTACTGTTTTTCTGTCCTGGAACCTCAGGTGACTAGAAATTTGATATTGTATGGTCTCTTGTTCACCAGGTATTGAGCTGGAGTTGGTGGTGGTGACAGATGTGTACCTGGTGTTGGTGCTTGTTTGCTCCTTCATCCTGGGCCTTAGGTTCTTCCACTGGTTCATTAAGTTGGGGGTATGCTTCTGGTTGCTGGAGGACCTCTCATTCTGTTTTAGTCACCATTAGTCACAGCAAAAGACACCCTTCCCTTTAATCTCCCTACTCTCAAGAGCTAATAGCAATGCAACCAAGATTAGAAGAAAAGTTGAAAACTAGGAAAATACTTTACATCAAGATTCTCTCCTAAAATCTTCATTTCACAAATATAGAGAGAATTAAGTCAAATTCTCAAGAATATGTATCATTCTCAATTGATAAGTGATCAATGGTATGACTAGGAAGTTTTCAAACAAAGAAATCAAAGCTCTCTAACAAAATATAAAAAAAAATTCTAAATCACTATTGATCAGAGAGATATGCTTCGTTTGACAAGTGTTTGGATTTTTTTTTAAATTTGAGATATTATAAAAGTAATATAAGCCTCTTGAAAGGCATTTTTATTTGTATCTTTTTCTGTTTTAAAATCTGTCATACACAAATTAATATGAAATAGCTAGGTTGTTGTAAGTATAAAATGAGAAAACTCATTTAAAGTACATTGTAAACATTAAGGTATTATATAAATGTTAGCTTTATTTGTATTTGCAACATCTAGCATGATATCTTGAGTGCAAAAGGAGCCTCATACATTCTTGTTGGATGAGAATTCATTGTGCCCAACATCAATTAGTTTCTTTAAAATCTGACAGATATTAAGAAAGCATATTTAAGTTTAAAATCTTAAGAAATTATGTAAGTTGAAAAATGTTGTCCTTTAGATTAGGACTAATTTAATGGTTTACATTGGTTCCTTTTTGCTTTAGACTATAATGGACCAATTGGGATTAATATAAACTATCTCGATTATTTGAGAGAAAAGGCAATGCTTTGCAGGGTAGGAACAAAGAAGTGCATTCTTATTAAGAATTATCTACATTAAAATAAAATAGGAAGAATTTTTGATATATGTTTGCTACGTGAAGCAAAATACATAATGAAACAGAAATGGAATTTTAAAAGGACTATAGGTTAGAGAAATTCAGCACATATTTCTGATAATTTTCTATATTTTGTTTTATTTTATTTTATTTTAGAAATGACCAGGAAAGGAATTGTCATTGTGAGCAATCCTGATTCTATCAAGCTCTATGAAAAGGCCATAATTCTTCTTTGATGGTATATATGTCTTTACTGGCAATTTGAAAGAGAAATACAATTTTATAAGGAGGTATGTAATGACTTTGACCCTCTCTCAGTGGTTTGAATGCATCAGTGCCGTTGAGATCCCCAAGTGAAAAAGGAAGCACTTCCTTATTTGCATATGAACCTTATTGCAGTGAATTCTGCTTTTCTGTAATCCTATTCCAAGTAATATGTTCCATTAATGTCCCCTTTGGAAGATTGTGGTCCTCTCAGAGGGAATCCATGCAATATATCACCATAAGAGATGGAATATTTTAATATAAGCAGTTAGGAAATAAACAGCAGAGGTTTTAAGTGGAAAAGAAAAAAAAGAGGGGGGGGAATATGGTTTAGCAGATGACCCTGTAGGTCTAAAATTACATTGTCGGTAATGACCCTTTGAAAGTTCTTGCTAACCTGGCCATGTAAATAATATCATGTTTTTTCATCAAAATCATAAAAACCAAATATACTTCTAGAATAACCATCCTTATAGTCTAAGTAGAAAATATTATATATTTTATCTATGCATAGGATGCAGAGATAGATAGATAGATATGAACAGATATAGATAGATAGATAGATAGATAGATAGATAGATAGATAGATAGATAGATGATAGATAGATATGCATGTATATGTATGCACATACTCACACACACATATATGTATGTATACATATATGGGGATAGATTAATAAAGATACCTAAATAAAATAAAAACAAGAATATTTTTTGTCTTTTTAGAGGGAGGAATAGAGGGCAGTTGGGTTTAAATGACTTGCCCAATGCCACACATCTACTAACTGTTAAGTGTTTGAGGACAGATTTGAACTCGGGTCCTCCTGACTCCAAGGTTGGTGCTCTACTCAGTGCACCACCTAACTGCCCTTTACACTCTTTTTTTTAACTCTTTAATTTGATTTGGATAGGAAGGAAAGAAAGAATAACTTAAATCAATGGGTAATCTCAATATGATTTATTTTTTCTTTTTTAAAATAGATTGCAGTATTCTATCTCTCCACAGATACTTCAAAAGTATTTATAGCATATGAAGTTTAGTATAATATTTTATGCAGTTTAATATATATATATATAAATAATATATTATATTTGCTATAAACATATGTATGTATATGTGTGTATGTTCATATATATGTGTGTGTATATATATACCATGTGTCTGCAAATGTGTGTGTGTGTATGTATGCTTGGGAAATGATGCTGAGTGTTGTCTTTGCCACTAAGTAGTTGTGTGACTTTATAATGTATCTCCAATTCAAAATCCTTGCTAAAAAGAGAGAGGGTGGTGTCAAATATAATGTCTTTTTCTCAGCAAGATATGTACTAGGTACTGTATTAATCTGTGGGAATACAGAGAAGAATGATAAACACAGTCCCTCTTATCAAGTAGCATATATTAATATGGGACAGAGAGTGTGTGTATACATAGAATACAAATAAAATGTACATATTATATGAAGATAATCTGGAAAGGAAAGGTTTTAACACCTGGGAAATTAGGAAAGGCTTTGGTTGTTTGAGCTGTCTTGAAAGAAGCCAAAGAAATTAAGGGTGGGAATGAACAGGCCAAATAATAAGACATGTTGTATGGGCACGAATACTTGATGTGGATTGTCTTATTTCAGGGACAGCCAGTAGTCCACAGTAGTAAAATCATAAAGTTCATCAAGGGGAGGAAGGTTTTAAGAAGGCTAAAAAAAATGAATTCTTTCCTATATTTACGAAGAGATTTAAATGTCAGTGGAGTCTATTTGATTCTTTAGATAAACATAAAGCACAAGAACTACTTGAACTAGGGTATTATATGTTTATATTGTAGAAAAAATTTCCTATGACTGAGTTTAGATTAGATGAGAGATAAGATTAGAATGAGAGCCTTGAGGCACAGACACCAGACAGATAGGCTATTGCATTCCCATGAGAAATAATGAAGACCCAGAAAAGGATTGTCATTTCATGAGTAGAAAGAAGGGGACATAAACTAGAGATGTTGTGAAGGTGGAAACAACCAGATTAGGAAAGGGACTTGAATGTATTTGGTGAATGAAAGTTACTTCAGGATAATGTAGAGGTTATGGGCCTGGATAACTGGATGGATGAAGATGACTTGAAAAGTAATAATGAGGAGACAGAGCCAAGATGGTGGAGTACAGGCTGGAACTTGCCTGAGTTCTTTGCCAAACCCCTACAAATAACTTTCATTAAGACTCTAAACAAATTCTAGAGCAGAAGAACACACAGAAATATAGGGTGAAACCATTTTTCAACCCAACACAACTAGGAAGGTCAGCAGAAAAGGTCTGCTGCACTAGGGTGAGACAGGAGCACAGTCCAGAACAGGCTGCACCAGGGATTTCCAGGCCCAGAAAAATAGGAGCATACCTTGGGGCAACTACGGGGGTTTTCAGAAGCCAAGAGAAGCCAAACACAACTTGAAAGATCAGCAGGAAAAGTTGGTTGTACCTGGAGAGAGGGGAGCAACATCTACCCTAGGCCATACTGACATGGACCTAGCCACAGCAAACCAGGAGCCGTTCTTGGAATCCACTGAATCAGCAGCATCTACAGCAGGTACTTCTGGAAATCTCAAGTCACGCAGAATAAGGGTGGCAAAAAACTGGTCAGAAGGGTTTCTGACCAGAAAACATGGGTTTCTTTGGTAGCACTGAGGCAGGACTCAGCTGCTTCTTTCATACAGAAAAAAGTCTGAAAAGGAGGAACAAAACACACTAAGAAGAAAATAAAGAACAAGCGTGCCTACATGCCTACATGCAAGCCTAAGAGAAATATGAATTGGTCTCAGTCAGTGCAAGAACTCAAAAAGGATTTTGAATATCAAGTAAGAGAGGCATAGGAAAATTTGGGAAGAAAGATGAGAATAATGAGAATAATGAAAGAACATCATGAAAAATGAGTCAATATCTTGGTAAAGGACACACACACACACATGCACACATACTGAAGAAAATAATGCATTACAAAACAGAACCGATAAAGGGCCATGCAAAGATACACTAAAAACTAATTAGAAACTAAATAATCTCCTAAAGAACTAGTGGGTCAAATAACAAATCACAGAAACAATCACTTACTTCATTCAAGAGAATGACTATGATGAGACAACATATCAAAACTTATGAGATGCAGTGAAAGTGGTTCTTAGGAGAAGTTTTATATTTCTGAATGCTTACATGAATAAAGTAGAGAAAAAGGAGATGAATGAATTGGGCATGCAACTGAAAAATCTAAAAAAAGAACAAATTAAAATCCCCAATTAAACACTAAATTATAAATACTGAAAACCAAAGGAGAAATTAATAAAATTTATTAATTAATTTATTAAGAAATTAATTAATTTATTAAGAATAATTTATTATTCTTATTAAGAAATTAATACAATTTATTAATTAATAAAATTTAAGAAAACTTTTGGACTAATAAACAAAAAAAAACAATAAATGTGACAAACCTTTCAACAATTTGATTAAAGGAAAGAAGAAAACCAAATTACCAGCATTATTTATTTTAAAAAAAAAAGGTGAACTAACCTGCAATGAAGAGGAAATCAAAGCAATAATTAGGAATTATTTTGCCCAATAATATGCCCATGAATTTGATAATCTTAGTGAAATAGATGGATACTTATAAAAGAATTAACATAAGAGGAAGTAAAATACTTAAATAACCCCATCTCAGAAAAAGAAATTGAACAAACCATTAATAAACTCTATAGGAAAAAATCTCTGGAGTCAGATGAATTTGCATGTGAATTCTAACAAACATTTAAAGAACAATTAATTCTAATGCATTGTAGAAAATTTGGAAAAGACTGGAGAAGAAGGAGTCCTACCAAATTTGCTTTATGATACAAATATGGTAATAATACCTAAATCCAGAGAAGCCAAAATGGAGAAAGGAAATTATAGACCAATTTCCCTAATAAATGTAGAAGCAAAAAATTTAAATAAAACATTATCAAAAAGATTACAGCAAGTTATCATAAGAATACTACACTTTGAGCATGTAGAATTTTTTTCTTTATTTAATAGGTAACGAAGAGACTAAGCTATCACTCTTTCCAGATGACATGATGATATACTTGGAGAATCCTACAGAATCAAGTGAAAATTACTTGAAATAATAAATAACTATAGCAAAGTGACAGGATATAAAATAACCCCACAAAAATCCTTGCTGTTCCTCTGTATTTCTTTTTTTTCTTCTTTTTTTCTTCTTTTTTTTCTTTTTGGAAGGGGCAAGGTAGGGCAATTGCTGTTAAGTGACTTGCTCAAGGTCACTTGGCTAGTTTTTAATGCTAAATGTCTTAGACTGGATTTGAACTCAGGTCCTCCTGACTCCAGGGCAGGTGCTCTATTCACTGTGCAACTTAGCCACCCCCGTTCCTCTGTATTTCTTTTCTTTGTTTCTTTCTTTTTTTTTTTTTTTTTTTGCTTTTTAGAGGGGAGAGTGGAGAACAATTGGGGATAAGTCACTTGACCAATGTCACATGGCTAGTTAGTGTGAAGTGTCTAAGGTGGGATTTGAACTTAGGTCCTACTGATTCCAGGGCCAGTGCTCTATTCACTGTGCCACCTACCCACCCCACTCTGTATTTCTAATGAATCCAAACAACAAGAAATAGGAAGTGAAATTTCATTTGAAGTTACTGTTGACATTATAAAGTACTTGGGTGTCTGCCTGTCAAAGCAAACCCAGGAACTACATGAACACAATTTCAAAATACTTTTCACCTAATAAAGTCATATCAAAGTAACTGAAAGAACATCAGTTGCACGTTGTTAGGCCGAGCTAATATACTGGTCATAGACCAATATTTTACACGGTATCCCTAAATAAAGTCTAAATGGTTTCATAACTTAAATATAAAGGCTGATACCCAAAACAATCTGGAAGAGTTTACTTATGAGATTTATGGAGTAGGAAAGAATGTATGATCAAACAAGAGGTAGATAACATTACAAAATGTAAAATGGATAATTTTGATTACATGAAATTGAAAAGGTTTTGTACAAACAAAGCCAATGTAACCAAGATTAAGACAGAAGTGGAAAAGTGGTAAAGATTTTTACAGCTAATGTCTCTGATAAAGACTTCATTTCTAAAATATACAAAGAACTGAGTCAAATCTGTAACAATACAAATCATTCACATTTGATAAATGGTCAAAATATATGAAAAGGCATTTTTCAGAGGAAGAAATTAAGGATATCTATAAGCATATGAAAAACATGCTCTAAATCACTATTGATCAGAGAAACGCAAATCAAAACAACTGTTAGGTATCACATCTCCCCAGTCAAATTGGCTAACATAACAACAGGAAAATGAGAAATCCTGGAGAACATGTGGGAAAATTGCAACACTAATGCATTGTTGGTGGAATCTAACATGCTGGGGAGCAATTTAGAACTATACCCAAAGCGCTAGAAACATGTAGATACCCTTTCACCCAGCAATATCACTTCTAAGGCTGTATCCCAAGGAGAGTATGCAAGTGCATAAAGGGTCCCTATGTACAAAAATGTTTATAGCAGCTCTTTTTTGTGTTGGAAAAGAATTGGAAATCGAGGGGAATCCCATCAATTGGGGGAATTTTAGCCAAGTTGTGGCATATGAATGTAATGGAATACTATCGTGCTATAAGAAATGATGAGCAGATGGACTTCATAATAACCAGAAGATAGTTATAGAAACTGATGCTGAGTGAGTGGAGTAGAATCAGGAGAATATTGTACACAATGACAAACATGTCATATCTGTGATGACTGACTTTGATAGACTTGGCTCCCCTCAGCAATGCAAAGTTATAAGACAACTCTCAAAGACTGATGATGGAAATGGTTGTCCACATCCAGAGAAAGAATTACAGAATCTGAATGCTGACTTAAGCAAGCTACTTGCTTTCTCTCTTTTTAGTTTAGTTTAGTTTTGTTTCTTCTCCCTCATTTTCACCTCATTGCTTATAACAATTCCTTAAAACTTGACTAATGCTTAACGTGAAGGTATATGCAGAATTTTTACTGGATTGCATGCTGCTATGTGGGGAGATGGGGAGAGAGGGTGAAGAAAAAAATCTGGAATCCAGAAATTTGTGGAACTGAATGCTGTAAACTAATAGTAAATAAATTTAATCAATTAATTAAGTAAACTGGAGAAAATAGAAAATGAATTAGAATGCATTTTAAAAATAAATTAAATAGAATAGACTAAATGGCAAAAGAGTACAAAAGCCAATGGAGAGAAAAATGTCTTTAAAAGCATAAGGAAGGGTGGCTGGGCTGTCCAGCAAATAGGCCCTTGAGTGAAGAGAACATGAGTTTAAACCCAGCTTCAGATACTTAACACTCACTAGCCATGTTACTTTCGGTAAGTCACTTAACCCAAACTTCCCTGCATTCCACCCTACAAAAAAGCAACAAAAAAGTGCATAATGGATAAAATGGAAAAAGAGGCATAAAAGTCACAAAATAAAAAAAAAACCAAACTCCTCAAAAGTAGAATTGGCCAAATGGAAAAGTAGGTAAAAAAAAAGCTCAGTGAAGAAAACAATTCCTCAAAATGAAAATTGAACGAGTAACTCTATGAAAAATCAAGGAAAAATAAAACAAAACAAAAAGAATGTAAGAAAAGCAGACAATGTGAAACATCCCGTTTTTGCCTGGCAGACAGACAGAAAGGGATCATCGCAGTACACTGGGAGCAGAGCCCAACTCCATGCAGTTTTAGCCCCAGGCCGCTGAAGAGAAGCCCTGCTGGAGGTCTCAGGAGAGAAGATCACCAGCAGCTGTGGTGGTTTCCAGAATTACCAACACATGAGAGCCAAGGACAAAGGGAAAAGATCATTGGAACTCGGCTAAATTTGGGAGAGGGTCCAGCCAAACTGCTTGCAGGGTAAGGAAGCAGCAGGAATGGCGCAGCTGCCTCCACATGGCTGCTTCAGAGCTCCCAACTGCAGATTGCAGGAAGGCCAAGTTATCATTCAGATGTTAGGTGCTTTTGTCTTTTTTTTTTTAATTTTATTTTATTATTATTTTTTTTAAAGTTAACTTGTTTGTTCACTTTTAGGTTACAAGATTCTGTTCCATAGTCACTTCAGTTATAGATT
>CM053599.1:155153025-155216785 GCA_028646575.1 Pseudocheirus occidentalis | reverse complement strand
CTTTACTTTCATTTACTCTCATTAAATTTGGCTTAGGGAAGGAATGACATAACCTCTAAACTGAATATCTTGCCACACAGGAGACTAGAGGGTATGGGGATGAAAAGGGGGATGTTGGAGAGAAGTACAGGGTGGGGGGTGGGTTGTGGGAAGCACACACCTCAGTAAATGGACAGGGACAGGGTAGAGAACAAAACAGTTGGGGGTGCAGGATAGGAAGGGGGGACACAATCAGCCTCTCACAATATGCCCACCATGGAGATGTCCTGCGTAATTACACATGTATAGCCTGTATTGAATTACTGCTCTTTCCAGTGGGAGTGGGTGACAAGGGAGGATTTGAGAGAATCTAGAATTTAAAGTTATACAATCAAATGCAATTGGAAATAAGACATACAGGGACTGGGGTTGGGAGACCCTTCCTGCCCTACTAGAAAGTTAGAGAGGCGTTGGAGGAGGACATAAAAGAGAAGGGATTGTCGGAGGGAATTTAGTGTGGGACCAGTGTTTTGGGCTTGGGGGTAGGGGAAAGAAAGGGAGAAAATTTGTAACTCAAAACCTTGTGGAAATGAATGATGTAATCAAGAAAATAAATTAAAATTAAAAAAAATGAAAGAATGATGCAAGAAAATAATGAAAAAAGAGTAAACAACCTGACTGAAGAAAATAACACCTTAAAAAATAGAACTCAAATGGCAAAAAAGCCCCAAAAAGCCAATGAGGAGAAGAATACCTTTTAAAAAAGCCAAATTTCCCAGATGGAAAAGAAATTTCAAAAACTCATTAAAGAGAAAAATTCCTTCAAAATTATTTTGGAACAAATGAAAACTAATGGCTTTATGAGAAAGCAAGATACTTTTAAAAAAATGAAAAGATAAGCATATAATTATTATGATTGTATAAGTAAAGCATATATCAGACTGCATGTTACCTTGGAAAGAGGGTGAGGAAAAGAAAGGTGAGAAAATGTAAACTTCAACATTTTATGTTAATTAATATTGTAAATTAAAAATTGATTAATTTAATTAATTAAATTGTTATTAATTTTAATTACTAAAATTATTTTTTAAATACTATAAATTAGGAAGCAAGTGCATTGGTGAAGGATTTGCTTATCTGGAATTTCTGATACGCATGAAATAGTGGGTCCAGTGGTGTAATAGCTGATATTTATTGAATTATTATTCATTAGAATTTGCAATGTACATAAATTAACTCACTTGAACCTCACAACCACCATGTGAGGTAGGCACATAGTTGTTTACAATAGAATGTGAACTTTTTAAATGCAAAATCTGTTTTTGCTTTCCTTTGGATCCTCAGCATTTAGCACAGAGACTGTCCCATAGCAAATGCTTGATAAATGCCTGTTGAGTTGATTACAGCCATTATTATTTTATAGACAAGGTGACAAGCCCAGAGAAGTTAATAGAACTCTTAACTTCCCCATGGTTGTAGAACTAGGAAGGAGATTTTACTTCTGGGTGTAATGTGAAGTCAGTCCTTTGTGAATCAAGTCCTGCATTCTATGTAATTTTCCTTGCTGGACAGCCCCTAGGTGGCTTAGTGGAAAGAATCAGTATCACAAATCACAGAGACCATTCATATATCTCTTGGGTAGAGTGGATTATTATGGGAGCTCTCTGTAGGCTCAATATGGCACAAGGGTTAGAATGGAGATGAAGTCAAAAATACCTGTGTTCAAATGACTTAATAGCTGTATGACCAGGACATGCTTCTTAGCCTTTCTGGGTCTAATCTATTGAAGGAGATGATACTATCTGCCTCACAGTGTAACAGTAAAGTTCAAATGAGATAAGGTATATGAAGTGTTACCAACTAGACAAATGTCAGTTTTCATTGTGAGTCCTGTCTGTGTTCTTTAATGAATAAATAAAACTGTTCTTCTTTTTTTTAAAAAGCAAAACTAGATCTAATTAAAAGAGATAAAGAATGAAATTACATCCTACTAAAATGTATCATAGACAATGAAGATATATCATTATTAAACATACATGCATCAATTGGGACAACATCCAGATTCATAGAAGAAAAGGTAAGGGGGTTACTGGAAGAAATAGAGAGCAAAATTATACTTGTAGGGAACTTCAACCTCCCACTTTCAGAATTATATGAATCATACCACAAAATAAACAGGAGGTAAGTTCAGAATGTGAATAGAATTTTAGAAATGTTAGATATGCTAGACATGTGGAGAAAAATGAATGTGGGTAAAAGGGAATACAAATTTTCTCAGCAGTACATGGAACCTAGGTAAAAACTGACCATGTATTAGGGCATAAAAACCACACAATCCAATGCAGAAAGGGAGACCTATTGAAAGCATCTTTTCCAAGTCATGATGAAATAAAAATTACATGACATAAAGAAAAATGGAAAGACAGAAAAAAGTAATTGGAAACTAAATATTCTAATAATAAACAATAATCAACAAGTCTCAGAAGCATTCAATAACTTCATCCAAGGGAATGACAATAATGAGACAACAAACCAAAACTTATGGGAAGCAGTAAAAGTGATTCTTAGGAGAAATTTTATAACTCTCAATGTTTTCACATGAATAAAACATAGAAAGAGGAGATCAACCAATTGGTCACACAACTAAAATGATAATAAAAGAACAAATAAAAATATCAAATTAAATACCGAATTAGAAATTCTGAAAACCACATAAAATAATTAAATAAAAATTAAGGTAAAATTGAACTAAATGAAACTAAAGGCTGGTTTTATGGGAAAAAATAGATTTGCCTTTCATTAAATTAATTTTTAAAAAAGAAAAGAACATTGCCAATGTAAAAAAATGAAAAGAATGAAGTCACCATGAAAGGAGAGAAAATAAAAATAATAATTAGGAGATAATTTGCCAAATTGATGCCAATACACTTGTCAAACTTAGGGAAATGGATGAATATTGAAAAAAGTAGAAATTGACAAGATTATCAGAAGAGGAAATAAAATACTTAATCACATTTCAGAAAAAAAGAAATTGAATAAGCCATCAATGAACTCTTTGGAAAAAAATCTTCAGGGTCATATTTATTTACAAGTGAATTCCACCAAACATGTAAAGAACACTTAGTTCAAATACAATACAAACTATTTGGGAAAACAGGTAAAGAAAAAGTCCTACTAAATTATTTTTATGATATTAGTACTGATACCTAAACAAAGAAGGGTCCAAACCAGAGAAAATTATAGAACAATTTCCCTAATGAAAATAGATGCAAAATTTTTAAACAAAATAATATATAAGACATTGCTGCAACTTATCACAAGGATAATATAGCATGGTAGGTCAGACTTATACCAGGACTGCAGTGCTGGTTCAATGTTATGAAAACTCTGAGTAAAATTGACCATACTAACAACACAACAAAACTAACAGATATCATATGATAATCTTAAAAGATGCAAAAAATATTTGTGACAAAATATAATACCTATTCTTACTAAATACACTAGAAAACATAGGAATATATTGAGTCTTCCATAAAATGATAGGTAGCATCCATCTAAAACCATCAGCAAACATTACATATAATGGAGATAAGCTAGAAGCATTTCCCATAAATCCAGGATGAAACAAGGATGTCTATTATCCTTTTATTTCCACTGTGATTCAGTGTGGTACTGGAAATGTTGGCTTTAGCAATAAGAGAAGAAAAAGAAATTGAAGTAGGTGGAATAGGCGAAACATAGATAAAACTGTCACTCTTTGTAGATGATATGATGATGTGACACTTAGAGTATCTTAGAGAACCAAGTAAGAACTCCTTGAAAGAATAAACAACTTCAGGAGAGTTGTAGGCTATGAAATAAACCCACATAAATCATCAACATTTTCATATATGTTACTAAAAAGTCCTACATTAAGAGATAGAGAAGTTTCATTTAAAATTAATTTTGACATCATAAAATACTAGGGAGTCTATTTTTCAAAACAAGCATTGGAACTCAATAAAAAATGCAAAATATATTTCAAAGTAATAAATTTGTATCTAAATAATTAGAAAATAATCATTGTTCATGGGTAGGCTGAGCTAACATGATAAAAATTCCATTTCTACCTAAATGCATTTGGTTTTTCAGTGCCATACCAATCCGACTAACAAAAAAAATACTGTTGAGCTAGAAAAATAATTTTAAAAAATCATCTGGAAGAACAAAAGGTCCAGAATATCAAGATAATTAATGAATAGTAATGCAACTGAAAGTAGTATAGCAACAATAGATCTAAACTGTATTACAAAACAGTAATCATCAAAACTACATGGAGTGGTGGTGTCTTCTTCTGGGGCTTATAGTCCACAGACAGAAACAAGGTTGAACAATTGGGCTGAATGACATTATAAGGTCTCTTTGAATGCACTGAGGCAGAACTCTGTTGCTTTGTCTATGTGCGTACCCCAGTCCCAATCCTGGCTGACAGTACAGGTTGAGGAGGAACGCTAGTATAGCAGAGCTTGTGGCAGTGGTGTAAGGGGTGGGGACCTCTCTCACAGTTCTAGGACACAAAAGGAGTGTTTGTAGTTGCTTACAGACCAGAGTATAGGTAAGGAGAACAACAACAACAATGACAAAGCACTTCTCCTTGTATCATACCATCTTAGAAGAACCAAAATATCTCTGAAAATGCCTGCATAAATAGACTTGAAAAATGAGAAAAAAAATTGGAAAAAAACTCTGATTAAAAAAGTTATAATAGTGAAAAAGGAAATTCAAAATACACACTTGGAAGAACAAATAAAAATCAAAACTCCTACATTCAATGACTCTAAGAAAAATATGAATTGATCTCAGTTCATGAAAGAGATCAGAAAAGATATTTAAAATCAAGTAAGACATGTAGTAGAAAAATTGGGAAAAGAAACAAAACTGATGCAAAAAAGTCATGGAAAATGATGCAGTGGCTTGGTGAAGGAGACCCAGAAGATATTGAAGAACACAACACCTTAAAAAACAAACTTGACAAGATGGCAAAAGAGGTGCAAAAAGCCAAAGAGGAGATGAATGCATTGAATAACAAAATTGGTTAAAGGGGAAAAGAGGTCAAAAAGCTCACTGAAGAAAATAATAGTATAAAAATTACAGTGGAAGACATAGAATCTAATGACATTACATGAAACCAAGTAGCAGTAAAACAAAGCCAACAAATGAAAAAAATATAGAAAGCAATGTCAAATATCTCGTTGGAAAATACAAGTGATCTGAAACATAGATTCAGGGGAAAATATTTAAAATGTATTGAACTACCTGAAAACCATGATAAAAAAGAGCCTGGGCATCATCTTTCAAGAAATTATAAAAAAAATTTCTGATATTCTAGAACCGGAGAATAACATAAAAATAGAAATGATCCACAGATAACCTCCTGAATAAGGTTCCAAAATGAAAACATTTTAAAATACTGTAATCAGATTTCAGAGTTCCCAGGTCAAGAAGAAAATACGGAAAGCTGTCAGAGAGAAGTAATTTGTAAACACATACAGGAGCAGCTTTCCAGAGGACTGCTGCTGTGAATATTTTTCAAGGTAATGATTACATAATATACTTAGCTCTCTATTTATGCAAAAGCATATCAGAGGAAAATATTCACACAAAAAGTCACAGCATAATCAAAGTTAGAATTTATCACAGAAAATAAAAATATGACATTCACCATGTCACACCTCAACAAATTATCACTAAAATGGCCACATAATTTTCACCAAAGTGATCACATAGTTTTGAACAGAGTATATTCATTTAGTCAATCACAAAATCCTTAATTCAATCACAAAATAAAAATGTCTCAATTCTCCACCCCTAGGTCACAGTAAATCATAACCTTCTTGGTCAGTACACAGTATCCAAGTAAAGTCTTCTTTCAGCTTGACTCGAGGCTGGCTCTCAGCTTCCACGGTTCTTCTTCCCACTGTCATTTGGGTTCAAAGCCAGGAAGCTCCCAGTTCCTTGCCTAAGTCCATGTCCAGTTCTTCTTCCAGTTCCCATTCCACATGAGTAAACTCCCAGGATCTTCCTAAATCCTCCTCCAGAATTTCTGTAAACTTACAACCATAAAATCCTCTTTCAGGACTTCCAGTAAAGTCCTAGGGCTTCTGTACAAAGTACCACAAACAAACATCAACATAGATGGAGCAGAGAAACAGAGTGCCTGAATACCACAGGTTTTCTCCTTATCAACTCTGCTACCACAGGGGGCAGAGCCAAGATGGAGATTTAAAAGCAGCAAGGTTCTGCAGCTCCCACATAGCCACCTCAGCTTTGCTACCACAGATCTGCTTTCTTCAGACTGGTGCTCTCCTTACACATAGTTATTGGCTCCTACCAAGGAGTTTACAAGTTCTAGGGATCATAAGTTGTGGCGTTCACACATTGTGTTTCTTAACAGACTTGATACAAGGCTCAAAAGAAACTTGAACTCAAATGAGGTGTTATTTTAATAGTTGAAACAAGATGTGAACTTCTGTGCTTGCCATTACACAATTAAAATATTATGAAGTCATAACCAAGGTGATAAAGGATTTAGTAGTTTTCATATTAAGGGATCAGAGGACTTGGAATTCTATATTCCAGAGGGCAAAGGAGTTAGGATTACAAGCAAGAATAATCTACCCAGCAAAACTGAGTATGATCCTTTAGTAGAAGAGATAGATGTTCAATGAGATAGAAGACTTTCAGGCATTCTTGATGAAAAGACTAGGCCTGAATAGAAAATTTCACTTTAAATACAAGACTAAAGAGAAGCATAAAAAGGCAAACAGAAAAAGAAAGGAAATCCTAAGGAATTTAGTGAGGTCAGATTGTTACATGTCTACATTTGAGGATGATATTTGTAACTCATGACATCTTTCTCATTATTAGTGTAGTTAGAAGGAGTATATATAGACAGAGGACACAGATGTGGATTAGGCTATATGCAGGGATTTTTTTCTAAAATATAACATTAAGAATTGAGAGAGGAATGTACTGGGAGAAACAGAAAGGGAGAGGTAGAAAGGATTAAATTATCTCAAATAAAAGATGCAAGAGCAGCTTAACCAAAGTGGTGGAGTAAAAGCAGGAACTTGCTTGAGCTCCCACTCCAACCACCTCTAATACCTGTAAAAATGAATCTATTTAACTTTTAGTGCTACAAAAGCCACAAAGTCACAGAGAGAGACAAATATTTCACTGAAGACAGCCTGACAGGTAGACAGGAAGGGTCTATTGCACTCGGCTGGTAGTGGAGAGCAGTCCTGCATGGGCCACAGGCCCCAAGCTGTTCCACAAACCAGCTGTTTGTGCATCTATAAAGCTATGCATGAGTACCTTTTCAGAGGACTGTTGCTGTGAACTGATTTAAAAGTTCTGATCACATAGTATATTGAACCCTCTCTTTATTCAGTAACAAAGCAGAGTAAAACATTCTCAGAAAGTCAAGGTACAGAATTCAGAATGTTACAACTTATCACAGAAAATAATAATTCAGCATTCACTATGTCACAACTCAACAACTTATCACTAAAATGGCCACATAGTTAACACCAAAATGGTCACATAGTTTTAAATAAAGTGCAATCATTTAGTAACACAATCATTCAAACATTCTTAAGAAAGCTTGACTCCTTAAGGAACTAAGCACAAAAAGTAAAAGTTCTACACCCATGGGTTGCAATTAAGTTACAACTTCAACAGTCACTACTCAGTAGCCTCTTCAGGGGTTGTGGAAAGTAGAAAAGCCATCTACCCCTAGGTCACAAGTAAATTACAATTTAATCAGTCACTACTCAGATAATTTCATCAGTCACTACTCAGTACCCATGGAGAAGTCTTTTCATCTTGAATAAGGGTAGGCTTTCAACTTCCATTGTTTCTCTTCCATGGTCCCATCTCCAGCTGGAATCTAACCAACTGCCAACTGAGACTGAATCACTGGTAGCTGTGATAATTTCCAGAAAGTAAAAGGTCAGTGAGAGAACTCTTTTAGAACTGTGTGACAGAAAAGCACAGTCTGGCCCCTGCCCCTGGGGTGGCAGAGGTGGCAGCCATTTGAAGCTGCTGTTGTTTCTGGGGCTCTTGTCTCACAAACTATGGCAGGGACCAAGAGACTGGCCAAAGGGAAATTGCTGCAATCTCTGCTTGTATTGAGGAGGGAGTTGCTTGATTTGCATATCTCGGATCTGGGTCCCAGTTTATGGTAGCAGTCCTGGGGTGAGGATTGATTAGTGTGATATTCCAGAGGGCAAAGGAGCTAGGTTTACAAGCTTTCATTGTAGAGCTTGTTGAGACTGTGGAGAGTTAGTCATCCTCACAGTTCTGAGGCAGGTGCTAGAAAAAGATATGGCAACAGCTATGCAAAACTCCATAAATTTGGAACACAACATTCTTCACACTGGAAATACAGTTCTTCTGTAACAAAGAGCTAAAAATCAAGTAATTGACAGGCAAGGTGAGCAAACAGATGAAATAAAACCAAACTATTGAATCATTTTTGGCTACAAAGATGTTTAAAACAGAGCAATAGTAGAAGGCAGCAAAGCCAAAATTCCTGCATCAAAAGCCTCCAAGAAAAATAAGAATTGGTCACAGATCATTGAAGAGCTGAAGAATTATTTTGAAAATCAAGTAAGAGAAGTAGAGGAAAAATTGGGAAAAGAAATGAGATTGATGCAAGAAAATAATAAAAAGCAAGTCAACAGCCTGCTGAAGGAGATCCCCCCAAAAAATAATGAATAAAATACATTAAAAACCAGACTAACTCAAATGGCAAAAGAGACCCAAAAAGCCAATGGGGAGAAGAATGCCTTAAAAAGCAAAACTGGCCAGCTGGAAAATGAATTTCATAAACTCACTGAAGAAAATAATTCATTCAAAGCTAGACTGGAGAAAATGGAAACTGATGACTTTATAAGAAATTGAGATACTATAAAAAGATTCAAACAGATAAAAATAGAAGACAATATAACATATCTCATTGGGAAAATCACTTTTGGATCCAGGAGAGATAATTTATGAATCATTGGACTACCTGAGAGCCATGATCTAACACAGAGCCTAGACATGATTTTTTCAAGAAATTATCAAGGAAAACTGCCCTGATATTCTAGAACCAGGGAGCAAAATAGAAATTGAAATAATTCACCATTTGCCTCTTGAAAAAGGTCCCAAAAACAAAACTCCTAGAAATATTATAGCTAAATTACAGAGTTCCCAGGGAAGGAAAAAATATTGCAAACAGTGAGGGAGAAACAATTTCAGTATTATGGAAACATAATCAAAATAACACCAGATATAGCATCTTCTGTATTAAGGGATCAAAGCGTTTGGAATATGATATTCCAGAGGTCAAAGGGGCTATGATTAAAACCAAGAATCAGCTTTCCAGCAAAACTGATCATAATACTTTGGGGTAAAATATGGGCATTCAATGAAATAGAGGACTTTCAAGTATTGTTCATGGAAATACCATAGCTGAACAGAAAAATTCACTTTAAAATACAAGAATCAAGAGAAGCATGAAAAGTTTAAGAGTAAAGAGAAATCATAAGGAATTCATTGATGTTGAACTATTTATATTCAAATGTGGAAAGATGATATTTGTAACTTATGAGACTTTATACATATATGTGCATATATGAACTTATAGTTGGGTGTATAAACACACACAGGTGTGGTTGTGTTTATGTGTGTACATGTACACATAGACAGAGGTCATAGGATGAACTAAATATGAAGAGATGATATCTAATAAATACACTTAAGAAGTGAGAGAGGGGGGTGGCTAGGTGGCGCAGTGAGTAGAGCACCGGCCCTGGAGTCAGGAGTACCTGAGTTCAAATCCGGCCTCAGACACTTAACACAAAAACTAGCTGTGTGACCTTGGGCAAGTCACTTAACCCCAACTGCCCTCCAAAAAGCAAAAAAAAAGAAGAGTTGAGAGAGGAATATATTGGGAGAAGAAAGGAAGAGACAGAAAAGGGTAAATTATTTCACATAAAAAGGCAAGAGAAAGTTGTTACAATGGAGGGGAAGAGAAGAAAGATTAAATGGAATGAATCCACCTTACTCTCACTGGATTTAGTTTAAGGAGGATATATCATACACACCCAAATGGATATCTTACCCTACAGGAAAGTAGGGGGATGGGCATTAGAGGGGCTAGTAAAGATGCTAGCTAGAAGTAAATATTTTTTGAAAAGGGACAGGGTAAAAAGAGAAAATAGAATAAATGGGGAGTGAGATAGGATAGGAGGAAATATAGTTAATCTTTCACAACATGACTATTAAGGAAATATTTTGTGTGACCACACTTGTATAGCCTATGTTGAATTGCTTGCTTCCCAATGGGGGTAGGTGAGGAGAGGAAGTGGGAGAGAATTTGTAACTCAAAGTTTTAAAAACAAATGTTAAAATTGTTTTTACATGCAACTGGGAAACAAAATATACAGGCAATGTAGTTCAATGGAGTTTAGAAATCTGTCTTGCCTTACAACAAAATAAAGGAGTAATGCGGAGGAGATGTAAGAGAGGACAGATTGGGGGCAAGATGCATTTAATATGCTTGCCTTCTTGGAATTTGGAAAGAAAATTTGTAATTCAAAATCTTGTAATGAATGTTGAAAGCTAAAATAAATAGATCATTTTTTTAAAAGAGGCAAGGGAAAATTCAACAATTGAGAAGAATACAGTAAATGCACTTTTTTCTCATCAGAATTGACTCAAAGAAGGAATAAAATACATATTCAACTGGATACAGAAATCAATCTTACCCTACAGAACAGTAGAAGGGAAAAGAGATAAGGGAGAGGTGGGGGGGATGGATGGCAGCGTACATTGGGTGAATGCTTACTCAAAAGCAAAATACTTTGAGGAGAGTCATGGTGAAAGGAAAGAGAAAACAACAAATGGTGGTAGGAGGAATACAATAGTAATTAAAATAAATTTTGTAGCACAGTTTCTCTGATAAAACGTTCTTTTTTCTAACACATGTCAAATATGATTATTTATATGACATGTGAAACATA
Source organism: Pseudocheirus occidentalis (assembly GCA_028646575.1). Taxonomy (NCBI): domain Eukaryota; kingdom Metazoa; phylum Chordata; class Mammalia; order Diprotodontia; family Pseudocheiridae; genus Pseudocheirus; species Pseudocheirus occidentalis. The sequence goes on along the minus strand of CM053599.1, from coordinate 155,205,755 downwards.
TCATATATATTTGACACTGTGCCAAGTTTATAAAAATCAAAGCCATTCTCCTACTGATAAATGATCAAAATATTTGATCATTTCTCAAATGAAGTAATCTGTAGTAGACTAGACTTTCAGGGGTCCCCCAGACACATTAAGGAAATGCTCCCTTCTTCTATGAGGTTACTAGGGAGATATGCAGGAAGAGTAATCTTGTTTGTTGATGCCTCCATTGGTCCTATGAATAACTAAGGAAAATTCAGGGCAGTTAAGTAGCAAGTCTTGTTCGTGACTCCCTGTTTGTTTGTGCCTCTGGACATGGTCCTAGGATGAAGTCTTAATGAATAACTAGCCTTAGGCTGGGGTAGGGAGTGGTTGAGACCAAAGGAGGGTCCTTGCATTCTGGTTACATAAGAATTTCTGCTACAGGAATATAAGCCTTGTAAGTTCCTTATTTCTTCTGCTCTGTATGAAAGGGTTCTGTAATAAACAGACTGTCAAATACATCCTCGTCTCTCTCTCTCTCTTTAATCAGCTAGTTGCTAGGCCATGCAACTCTGCTGGTCACAGTAGTAATCAATCTATGTATTGTCATATAAAAATATTCTAACTCACTATATATTGGAGAAATGCAAATTCAAACAATTCTGTGCTACTACCCCCTTATCTTCTTGGGAATGTTTTAAATTTGTCCCCTTCATATGTAATGATTGCTGATGGTTTTAGGCAGATGCTGCATGCCATTTTAAGAAAGACTTTATTCCTACACTTTCTAGTATCTTTAACAGGAATAGGTGCTGTATTTTGTCGATAGCTTTTTCTGCATCTATTGAGATAAGCACATAATTTCTTTTAGTTTGTTGTTTATAAGGTCAGTTTTCCTAATATTCAACCAATTTTGCATTCCTGGTATAAATGCTAACTGTTCATATTATCTTATTTTCATGATAAACTGTGTAATCCCTTTGCTTATATTTTATACAGATGTTTGCATTGAATATTCATTGGGGAAATTGGTCTCTATTTTTTTCTGTGCTTTGGCTCTTTCTCTTAATTGATGGTATCAGTAACTATATTTCAATCATAAAAAGAGTTTCATGAAACATTTTCTTTGTGGGTACCAGAGTCAAGATGGTAGCAAGGGAACTCCATGGTTCCCCTCATACCCACGTCAAATGCCTATAAAAATGACTCTAAACAAATTTTAGAGCTTCAGAACCCACAAAATATCAGAGTAACAAAGCTCTTGATGCAGGCAGCCTGTCAGGCTGATGGGAAGGTGTTCGTGGCAGCACACTTGGAGCCCAGACCAGCACCACATGAACCCATGGCCTAAGTCCTAAGATGGCCAGAAAAAGTTGAGGCTGGAGCTTTCAGGAGAGTGGATCACTAGCAACTGTGGTGGTTTTCAAAGATTATCAACCCATAAGAAACAAGGACTAAATGAAAGGTCAATGGAATATAGGTAAATTTGAGGGAGAGAGTCTGGCCATCTGCCTCCAGGGTGAAAAACAGTGACATTAGTTACCATGCAGCAGCCACCATGTGACTGCTTCAGACCTTCCCTCTTGCAGATTGAAAGGGGCCAAGCGATCATTCAGAGTTTAAGTGCCCTTGCCTTAATCTGACTGGAATGGAATTGTGGTCTTGGATGGTGGTCCTGAGGTGTGTGGTAAGTGAGCCAAAGCTGGTGGGGACTGCTGAGACAGCAGTCTCTTAATAGCCCTTGCAGCTGCAAATCCCCAGCAATTTGGGACAGATCTTTCTCCTCTGGAAGCAGAGTTCTACTGAGCCCAATAGTCAAGTAATTGACTGGCAAAATGAGCAGGAAAAGGAAGCAAAGCAAGCCCAACAATCCAACTTTAGATTCCTTTTTTGGGGACAAAAAGGATAAACACACAGAATGGGAGGAAGACAACACAGTCAGAACTGTGACACCAAAAGCTTCCAAGAAAAATGTGGCCCGGTTACAAGCCATAGAGGAGCTTAAGAATGATTTTGAAAAACAAATAAGATAAGTGGAAAAAATGTGGGAAAAGAAATGAGAATGATGCAAGAAAATCATGCAAAGAGTATCAACAACATAACTTAAGAAAATAACACTTTAAAAATAGATTAACTCAAATGGCAAAAGAGCTTCTAAAAGCCAATGAGGAAAAGAATGTCTTAAAAAGTCAAATTCACCAGATGGAAAAAGAATCTCAAAATGTCACTGAGGATAATATTTCCTTCAGAGTTAAAGTGGAGTAAATGGAAGCAAATGACTTTATGAAAGATCAAGATACTATTTAAAAGATACAAACAAATAAAAAAAATAGAAGGAAATGTGAAATATCTCCTTGAAAAAAACACTGACTTCGAAAATAGATCCATTAGAGAAAATTAAACAAGTATTGGACTGCCTGAAAGTCATGATCAGAAAAAGAACCTAGAAATCATCCTTCAAGAAATTCTCAAGGAAAATTGCCCTGATATTTTAGAACCAGAATTCAAAACAGAATTTGAAAGAATTCACCAATCACCTCTTGAAAAAGATCCCAAATAGAAAACTCTTAAGAATGTCATAACCAGGTTCTGGTTTTTCCAGATCAAGGAGAAAATATTACAAGCTGCCAAGAAGAAACAATTTTGTAGTAGGCTAAGACTTTCAGGGGCCTTGGCCACATTAGCTCCCCAATTCTACAAGGTCATTAGGCAGATATGCAAGGAGAGTATAATCTTGTTGGGTGGATGCTCTCATTGGTTTCATGAATATCTAAAGAAAGTATTGAAAGTTAATTTGCAAGTCTTGATTGGGACTCCAGGTTTGTTTGTGCCTCCATATATGGTCCTAGGATAAATATCTTAATGGGTGATTAGCCTTGGGCAGGGGTAGAGAAAAGTCAAGAACTAGGTCACATAATCATCCCTGCAATAGGGAATATAATCTCTATTATTTTCTTGTATCCTTGGGTTAGTATGAAACGGTTCTGTAATAAACAGACTATGAAATACACCCCTGTCTCTCTCCATCTTTCCTTTATTCAGCTGGAATCTCTCTCTTACTTTCTCTTTGTTTTACTCAGCTGGTAGCTAGGCAACACTGTGCTAAGCACAGCAAATGGCACCCCAATGTGAGGCAACATGACAGATGTCTCTAGCAACCAGTCCCCCTGGAATTGCCGGCAGGTAGTGGTTAGCAGGCCCGCAAGAGATCTGAGGGACAGAAGATCTCATTCAAGGTGAGGGGAAGGCTCTATGAAGGGTGATTGCCGGATCTCTCAGTTTTTCAGTTTTTTAAAAAAATTCAGAGCTAACAGAGACGTTAAAATGGGAGGAATCTTGGTAAAGTGTTTAAAAGATGAAGGAAAAGATCTGAGAATATTACTACTTACAGCATGTAAGAAAGGGATTTCAGTTAAGAAACAGATTCAAAAAAATTTTTTAATAGTCTCTCAAGCAGCTCTGTGGTTCCCAACTGGCTCTCAGATCAGAGGACCTGATTGGGAAGTAGTGGTACAGGCATTAGTTAATTATTTTAAGGAGAATGGGCAGGAGAGTGATTCTGGTTCTGATGTGGATGCAAAGGTGTCCTAAGGATCTATAGTAATGGTTATTTTCCCGTGCCCCCTGAAGAGGGTTTGAGGCTTATTTCTTAGTCCATTCTGTAACTTGAAGGAGATTTAGTGCTTCTTTCCCTTATAAAGTCTAGTCTTTTTCATATATCATTGACTTTGTTTATCTCCTTCCTAAGTCTCAGACCTGCACGCTTTTGCATTAATAAAGCTCCCTTTGGCTTAAGAGAAGTATGATTGAACTCTTTCAAAAATCTGAACCAGTTCTCCCAACCCTGAACCACATCATTTGGGCAAGTATTGGACTCTGATGATCTTCTCCTAGCCACAGGGATAACAGGTAACCACTCTTTTCCTTGTTCTCTTCCCCAGACCTTTCTGCTCCTATTGTGTCCCTAGCAGCAAGCCCCCTGGAGTGCCCAGACACTTCCAACAGCATCTGTAACTCCCTTGACTTCTGGGCAGTCATTCGGACTGTGGACCCACATATAAGGGGACACCCTTGTGCTGGGTTGTTCACATTTATATTCTCCCCTCTGTCCTGGGAGGCTGGGACAAGTGGTGAGAAGTTGCTTGGAGGCTGCTAGGAGGGAAATTTGGGGAGGAGATCTTAAGGAAAAGTGCCTAGTGTTCCCTTGCAACACAGCCTGACTTCAAAATAATCTAGAAAAGTGATTTGTGTAGGTGATTTCTAAACTAAACAAGCTTAGTAAGAAAATTGGTCTCCAAAACTTAGAGGCACCTTTCTCTGCTTGAATGAACTTTCTACCCTGTGTTGTTCCTTCTCTTGCCTGTGGGAGTTTGCGGAGGTATGGAGGTGAGCCTCTGCACCTGGTTGTCTTTGGAGATCTCTACAACCCGGTTTCAGGGTCTCTGTACCCTGTGCTGTTAATTCAAAACTTTTTGTTAATTTCCTACTTTTTTCTTTTTAAAGTGGTAAGAGTATTGGGCCTTAGAAATTAAAATGTTACCACTAGTGATTATGAATCCAGATTTGATTTGCTCAACCCTGTGTATTCCTACTAAGTTCTTAAAGGCCTGGTAAGCTTTGTTATTGTGATAAGGGTAATTTAATTGGGCAAGTTCATTTAGAAAAAGGTAAAAATCTTTTGGTGCTTAGGAATTGGTGATTAATGAGAATTTTGCTTTTGTGGCCCTTTGGTATTTGTGATGCTTAAAAGACATTTTATACCAAGATGGTTTGATAAATACCAATCTTTAAGATCTCCATCTAATTTATTTTATTAAAGTTTAGTTACTATTTCCTTTAACATCAGGATAAATTATAAACCTTTTTGTTTTAGAAAAGGAAAATTATTTTGCAAAGAAATGTTTCACAAAATCTTGTGTGATACTAAAGGCTTACTAAAATTTTCATTTGCAAGCTAATTTGTTGCAATAATTTGATAATGTTAACAATTATATTAAAACCTACTGTGAATTTTCTAAGTTTCCCTCCTAAGCTTGTTGTAGCCTTAAATAGGTGCTTTCAGAAAAAACAGGGTCACTGATTCCTGCTTAAGGTATCCTAAGAAAGGGCACTAGTCTTGTGACTAGTCAGTCAGAAAAGTTTTATTGTCCCACTCAAAATTTTAAGGAATGGGTATAGAAGTGAAACGTTAGAAACAACTTAGCAGATTCTATTGTTTTGAAAGGTTTTGTGATTGATCTTTTAAGGAGTTTTGAAACACTCCTGAAAACCCCTGGTCACTCCCTTCCCCCACCCCCACCCCCTGTCCTTGAGTTAGAAAGTATCTCAGTATAACTGTAAATATCTCTGGAGCTTCTCTATTAACTCTTCTCATCCCAGATCTGATTAGGAAAAAAGGGTTTGATCCTTCCCTCACCCGCAAACTCACCTTCCCCCACCTGGCAAAAGAAGAAGGGGGAAGGGGAATTAGCTAACATGGGGGCCTGGCTGGTAATGGCCTTGAGCCCCTGCCACAGAAAGCCTGGAAATAGCTCCCATGAGGTAAGAAGCCAGCAACTGTCTGCACTAGGTAAGACAGTCCATCCTTTTATCAATAATATAATCTGGGAATACAACTGATATCATCTGAAGCTTCTTGTTTGTGCCATAGCTAAAACAATTTGACAATCACTTATGAAAATTATAAGATTGTTGGTTATGTTTTAATGCTAAAAACTCTGTGTGTGTGTGTTTGTGTGTATGTTGTATGGAAAAGAGGATTCTTCTACCATTCAGAGCCGTCCTCAGGGCTAGTCAAAAAACACAGCCCATGGCAGCTCTATCCTGTGGGGTGAAAAAGGCAACTCTTTTTAGGGGTCTTTCTCTACACTCCATCATTTTATAAGATTGCCAAAGAGCTTGTTTGGGTTATAGAGACCCTACCCAGGGTATATGGCATGCTGCAAATTTGCAAATATTTAATAATCATCTCTAATTACTGGCTTTCACATGAGGACAAGTTTAAATTTTATGTGTGTCCTTGTAACATTCTTGATTAGTGAAACTTGCCATCTGATGTAAAAGCTCTTGGGACTATTAAGAATTCTGTTTTGAGAGTTTGGATCATTAAAATACATCAATAGTAAGTAGTCAATAATCCACCTCCGAAGAGGAATGCCACAAGGTACTCAGGGAAGGTGACTATTCCTAAGTCTGGCAATGAGGTGAAAGTTATAATGCTATCTAATCAAGTCCTTGCTTTCCCTTTTATGGCAAAGGTCTGTAATCAAAATAAGTGAAATTGAAACATGTGAGCACAATGCACATGTGAAATTTTGATATTGTCAATCTAAATGTCTAGTTATTCTACTCCCCAAATAACTGGGCAGATTAGTAAATCCCTGGAATGTAACATTATTTTATGGGAATCATTAAATAAAGGAATAGAAAGTGGAAAATGGGACACTCTGACCCAAGTGTGGTAATATTTCTGAAATAACTGTGATTTGGGAAATCTGTAAAATTCACTTAACCTCATAAGAGAGAAAAGGCTTAGGAATAACAGGGAATTACCCTCCCCCACTTGAGTAGTGAAAAACCTCTACTCATTTTGGAAATGCAATTAATGGTATCTAAATTGTAAAAAATATCATAGGTTGTAAAAACTGACCATTGTGAGCCAGGAATGGTTTCAGCTTTAATCTAATTTGGGTTGAAGCTAAAAGATGGAGAAAAATTGTGTAAAATGTAAGGTTATATGTCAAGTTAATTCTGCTATTCAGAAAACCAGGTATATAAACCTTTACCTGTAGTTATGAATGATCCTCCATGCAAGGTGAATTGGAAATGTGTTTTTGTAGAACTCTTACTGAGCAAATCAAAAATATATACGTATATATATATATATATATATATATGTATGTATATATATACATATATATATATATATATATACACACACATATACAGAGAGAGAGAGAGGTAAATTTATATAGAGGGATATGGTTCAATTTGAAAAATACATCCAGCTGAATTAAGGTCAATGGATTGGTAAGTAAATGGGTTTTGAATTTAAAAGTTTAAATGTGAAAACATAACAATTGTGTTATTGGTAAATAGTTGTTATTGTATTTTGAAATATTGTAATTTAAGAAATCATAAACTTTCCAATTTTTATTTGTTTAAAAGGAAGTTGCAGCTATCATTTAAGAAATATATTTGTGAGAAGTAATTATTGATAAATGTGTGAAGAAAAGGCCAATGAAATCTAAGTTGATCAATTATGTAGGAAAGATTTTTTATGACCAGAAAATTTAGAAATTGTGCATCAGTTAATGATGTTAGCATAAATTGTTTTTGAAAAGGGGAAATATTCTTATTAAGAAATGTTTTACAAGATATTTTGTTATAAGATGATGGGGAACAAACAGATTAGTAGATAAAGGGACCAGGAGAAGCAGACCCCAATATTTGGACCTTTCTAGGGAAGACATTTGACTGAGGTCATGGACCTTAAGTTGTGACTCTACCCAACTCTTTAGCCCTCCTTTGTTCCAGTAGTTTCCCAGCCTTGTTGCTCCTTTTCCCACCCACTGGCCTGGCCCACCATTGGCTGTGGTCTCCAGTAGCCTCCAGGAACTTCCCAACCTTAAACACTCAATACTGGAGTCTGACCTCATCTAGGTGACCCCTAGAAACGTCATTGATCCCAGGAAAGAAGCAATAAGAAATTTAAAATTTGTAAAAGGAAAGTTACTAATTCCACAAAGACTTTGTAAGATTTCTAGTTATTTTATGAATTGTGTATAGATTTTGTAATATTCAAACTTATTGTGAACTTTAATTTCAGGCAGATTGCCTAAAGAGTCTTTATCTTGATTAACTAAGAAATTTCTCTACCAGGTAGGAAGTGAGAAGGGGCAGAAATTACTTCAGGTTATGAAGTCCCTCACTGAGCCTCACTTATCCTCACTGAGTCAGTCTCAAAACTGGCCCTTTAAAGTTGGTATAATTTCTGGTAATTGGTTTTTGGTTAGAATAATGAAGTACTGGTACAACTGATTGAGGGACCTAGCTGTTATTCTACTAATTACTGAAACTAGATCAGAAATTTCTTCTATGTGAGGAAAAGAGTTTCGGTGCAAATTTCTTAAAGGGAGGTAAATTATGGAATACTTTAGTGTTAATGGAAAAGTCAACTTCATTCCAAGTTTGTTACTATTGTAGAAATAATACCTGTTTAATTAATTACTTAAGGATCTTCCAAAAGTTTTTATTTAATAACTAGAATCAGGAGGACTTGAGTTCAAATTTGACCTCAGACACTTGACATACCTACTAGCCTTGTGAATTTGGGCAAGGCACTTAACCCCAATTGCCCTCTGAATTATATACATGTATATTCTGCCTTAGATGGGGTATTCACCATGCCTTATAACCCTACTGGTCAAGCTATTGTTGAAAGAAAAAAATGCACCCTTAAAGCTGCTCTCCAAAAACTAAAAGGGTGGACCTGATACCTGGGAACCACGAGATGAATTCTGGGGTTGTCATTACTGACCATACAATTGGCAATTCTAAAAGGTCACATTCCCAGGCAACTGCAGATACTGAATGGGTGATGTGGAAAAATGTTAAGGGGCAATGGTAAGGTCTGCACTCTGTGCATGGCCAAGGTTTTTTTGTGTGTTTCCACAGATGAGAAGAAGAAAGTTTGGGATACCAGCAAGGAGAACAAGGCCTGTGTCAACAAATGCAGAGACCACACACTTGGCCCACCCCAGGACCAGAACCAGGCAAGCCCTACAGTGGAGGAGAAGGAGCCAGAGCCAAAATGGAGGCAAGTGGATCTTACATTTTTTAACTGTATGACTGATGTATCTGTTTGCCGTCAGGTGGATCAGCAAAACTACGTTTCCTGGCACAATGACACGAACACTAAACAGAGACATGGAGGGTATCCTAAACAAGTTGGTTTGGACACTTCCCCCAAAAAACTGCCTTTTCTGCTTTTCATCCTAATGGGATATACTTGAGCAAAATTGACCATACCTTTGTACAAGCTTATGCAGTCATGTGAGGAAATCTTAGCAATGTAAATATCACTAAGGTTGGTAGGCATTATAATGTCACATGTATTAATTGTAAGTTTTCTGAATGTCATGATAATAATTCTTTGGGACAATTGCTATTTGTTATAAGAAGACCTAGGATAATTATGATTCCTGTGGAGAGTCAGCATTGGCTTTACTCTTGTGATGATCATTCTATTGCTGAAATTAATCAGTAATTGGGTTTTAATCAAAAAAGAGCTGTATTTCTTATATTGTTGCTGGAATAATTGTTGTATTTCTTGTATTGTTGGGATAATTACCTTAATTTCTACTATAGTGAGCCATGTTGCTATGTTTATGTCTGTTAGCACTGTACAGAATCAGATAGTGCAAGCTCAGTTTTTGTATGAATTGTCTGCCAATGTGTCATGAGGATTTTGTTACAATCAGAAATCAACAAGAGTTTCCATAAAGCAATAACTCAGCTTATAGATGATGTAATAGCCTTAGCTGAAGAAATTGAGCTAATGCAAGTTAAGCAAAAGTTAATATGTGATTATAGATATATGTATTTCTGTATGGTAAACAAAAAATATAATGAGTCAGATGTTGAACTGCATGATTCTGCCCATGGCCCTGTATACTATCGGGGGATGAAGAAATCTCCCAGAAGTCTCCACGGCTTTGTTAATGGGATGTTCCTCCCTCCTATAGGCACTATAGGGGAGAAGCAGAGAACTCCCAGAAGTCTATTAGGGATTTGTTAATGGGATGCTCCCCTCTCCTATAAATAAATAAAATGGGGGAGATGTGGTAGGCCAAGACTTTCAAGGGCCTTGGTCACATTAGCTCCCCAGATATCCAAGGTCATTAGGCAGATATGCAAGGAGAGTATAATCTTGTCGGGTGGATGCTCTCATTTGTTTCATGAATATCTAAAGAAAGTACTGAAATTTAATTTGCATGTCTTGATTGGGACTCCTGGTTTGTTTGTGCCTCCATATATGGTCCTATGACAAAGATCTTAATGGGTGATTAGCCTTGGGTTGGGGTGGGGAAAAGTCGAGACCTAGGTCACATAATCATCCCTGCAATAGAGAATATAAGCTCTATTATTTTCTTGTATCCTTGGGTTAGTATGAAATGGTTCTGTAATAAACAGACTATGAAATACACCCCTGCCTCTCTCCCTCTTTCCTTTATTCAGCTGGAATCTCTCTCTTACTTTGTATTTGTTTTACACAGCTGGTAGCTAGGCCATACTATGCTGGCCATAGCACAATTTGAATACTGTGGAAACACAGTCAGGATAGCCCAGCAATTATCAGCTTCCATGATAAGGGATCTAAGGGCATGGAATATGATATTCTGGAGATTAAGGCAGCTAGGATTAAAATGAAGAATCACCTACCCAGCAAAATTGAGTATAATGTTCCAGAGGAAAATGTGGTCATTCAGTGAGGTGGAAGAGTTCCAAGAATTATTAATGAAAAAAACAGAATGGAATAGGAAATTTGACATTCAAATACAAGAAGGTTAACATGTAAAAAAAATTCATAATGAACTTATCAAATGTGAACTATTTACATGCCAACATGGAAAAACTATAATTGCAACTTATGATACTTTTCTCATTATAAGGATAGTTGAGGTAAATATAAATGTGTGTGTGTGCATAAATATATACACATGTATTTATACATGTACACATATATACATTTCAATAAATATTTATATATACATATTTATACATATATACATAAATACACATATATGTATACATACACATATCTATGAGAGTATATATGCATAGGAATACATATGTGAGTGTGTGTATATATGCGTACATAGACAGAGGGCACAGTATCAATAAAATAAGGGATAAAATTTAAAAATGTGAAACTGAGAGGTGGGAGAGGAGTAGTATGAGAGGAGACAGAGACAGCATGGGATCAATCATTTCATAAAGAAGAGGCCAGCAATAACTGTTACAAAGCAGGGAAAGAACAGGAAGGCAAAAGGGGATGGCTTAACCTTGCTCCCATTGAATTTGGCTTAGGGAAGGAATGACATACAATCAAAACTGGATATCTTGGCCTATAGGACATTAGGGGGGAAGAGGATGAGGTGGGGAGAATGAAGGAGAGGTCTGTTTGAGGGGCAGGTTGTTTGAAGCACACATTTCTGTAAAGGTACAGAGACAAAGTAGACAATAGAACTAGGGGGGTCTGAATAGGAAGGAGGGAAATATAGTCAGTCTTTTACAATATGTGCATTATGGAGATGTTCTGCTTAACTACACATGTATGGCCTCAATTGAAGAGTTTGTCTTTCCAGTGGGGTGGGTGATGAGGGAGGAAAGGAAAGAATCTAAAACTTAAATTTCTAAAATAAAATGTTAAAAATAAAGAAGGAAAGAAAGAAATATAAAATCATGTTAAAAAAAAACTTCTTCTTTGTCTATTTTCCCAAATAGTTTATATAGTTTGAATTAATTCTTCTTTAAATGTCTGATGCAATTCAATTGTAAATTCATTTGGCCCTGGTGATATTTTCTAGAAAGTTCACTGTTCGATTGTTCAATTTATTTTTTTTCTGAAATGGGTGTGTTTAAATATTTCATTCCCTCCTCTTTTAATCTGGGCAACAGATGTTTTCATAAATATTCATCCATTTCACTAAGACTGTCAAATTTATTGACTATAGCTTCTCTTTTCTGGTAGTCAATAATAGAACATTGAGGGTATGCCCATTAGATGAGCAATGACTGAACAAGTAGTTGTATAGGAATATAATGGAATGGGGTATGTGAATTGCAAAAAGAATGATGAGTTCAGAAAAACATGGAAAGACTTGCATGAATTGATGCTAAGTGAAGTAAGTGGAATTGGGAAAACATTGTACACAGTAATAGCAACATTATTAAATGATTAATTTTGGTAGACTTAGCTCTTCTCAGTATTGTAAAGATCTAAGACCGTTCTAAAAGACTCAGAATGGAAAATTCAATCCAAATTGAGAAATAGAACTTTGGAGTCCAAATGCAGATGAAAGCATACTATTGCACTTTCCCTCCCTTCCTCCCTCCTTCTCCCTCCTTCTCCCTCCCTCCCTCCCTCTCCCTCTCTCCCTCTCTCTCTCTCTCTCTCTCTCTCTCTCTCTCTCTCTCGCTCTCTCTTTCTCTCTGTCTCCCTCTCTCTCCTGTTTGGTTTCTTCTTTCTTGTGACTCTTCTCATTAATTCTAATCCTTTTTTCTTACAACATGACTAATATAAAAATATGTTCAATATGAGTGCACATGTAGAGTCTATAACATATTGAGTCTATAACATGTAGAGTCGATAACACAAGATGTCATATTTCATGACATTTTACTCCTAGAAAAGGTAAAATTAAAAGGTAATAGAGAAATGTACTGGGAGAAAGAGAAAGGGAATGGGAAAGTGGAGGTAAATTCTCTCACATAAAAGAAATAAGAAAAACCTTTACGGCAGAAGTGAAGAAAGGGTAGGTGAGACAGAGTAAGTGAATTCTTATCAGAATTGACTCAAAGAGGAATAACACACACCCTGAATTGGGTATAGAAATCTATCATACTGGGGGGAGGAGCCAAGATGGCGGAGTTGTGCAGCTCCCACACAACCGCATTAAATACCCATAAAATATGACTCTAAACAAATTTTAGGGCTCCCAAACTTACAAAAATACAGAAAACACATCTCTTGCTTAAGGCAGCTCGGCAGAGGGGGCTCATTGTGATAGGCAGGGAGCCGAGGCCAGCCCAGCCCAAAACCATGTAGCCATAGCTGGAGTCTAAAAGAGAGAAGATCTGAGGCACCTTGGGCAGTTTCCACATTTATCTAGCCAGGAGAAATAAGGTTAAAAGAAAGATCAGTAGAATTCAAGCTAAATTTGGGGAGAAAAAAGCAATCCAACTGAACTAGCCCAAGGGCAGGGAAGTGGTGGGAAGCAACAGGAATGACTGCAAGAGGCAAATACCTCCACTGGGCTGCTTCAGAGCTCCTGGCCTGCATATTGCAGGGAAGGGGAAAGACAATTGTTCAGGGCCAAGGGCTCTTGCGCTGGGCGTCCTGGATCTAGATCATGGTCTCAGGTGTTGGTCAAGGGGTGCACTTTCAGTGCCACCAAAGCTGGTGGGGGCTGCAGCAGCCCCCACATAGCTCCAGCAGCTGTGAAAACCCCAACAATTTGGGACAGAGCTTTCTCCCCTGGAAGCAGAGTTATACAGAGCTAAAAAATCAAGCAATTAAATGACTGGCCAACATGAGGAAAAGGAAGCAAAGGAAGAACAGCAATAAAACTCTAGAATCCTTTTTTGGGGACAAAAAGGATCAAAGCATGAAACAGGAGGAAGACAACACAGTCAGAACTCCCACACTAAATGCTTTCAAGAATTATAAAGATTGCCTATGAGCCATAGATCAACTTAAAAAGGACTTTGGAAACCAAATAAGAGAAATGGAGGAAAAAATGTGAAAATAAATGAGAATGATATAAGAAAATCATGAAAAAGAGAGTCAACAACCTGCCTGAAGAAAACAACACTTTAAAAAAATAGATTAACTCAAATGCCAAAAGAGGCCCAGAAAGCCAATGAGGAGAAGAATTCCTTAAAAAGTCAAATTTGCCAGATATAAAAAGAATCTCAAAAGCATTCTCAAGAGAACAATTCCTTCAGAATTAGAATGGAGCAAGTGGAAGATAATGACTTTATGAGAAACCAAGATGCTATTAAACACTTACAAGCAAACTAAAAAATGGAAAGCAATGTGAAATATCTCCTTGAAAAAAACCACTGACCTGGAAAATAGATGCAGAAGGGACAATCTAAAAATTATTAGTCTACCTGAATGCCATGATCATAAAAGAACTTAGAAAACATCCTTCAAGAAATTTTCAACGAAAATTGCCCTGATATTTCAGACTCAGGGGGCAAAATATAACTTGAAAGAATTCACCAATCACCTCTTCAAAAAGATCCCCAAAAGAAAACTCCTAGAAATGTTATTGCCAGGTTCCAGAAGCCCCAGTTAAAGGAGAAAGCATTACAGGCTGCCAAGAGAAAATAATTTGAATATTGTGGAAACACAATTAGGATAACCCAGGATCTGGCATCTTCTACACTGAGGGACTGAAGGGGCCTGGAATATGATATTTAGAAGATCAAGGAAGCTGGGATTAAAACCAAGAATCACCTACCCAGCAAAACTGAGTATACTGTTGCAGGGAAAAATATGATCATTCAATGAAGTAGAGGATTTTCAAGCATTCTTACTAAAAAAAAACAGAACTGAACAGAAAATTTGACAATCAAACACAAGTAGCATGAGAAGGTAAACATGGGAAAGAAATCATAAGGAACTTATCAAAGTTGAACTATTTACATGCCTATATGGAAAAATGATAATAGTAACTTATGAAACTTTTCTTACTATGAGGATAGGTGAAGGGAATACAAATGTGTATATATGAATACTTACCCATATGTCTATATAGGAAGCTATATAAGCATGTGAATACATATCTGAGCATGTGTGTATATGTGTACCTAGAGGGTATAGGATCAATTGAATAGGAAGGGATGAAACTTTAAAAGGTAAAATTCTGAGGTGGAAGAGGACTAGAACGAGAGGAGACTGGGAGAGACTAAATGGAGTTAATCATCCCATATTGAAGAGGCAAGAGATAATTGTTACAACTTTACTTTCATTTAGTCTAATTTAATTTGTCTTATGGAAGGAATAACATACACTCTATACTGGGTATCATGCAACACAGGAGAGTAGGGTGCAGGGGGATGAGAGGTGGGATGATGAAGGGGAGGGCATGGTCTAGTGGAGGGTTGCTGGAAGCACACACTTCAGTAAAGGGACAGGGTAGAGAACAGAATGGGGAGGGGCGGGATAGGAAGGAGGGACATATGACCAGACTGTCACAATATGTCTGCTGTGTAATTACACATGCACAGTCTGTATTGAATTGCTTGTCCTTCCAGTGGGGGTAGGTGACAAGGGAGGAACAGAAAGAATCTAGAATTTAAAGTTCTGCAATACATGAAACTAGGAATTCAGATATACAGGGGCTGGGGTAGGGAGACCTCCCTGCCCTAGCAGAAAGTTAGAGGGGTGTTGGAGGAGGGCACAAAAGAGAGCAGAGCGGGGCAGGGGTTTTCTTGTGGGACTGCTGATTTGGAGTTGGCGGTAGGTGAAAGACAGAAAATTAGTAACTCAAAAAACTCATGGAGATGAATGATACAAACAAGAAAACAAATAAATAATTTATATTAAAAAAAAAGACATCTCTCATACCCTGTGGAAAAGTAGGAGGGGATGAGAATAAGGGTGGTGGTGATTGAAGGTAGGGGAAATTGGTGAAAAGGGTATTTGGAAGCAAAAGTTTTTAGGAATATTTTTAAAATTAAATTATTCATTTTTAGCTTTCAACTATCTATTCCACAACTTTTAATTTTTCTGCTCCTCTCTACCGTATCCCTCCCCAAGACAGTTTGTAAACTGATAAGGGCTCTACACATACATTCTTGTTAATCACATTTCCAAATTAGTCATGTTGTGTTGAATAATTGTAATGAATGGGGAAAAAACATGAGAAAGAGAAATAATTTTTTTAAAAAGAAAAATAGTCTACTTCATTCAGCATTCCAGTTCCATAGTTCTTCCTCTGGATGTGACTGGTAGTCTCCGCCATGTGTTCTTTGGAATTATGTTAGGTACTTTCATTCCTGAGAAGGGCTAAGTCTATCCAAATATGACCTTGCACCCTGTTTCTGTTTACATTGTTCTGCTTTTGCTCCCCTCATTTAGCATCTTTCCATATAAGTCTTTCCAGGTTTGTCTGAAGTATATCTGTTCAAAAAGAGTTGCCATAAATATTTTTGTACATGTGGGTGCTTTCCCCATTTTTATAATCACTTTTGAATACAGCCCTTGAAGTGGTATTGCTGGGTCAAAGGGTATGCTCATTTTGATAGCCCTTTGAGGGAAGGTATGGATTGCTCTGTAGAATGGTTGGATCAGTTCATAGCTCTGGCAACAATGAATTAATGTTCCAACATTCCCACATCCTCTCCAACATTTAAAATTTTTCTTCTTTGCTATGTTAGTCAATCTGATAGGTGAGATATAGTATCTGAGAGTTGTTTTGGTTTGCATCTCTGTAATCAGTAGTAATGTAGAGCATTCATTTCATATCATTATAGATCACTTTGATTTCCTCCTCTGAAAACTGTGTGTTCGTATCCTTTGACCATTTCTCAATTGAGGAATGCTTGGAATTCATGTAAATTTGACTCACTTCTCTATATATTTTATATCAGGTCTTTATCAGAGACACTAGTTGTAAAAATTCTTTCCCACTTTTCTGCTTCCCTCATAATCTTTGTTGCACTGGCTTTGTTTCTGCAAAGAAATTTTTCAATTAATTGTAATCAAAATTATCCTATTTGCATTTCACAATGTTTCCTATTTCTTGTTTGGTCTTAAATTCCTCCATTTTCCATAAATCTAACAGATAAACTATTTCTTGCTTCCCTAATTTTATTGTAGCATCAGCCTTTTTTTTTTACATAGATCATGTACTCATGTGGACTGAATTCTGGTATACAGTGGCAGACTCATTTCTCAAACCTAAAGAGAACTCAGTCAAAATTATAAAAATAAGAGCCATTCCCCAATTGATAAAAGATATGAACAGTTTTCAAATGAAATAATCAAAAGCTATCAATAGCCATATAAAAATTATCTAAATCACTATTGATTCGAGAAATGCAAAATTAAAACAATTGTGAGGTACTTCCACATACAAATTAGATTGACTAATAAGACAGAAAATATAAATGACCTATGTTGTAGGAGATGTGGGGAAAAAAGAGACATTGCTGCACCATTGGTAAAATTGTGAACTGATTGGACCATTCTGTAGAACCACTTGAAACTATGACCAAAAGTCTGTAAAACCATGCATACCCTTTGACCTAACAATACCTTTGCCATGTCTGTATCCCAAAATAAATAATAAATAAAAAGGAGAAGAACCTATATGAAAAAAATACACACCACCTCTTTTTGGAAGGCAAAAAATTAGAAGTTGAGGGGATGCCCATCAATAGAGTAATGGCTGAAAAAATTTTGCTGCATGATTACTATAGAATATTTTTGTAATATATGGAATGATGAGTAGAATGCTCTCAGAAAACCTGGAAAGGCTTAAATGTGTTGATTCAAAATGAAATATACTGTGTACAAAGTAGTTATATTGTAAGATGATCAGCTATTAATGACAATAATTCTTTGCAATACAATGATCTAAGACAATACTCAGGAACTTATGATGAAAAATGCTATCCATCCCTTGAGAGTTTGGGGGAGTATGTTTTCTTTCAAAATATGACTATTATGGGAATGTTTTGCATGTCTACACATTCATAACATATATTGAATTTTCTTCCTTATCAATGAGAAGGTGTAGGAAATAAAAAAGGGAAAGAATTTGGAATACAAAGATTTAAAAACAAATGTTAAATTGTTTTTATATGTAACTGGGGGAAAATAAATACTAAGGAAACTAAAAATTATGAAAAAGAAAACATTATTCTGAGAAGGGATTCATAGACTTTGTCTGACTGCCCAGTATTTGTGTTCATAACAAAATAGATTAAAAACCTAATTATAACATCCTTAAAGTGTAACCTCCTTTTATATAAGGTTAGGAAAATAAAGACTAGGAAGTTTAAACAATTTATCCAATTTTCCACGGTCAATCAGTAAGGAACTAGGTCTTGAATCCAATCTTCACTTTGTCCTTCAGTTCAATATTATTTCCATTGTTCCCAGCCTGATTTTTTTGACTATCAATTGACAAAGCCTTATGTCTGAGATTAAGTAATTGACACCATGTTAAGGTATTTCAAATAACAACACCCATCAAAAATATGGATATTAGGGGTATTGGATGATGAAGTCATTGTGATTAAAGATTGTTTTTTCCTAGAAGAAAAATGATAGCCTCTAAATGTGAATTTTCTCTATTTCTTTCAGTTATTATGATTCATTTTATATTTGGTCTTATCCTAAATTCTACCAAATGGATGAGGAAGAGCTTTTGTTTGAAATGATTATAACTCACTAGGGATATAAATATAATTAAAGATCATCAACCACCATCACAGAATGAAGTGATTCAAGTTCAAAAACAAGATGCTGGAATGTAAAAGGTCTAGATAAGAATAGACAATAAATTAATACAATTAATTATGTATCTACTGTATGCCAGGCACCTGTGATTACATTGCTATAGGCAACTCCAAAGCGAAGAACTCCAAGGTGAAGAATATTGGCACTGCTTTTGCCTCTTTAGAATCTTATAAAGATATCTAGAGAAAAAGAAAGTTAAGTAATTACTCATATCACAAGCCAATATATTGCAAAGAGGGTTCAAAATTGTGTGTATGTATAATGTATGTATGTATGTATGTATGTATATGTGTGTATGTATGTATATGTGTGTATGTATGTGTGTATGTATGTGTATATGTATATGACTATGTATATGTATACGACTATGTATGTGTATACGTGTGTCTAAACATTTATACATATATATGTCAGTTGTTTGTGGTACATCATAAATGTTTTAAACTACCTAGTTTTTATGTTTTACTTGCAACATTTTGCTTTAGGAAATCAATTTCACCCATTAGAAATAAGAGGTTGGGAAGTCTCACATTCTTTCCTTGCTTCCTTGTTTACATTTGGAAGGGATTTTCATAAAAGACTTATCCAATTTCTTCACTTCACAAAGGAATAAATTAAAGATACTGTCACTTCCCTTAGATTTCCCAGACACTGGATGAAAGACCCAGAACTTGAACACAAGGCTTCTGATTCCAAATCTGTTTCCACATAATTTCTCCTCTATCTTTATATTTTAATCTAATTGATCAAGTCAATCAACCAACAAAGATTTACCAAGTACCTACCATGTACAATTGTTAAGAGGTGATGGTAGAGTATATACAGATGGCTTCAGAAATGGAAAGTCCCTGGTTCAAGTCTCACCTTTGTCACTCTTTGGCTACATAATTTTGGCAATCTCAACTTTTCTGTGCTCTGACAAATCTCTCTATAATTTGCATAAAATGTGCTGATCTGTACTGATAGGGGAATTTTCTCATAGAAATCTCTTATTCACAACAAAGTTTGAGGTCTCATACAGAAAAGAAAGGTGTTATAAGGGCTATGCTAGAAGGAATTACATCATCTTTTAGTTATATAGTATGTCACATATTATATATAGATGATCTCTGTAATCTCTTCCATTTTCCTTTATGCACATGAGAAAACAAATGAATAGATGAATGAATGAAAATAATTTATTAAACATTTATTTTGTTCCAATAATTGTGTAAAATATGAGGTCATAAATAGGAAAAATAATATTGTCCCTACACTCATGGAATTCACTATAATAAGGGATGAAAGCATCTAAAAGAAGTTCAGGCATGAGGCATGTGTAAAGTTCCAGAAGTCTTGAGAGTTCAAGCTTCTCACAGAGGATGTAAGGTTGCATTAGTGGGTCAGATCATAATGCTGAGTATCTGGAAAGCAGGGAGAAAAAATATGATAATTCCTGGAGGACTTCATAAAGCTAAGTATACCTAAAAAGCTAGCCTCCCTCTATTTAATCATGAATTTTGCCTGTGGTCTTCTTTCCTAATTAGGTGATGAGAACGAAACAAATTCTGAATCATTTCTAATTACAAACTTCTTCAAAGGAACTATAGAATCACAATCTGTATCTATTCTAGGCATGCATATTTTAGGTCAAAGCATTTTTTTTCTAGTTCATTGAATTTATTTTCTTGGAAAATAAATAAATAAAGAAGGAAACAGTTTGCCAAACAAATCAGCACTTTTAGTGAGTGGGGTCTTTTCTAGTCCCTGGATTAAAAGGTCTCCTCAGAGAATAAAATGGAAGTTTGCTATACTACTTGCACTCTAAGTCCTTTAATGTATCTTAGATTTTTGGAAGACACTGAACTAGTTGGGAGTAAAGAGGAAGTGACATTGTGGAAGTGGTCTATGATGAAATTATAAAGAGTCAGATAGTTTAGAATTTCAGCCATTCTTCCTATTAAACTAACTATTGTGTCCTTTTAAATTTAATACCATGAGATGTGGTGTTGTACGCAAATTAGAAATTTCCACCAATATATTGTATTTCAAGGTTTTGAGAGATAGTATTACGAATTCATTAGAGTTTAGACATAGGGCTTATTTTAGATTAAACTCACTTCACATTGCCCAGAATGGGGGGAAAGAAATCGAAGATCTGTTACTTTCCTTATTTTGGCAGGGTAGAGTGGGTTCATCTGTATTGTTTCTCATGCTGCATTAATAATCTATGCACTGAAAATATGAAAGACACCACATGAAAAAGGATAGAGAGCTGATCTTGAAGAACAGAAAACCTGCATTGAAGGCTTTTCAATGGAACATATTATATATTTTAAATTGATTAATTTTCTTAATAGTGGCCTAGGAAATTCTTTAAGATTATAACTTGCAGAGAAGAATAAGATCTTTCTGTCTTGAAAAATTCTCTCTAAGGATTTCCCTCTACATTGTATTACTTACCTCTATTGAACTATTGAAAGTCAGGCTCTATTCTCTTTCCTTATTGGTTGTATGTAGCAATTGGTTTAGTGATCATTTCTTGAGCACCTATTTCATGCAAGGCACTGGACCAGGCATTGTAGGAAATACCAAGATGCATTAGACATGATTCCTGTTCTACTTGTATTCTGGGGATAAAACTTAACATTTTATCTTGATTCATGTAATGACAAATCTTGTTACAATAGTGTTTACCTACTAAGAAACAATAATGTAATATGTCATATTTCAACACTCCCTGCTTTGGAGAAATCCTGTTTGTTTTTTAATCAGTTCAAAATTATCCCTAATATAATTTAAAAGGAGGATTTATTGGTGATACAAACTTGGAACTGATCAAAAGGCTGTGGAGCAGATAATATTATATGCTGAAGAGATAAATGACAGGCCAGAACAATTCATCATCATGTTCAAAAGAATGACTAGATTTCTTATTTCAGCACTATCCCTTCAACCCTCTTAGAAAGCTAAACAGCAGCATCTATATATCTGTCTCTTCTGTTTGTCTCTCTCTCTCTGTCTCTGTCTCTCTCTCTCTCTCTCTCTCTCTCTCTCTCGGTTTCTCTCTCTGTGTATGTGAGTGTGTGTGTGTGTGTGTGTGTTTCTAGCATCTGGAATATCTATCATCAAGGATATATTTCTGGGGATTTAGAGCTTGAAATATCACCACATGCTGTTGCTAATAATAACACATAATAATAACTGCTGTGAAAATTCTTTAGATTTTAGTTCTATTTTTATTCTGCTTTTCCAAATCCATCATTTTGGGCCCAGAGATAGCTAAACCTTTGGATGTATTTACAAATCAGAAACAAGATTTTTACATAAAAAATGCTTTTGTCTTTCGACAAGCCACACATTCTGATCTGAGGGCTTGTAGACAGAATCACCTTCAATGATTTTATCCATTATCAGTGTAAAGGAGAAAGGATGTCTTAAATTGTCAGAAATAAAACTTTCAAGTTAATCCAGGAAAGATCACAGAAGTCAAAGGAGACAACGGTTACAAATAATCTGTAAATAGAACAGCTCTTATTTTTTCTTAATATTAATAATGCTGCCTACACTGTGCACTAATTGACATTCTCAGCTTATGTTTTATAGTCACATGAAAAAAGAACATGCTTAAGCAACTTTGCTATAATGTACAAAAAGCATAATATAGTAGGTAAAACACTGGAAGTAGTCCTTGGAATTAAACAAAGAGTTCAAGTCTTATTTCTGTCAAATACTAGCTGTTTGACTATGGAAAAGTCACCTAACATTAGTTGCAGACATGTTACAAATGTTAATTAGTAGCAGTTCCTCACACCATTGGACTCATAGGCAAACACCAAACCAAAAAAAAAAAAGGAAAAAAATATCGAAGCAAACAAAGAAAGAAATAGAATCATAAATTATAGTACAGTCTATATAGGCAAAGGGAAAAGAATGTCAGACTCTTTGTTAAGTACTTTAGAAATATAATTTTGAGTATGGCAGAAACTGGGCATAGACTATCATTGAACACTGTGCATCAAATTCAAGTCCAAATGGGTCCAAGATCTAGGTATAAAGGCAGAAACTGTAAGTAATCTGGGGAAGCAAGGAATAGTTTACCTGTCAGATTTATGGAGCAGGGAAGACTTTATGACTAAAGAAGGGTTAGAAACCATTATAAAATACTAAATGGATAATCTTGATTGCATTAAATTGAAAAGTTTCTGTACAAACAAAGCCAATGTAAACAAGATTATGAGGGAAGTGGGAATTTGGGAAAAAATTTTTGCAACAGTGTCTCTGACAAAGGCCTTGTTTCTAAAATATACAAGGAATTAAGTAAAATCTATAAGAATACAAGTCATTCCTCAATTAATAAATGGTCAAAGGATATGAAGACTCAATTTTCAGAGATATAGATTAAAGATATCTTTAAGCATATGAAAAAATGCTCTAAATCGTTATTGATTCTAGAAATGCAAATCAAAACAAATGCACATCTCACTAGTCAGATTGGTTAAGATGAAAAAAACAGGGAAATGACAAATTCTGGAGAGGATGTGGAAAAATTAGAACACTAATGCATTCTTGGTGGAGCTTTAAACTGAAACAACCATTCTGGAGAGCAATCTGGAATTATACCCAAAGGGCTATAAATAATTGCATACCCTTTGACCCAGTAAAACCACTGCTGGGGTTGTATCACAAAGAGATCACAGAAGTGGAAGACCCATATGTACAAAAATATTTATTGCAGCTCTCTTTGGGGTGGCAAAAAACTGGAAATTAAGAGGCTGTCCGTCAATTGGGGAAATGGCTAAACAAGTTATAGCACATTAATGTAATGGAATACTATTGTGCTATAAGAAAAGGGGAGGAGATTGTCTTCATATTCACCTAGAGAGGTTTATACAAACTGACAATAAGTGAAATGAGCAAACCCAGGAAAAATTTGTACACAATCACAGACACATTGTATGTTTGATGACCAATTTTGATAAACTGGACTCTTCTCAGGAAAGCAAAGTTGTAAAACAACTCTATAAGTCCCAAGATAGAAGGAGACACCTGCATTCAGAGAAAGATCTAGACATAACAAAGTATAAATGGAGACTTAGGCAATGTACATGCTATCATTCCTTTTTGGTTTTGTTTCTTTTTTCCCTTTGTTCACTACCTTGGTTACAACACTTCTATACAACCAGATTAATGCCCAATGTGAAAGTATTTGCAGATCCTATACTTGATTGTATGATGCTATGGGTGGGAGGAGGGAGGAGAGAAGAAGGGGAGAAAATTTGAAACTCAAGGGACTATGGAAGTGAATCTTTTAAACTAAAGGTAAGTAAACAAATCAATTTTTAAAAAAGAAATGTAATTTTGATTTTCACAACTACCCTGAGGTTTCTGTTGTTATTGTTATTAATATTAATTTATCATGTATTCTTAAATGATCATAGTAGTAGTAGTAGTAGTAGTAGTAGTAGTAATAGTAGTAGTAGTAATAGTAGTGGTAGTAGTAATAGTAGTAGTAGTAGTAATAACTTCAGAAATATCTTTTGGTGTGTCAATAGGAGAGCAAGAAAGTTCCCTCAACAGATATATGGCTTAAGAGCTTAAAAACATACTGTTTATCTTAACTCCTAATGATTTTTATTTGTTTAAATATCAAAGAAGGTAAAGAATAATGTCATTTAAGATAGGTAAATGAGATGCAAGTGATAGATGGATGAATGAGACCCCATTTGGCCCAATTCTCATGGTTTAGTAGAGTAATTAGATAGGTCTAAAAGGAATTGTTTAAATAATTTTCAAATTATTATTAAAAATATACATATGAGTTCAGGTGGATTGTACCTTTTCTTGTGAAACATGGGTGAAAAGGGACAAATAGGGCAAAAGGTAAATAAATAAGCATTTATTAAGTGCCTTCTATTCACCAGGTAGTATACAAATACTATTACTCACAAAAACTCTTTGAGATCCTATTATCATCTTCATTTTACCATTCAGGAGGCTAAGGGAGATACAGGTTAAGTGATTTATTCATTGTCACAGTATTAATAAATGCATGAGGCCACAAATGAACTCAGATTTTCTATACTCCAAGTCCAACTCTCTTTCCACTGCACCATATAGTTGTCTAATAAATATGAAGCAAAAAACATCTTCCCACCAGTTTCTGTGATTTAGGTACAACTGTACTATATGAACAAGAAATTATGGCTGTTTAGGTGGCATTCTAACTCTAATCCAGGCCCAGAGGACGCATGAATAGTGTTTAAATAGCTGTCAGTGGAAGAATGATAGTATCAAGGGACCATCTGGAAACAGTACTTAAGTATTTCTAGTTCAATTTAACAGACCAACCCCTACTCTCAAAATATTTACATTCTGTGAATTCAATTTTTTATGAACTGATGACACATTGGTCTTTGCCTTGCTCGTGCAATAAAATCTTTGTTTTGTGTTTTCTTTGCTTCTTCCCTTTGACATTCTTTAGAATTGGGTACTACAGGTTACGTTCCTTGTTTTAAGATTAAATGGAATCCAGCTCATGAAACCAAAATATTTCTGGTGCTGTATTTTGTTGTTACCTAGATAGCTCAGTAAAAGAATGTCAAGAAAACACAGTCTGTTTGTAGAGGGGCTATTCTGTATCATGGATAAAAGAGTTATGCTAGAAATATGCAAGTCCTTTTGGAGCTTAAAAAGGTGAGTAACCTTTCTGCCAATCTGCTTTGAAGCAAGTGACAGGAATCTGCTAGGTTTGAATAGGATGCAGATAGATTGGAGGGGTGAATCTAAATTTATTCCTAAAACATACTCTCAGGCTAACACTAGTTATTAAATCTCCAGTTACTTTTTGCTATTGAGAAAGACCTGCAGTGAGAGAGCAGGAGTTCTCCAAATTACACTTGCTTTCATTCTGTGAATGTAATTGCCTCCTATGTTTTATGCTCCACACACTTGAACTGTGGGTGGAGACAGTGCAATACATGTCAGACTTTTAGCATAATATTGTTTCATTATTTTATAATGTTAGTGCATGTTTCTGCTCACAGTCATTCGCCAAAATTTAAATTATACCTGTATTAAAAAAGCCCACATCAAACATTTTATAAAATGCCATTTCTTAAGGCACTTATTCAGAACCACAACAAGGAGAAAAATCATCTCATTTGTACTTTCTGCTTCAAGTCTTCTATGGCATGACAGTAAATAAATCAAAATAGAGAATTTAAATTGCTCTCTTCTCCTCCCTTTGTGTAAATCAGTCTATTTTAATTACCATACAATCATTTTAAATGCTTTGTATTCAAATCACAAATATGGTGATACTTGCAAGTATAACTTGGAACCTCTCTGAAATCTGAGTCCTCTTGTTAGCTGAAGGTTTAATGTGAGACATTGGGGGTAATTAATTACATAAGTTAGAGATTGCACCCCTATTTGGTGAATTGTCTATTCAATGAACATGGAATGATCATACCTCAGATAGCAAATTACTTAGTGAAAATAACAAATATCAATACAATACACTAGAAAATGATTAGGTAACATAATCATTCCCATACTATATAGACACACACACACACACACACACAAAACGCAGATATAAATAGATGTAAAGACAGATGGATAGATGGATAGATATGTGCGTGAATGTATGTACATTAGGTTGTGTTCAGGAAAGGCTAGGCTCTCTTGTTTATAGGATTTTGAGCTCTTTTCAGGGCTGCTCACCACCTTTGGTATCCACCATGCTTTCACCTGTGCCTCCAAGATGCTGTGGCATGCACAATGACCACATTCCATTAAATCATTTGATCATATGGGCTAAACTGAGATGAAGGTAACCAAGGGGTCTAAAACCTTTGGGTGAGGTGGTGTATGCACCAAGCCTGTGAAGACTTCTCCCAATAGAATGGGAATATATTGGCAATTTGTTCCTATGGACACAAAGGTGGCTAAAGCAAGAGCTTTAGAGCAGTTAGAGTTTCCTTAAACAATGAAGATACCAAAGATGTCAAATGCATCTTGAGTCACCTTCAGCTGTCTTGGCTTGCTCTTGCTACTGGATTCCAATGGACCTAGAAGAGACAGTGAGGCATAAAACTTCACACACATTTGCCTCATTTAAATTCAATTCCTTCTAAAATCATAAGACATCATGCATACCATTTTAACATTTGTGCCCACCTCAAAGTCTTGTGGTATCAGGCAAAAGATGAAGGGGAATGTATGGATTCAATGGGAGCTACAGTCACAACCCTGAACACAGGCAACCCAGGTCATAAGATCGTCTTGTCATTGGAATAAAGCAGCAATGTGATTCAACAGGTCCCTGCAGGTTTGAGCATTTCTTTTCATTTAAGAAAAATAATTAATTAATTTTTATTGTAGAGCATACAGTTCCACAAGCTTAGGAGTTCAAAATTTTCTCCCTCCCTCTCCTCCCTGCTGCTCCCCTCTCACTAAGATGGCATGCAATCTGATACAGGCTCTATGTATGCATTCACATTAAACATATTTTCTCATTAGTCATGTTGCAAAGAAGAATTATAACCCATGGAATGAACCACAAAAAAGAAGAAACAAAACAAGAGAAAGAGAGAGAGAGACAGAGAGAGACAGAGAGAGAGAGAGAGAGAGAGAGAGAGAGAGAGAGAGAGAGAGAGAGAGCGCAAATAATATTCTTCACTCTGCATTCATACTCCCTAATTATCTGGATGTGGATAGCATTTTCCATCATTAACCTTTTGAAGTTGTCTTAGAACCTTGCATTCCTGAGAAAAGCCAAGTCTATCAAAGTTGGTCATCACACTATGTCGCTGTAACTGTGCACAATGTTATCTTGGTTATTCTCCTCTCACTCAGCATCAGTTCATAAAATACTTTCTACACTTTGCTGTTCATCATTTCTCACAGCACAATAGTATCCCATTATATTCATATAGCACAGCTTGTTCAGCCATTCCCCAAATGAAGGGCATCCCTTCAATTTCCACTTCTCAATATAATGTCAATGTGATATTTACAAAGCCCACAGTGACTATGAATATGCTGCCAAATTTCTTAATCACACAATGCAACAGACTCTCCACATGGAAGACAGAATGAAAACACTTACTCAAACACCAGAAAGCCAAATCCATGTAACACTATGCACAAGCAGATTCCCAAAAGAATACTACTGTGAACAGCTTTTAAGGTTCAGGTTACACAGTATAGTGAGCACTCCATTTATTCCATTACAAATCAAGGCAAACATTCACAATCAGTTCACAATACAATAATTAATACTTAATCATTAAATTAATTCACAATACAATCATCAATCTTCCACTCATGGGGCTTTTATAGATTAACTTAATCAGTCACTTATCTAACAGTCACTAAATACAATTGTTAGAAAATCACACAAAGCCTTCACCCCTCAGTGTCCAGCACACTTCCATTTTATCAGACTTCCTATATCCAAGGAAAGGCCTTTACTTCATCTTGACTCATGATGGTCTCTCAGATTCCCTGGATCCTCTTCCATGGTTGAAGCTCCTACCTGAATCCACCAAACAGTCACCTGGATTCAGAGGCAGATAGCTCCCAGGACCTTGTGCAGTCCTCATGGCAGTCCCTGGCACACATGGAAGTTCACAGAGTCCAGCACATCTCAAACCCTTCACCACTTCTGTTGTCAGGAACTCAAGGATCCACCAACCCACAAACCAACAAAAACTTATCCCGGTCATGCTTCTTCAGTCCTCCAGCACTTCAGCTGGTCCTAGGACCTAGAAGGAATTTCAGCCTTCCAGGCAGCCTTCCAGTCAGCCTTCTCAACCTTATATGAGGCCTTCACCACATTCTGTTCTCAAGAAAATTCCAACTCAGTTCTCAGTCAGCTTCCAGATCCAGGAGAGAAACTCTCTCTCTCTCTCTCTCTCTCTCTCTCTCTCTCTCTCTCTCTCTCTCTCTCTCTCTCTCAAGAAAACTCAAACTCAGTTCTTCAGTCCAGCATCCTAGCTCCCAGATGCTGGGACAATCCTGCTTCCTCCTACAGGAGCCACCAGGAGGAAGATTCCTGATTCTGTCTCTCTGTCTCTAGAACTCTTATATACACACACTGGTCTCCTGTCTCAGCCAAACCTCTCCTGTCATGTTAGCAACCAGAGAGAGCTCACATCTTCCATACTTTGTCCTAAGTTACTAAGGGCTAAGTATTTGTTAAATTTATTACTGTTAAAATCCATCATAGAAACAAAGAAGTTGGTACACATTACCAGTGCAGCAAGCCCCAATATCTCTAAGTGTTTCCTCCATCAGGCCTTCAAAACCAAACGGTCTATCTTAAACAAAAATGTCTCTCTCATTCACTCTAGCTACTCTGCCTCAGCTCTGTCTACTACCATGTCTGCTCATGATCTGCTCATACTTTGCTCTGTTCCTTCCTGCTCCGCCCTTCTGTTCCACTCTTTCAACAAGTTCCTCCCACCATGAGCTCCAAGTGATTACATCTGGCCTATTAAGAGCAGGTAAAGTTTTCAAATTCTCTTAGGCCTATTGAGGGTCTGGGAAGATCTTCAAATATCTATTATCATTACACTTGGTCACCAGAAAAAGAGCTACTATAAATATTTTAGTATATGTGAGATCTTTCCTGAATTGGATGCTCTCTGTGGGATACAACCCTAGAAGTGGTATTGCTGGGTCAAAGGCAGGTACATTTTCATAACCTTTTGAGTATAGTTACAAAATATTTCCAGAATGGTTTCATCAGTTCTCAACTCCATCAGCAATGCATTAGTGTTCCAATTGTCCCATATCTTCTCCAGAATTTATAATTTTCCTGTTTTGTCATGTTAGCCAATCCGATAGTTGTGATGCTGTACCTAACAGATGTTTTGTTTTGCATTTCTCTAATCAACAGAGACTTAGAGCATTTCTTCATGACTATAGATACCTTTAGTTTCCTCATCTGAAAACAGCCTATTCATATCATTTTATTATCAATTGGCAATAGCTTGTATTCTTCTAAATTTGATTCAGTTCTCCACATATTTTAGAAATGAGGCCTTTATCAGAAACACTGGTTGTAAAAATTATTTTCCAGTGTTCTGCTTCCTTCCTCATTTTGGTTACATTAGATTTGCTTCTTTAATTTATTTACTATTAGTTTACAATATTCAGTTCCACTTGTTTTTGAACTCTAAATTTTCTCCCCCTCCACTCTCCTTTCTCCTCCCCAACATGGAATTCAATATGGATTCTACATGTACCTTCACATTAAACATTAGTCAAGTTGTAAAGAAGAATTTTAACCAATAGAATGAATAACAAGGAAGAAGAAACAAACAAAAAAGAAAATTAAAGAAGAGAGAAAACAAGTCATTTGCTTGAATCTGCATTCAGACTCCATAATTCTTTCTCTGGATGTGGATAGGATAGATATGATGTGTCTGTAATTCTGTAAAATGTTCTCCTATTCTCCTCTCGTTCAGCATCAGTTTATTTAAGTTTCTCCAGGTTATTATGAAATCTGTCTCTTCCTCATTTCTTATAGCTCAATATTATTTTATTACATGCATATACCACAACTTGCTTAGCCATACCCCAATTGATGGACGTCCCCTTGATTTTTAATTCTTTGCCACCACAAAAAAGCTACTAAAAATATTTTATGCACGTGTGTCTTATTCCCACTTGTATGATCTCTTTGGGTCCCTGGAAGTATTATTCATGGGTCAAAGGGTATGCAAATGCTTATGCCTCTTTGGGCACAATTACAAATTGTTATCCAGAATGACTGGGTCAGTTCACAGATACACCAACAATGTATTAGTGTTCCAATTTCCCCACATCTTCCCTAGCATTTATAATTTTCTGGTTTTCTAATGTTAGCCAATCTAACCAGTGAGATGTGGAACCTGAGTTTTTTGACTGCCATTTCTATAATCATTTGTGATTGAGTGTATTTTTCATATGCTTATAAATATCTTTGATTCATTTCTGTGAAAATTGCCTGTTCATATCCTTTGACCACTTATCAATTGGGGAATGACTTGTATTATGAATTTGACTCAGTTCTTCATTATATTTTAGAAATAAGGCCTTCATCAGAGATATTAGTCACAAAAATTATTTCTCAATTTTCTGCTTTTCTCCTAATCTTGGTTACATCGACTTTGTACAAAACACTTTTAAATTTAATGTAATCAAAATGGTCTGTTTTGTACTTAATTATCTTGCTATTTCTTGTCATAGATTCTTCCCTTATCCATAAATCTCACAGATAAACTACTCCTTGCTCTCCCATATTGCTCACAGTATCAGCCTTTACATCCAGTGAGCCAATTTAGACTTTGTTTTGGAGTATGGTATAAGATATTGGTCTATACCCAGTTTCTGCCATACTATTTTACAGTTTTCCCAGCAGTTATTTTTTGTCTAATACTGAGCTCCTATTCAAGAAGATGGTGTCTGGGGTTTTATCAAATAGTAGATTACTACCATTATTGGCTATTGTGTCTTTAGTATCTGTTCTATTCCACTGATCTACCACTCTATTCCTCAATCAGAACCAAGCAGTTTTAATTACTGCTGATGTATAATACAGTTTAAAATCTGGCATGGCTAAGCCACCTTCCCTAGCATTTCTTTCCATTAATTCCCTTGATATTATGGACCCTTTGCTCTTCCAGATGAATTTTGTTACAATCAATTTGTGATAATTTGATTGGTATGGCACTAAATAGCAAAATTAGGTTGAATTGTCATTTTTTTTAATATTAGCTTGGCCTAAAGTTTAGCAATGAATGTTTTTGTCCAATTATTTAGACCTGACTTTATTTGTGGGAAAAGTGTTTTTTAACTGTATTTATAAAATTTCTGTGTTTGTTTTTGACAAGTAGATTCCCAAATATTTTATAATGTCTACAGAAATTTTAAATGGAATTTATCTTTCTATTTCTTACTGTTGGGCTTTGTTAGAAATATATAGGAATGATGAGGATTTATGTGGATTAATTGTATATCCTACAATTTGTTATTTAATATTTCCAGCAGTTTTTATAACTTGATTCTGTCAAATTTTCTCAGTATCTCATCATGCCATCTTCAAAGAGTGATAACTTAGTCTCCTCTTTCCCTATTCTAATTCCTTCAATTTCTTTTTCTTCTCTTATTTCTAAAGCTAGCATTTCTAGTACCAAATTGAATAACAGAGGTGATTGTGGACATCCTTATTGGACCCCCAATCTTGTTAGAATTGGATCATCCTAATTACATATAGTACTTACTAATGGTTTTATGTAGATGTTACTCACCATTTTGAGGAAGACTCCATTCATTCCTATGCTTTTTAGTGTTTTTAATAGGAATAGAATGGTATTACATTTTTCAAAAACACTTTTCTGTATCTATTGAGATAGATAATCATATGGTTTCTCCTAGTTCTGTTGTCAATATGATTGATTATACTGATTTTTTTCCTAATATTAAACCAGCCTTGTATGCCCTGAATAAATCCTACCTGATCAAAGTGTATTATCCTCATGGTAAGTTGCTGTTATATTTTTGCTAATATTTTGTTTAATATTTTTGCATTTATCTTCATTACGGAAAATGGTCTATAATTTTCTTTCTATGTTTTTGCTCTTCCTGATTTAGGAATCAGTACTGGAGTTGCATCATAAAATGAATTTAGTAGGACTCCACCAATTTTTCCTAAGAGTCTATAAAATATTATAATTAATTTGGCTTTAAATGTATCATAGAACTCATTTGTAAATCCATCTGGCCCTAGAGATTTTTTCCTAGGGTTTTCATGAATGACTTGTTCAATTTGTTTTTTTGAGATGGGGTCATTTAAGTATTTTACTCCCTCTTCTGTAGGGCAATTTATAGTTTTGTAAAATTTCATCCAATTCACTAAGATTGTCAAATTTATCAGCATATAATTGTAATGGCAAGTCAAAAAGTTCTTAGGCCTTTGTTTCAGCTACTTAAGTATTTGGGATCTTGTTTACATTCAAGTGTCATTGAGACATGTCCTGTTTATATCAAGTCTTTTTTAAGAAACTGAACTTGTGAATCCCCAAACTTGCGAACCTCAGAACTTGTGAGCTCCTGCTGCTGATGGAACAGTAAGGGGCAGCACAGGAAGAAGCTTAATGACCATGTATAAGGAGAAACTCAAGCTGGGAGAGAGCAGAGCTGAGAACAGAACACTTGTGGTGACAGAACTGAGAAGGGAAACTTTGTGGTAGCAAGGAACTCTGTCTGCTCTATTTGTGTTGACTTTCTTTGCAATATTTTGCACAGAAGCCCTGGGACCTTACTGGAAGCCCTGAAAAAATATTTTCTTGTTGTCTGTTTACAGAAATCCTGGAGGAGGGAGTCTCAGGTCCTGGGACTGTACTGGGATTTGCCCTGAGTTCTCGGACCTTGAATGTGGTTTTGTGTTGATTTCATAGGCAGATAGTGAATTGATAATGGTGGCAGCAACGTGTATGAATACTGTTCTGCCTCTGCAGAGCTTTGTCCTCCCAGAAGCAGAAACTGTGAAGGACTTCAGGTGGATTTGACATCATTAGCTTCAGTGTTGAATGGGAACTGGATGAGGACCTGTATTGGGGAGCTTGACTACGAGCTGCACAAGGACCTGGGAGCTACCTACCTGAGAATCCAGAGAGTGATTGAGTGGATTCATGCAGGACCTGGATGCATGGAGGAGGAAACATGGAGCCAGCCTCCAGGAAAGAAGGAAAAGACCTCTATTTGGTACTTGATGCTGACTAAGAAGATCATGATTTACTGTGGCAAGGGGTAGAGAACTTTGACCTTTCTTCTTTGTGTCCCTTAGGGAGAATTGCTCCTTATGAATGATTGAGTTAAGGACATACTGAATGATATCTTTTGTTTAAAACTATTTGGCCACTTGAGTGACAAAGTCTTATGTCATAACATTGTGAATGCTGTACTTTGGTTTTTGTCAATGTTTTGTCTTAGTTTGTTACTGAATAAATAAAGAGTTCACTATGCTATGTAATCAGAACCTTGAAGCTGTTCACAGCAGCAGTTGTCTGAAAAGTTGCTCATGTTTGGGTTTACAATAATTGGGCAAAACAGCTAACATTTTAATTAACATCCTAATTAAAATTTTAATTTCCTCTCCATTTGATGTAAGTTCATCTTTTTTTTTTATTTTGGCAGCAGTAATTTAGTTTTCTTCTTTATTTTAATCAAATTGACTAAATATTTATCAATTTTATGGGTTTTATTTTTCATAAATCCAGGTCTTAGTTTTATTTATTAATTCAATAGTTTTCCTAATTACAGTTGTGTTAATCTCTTCTTTGGTTTTCATTATTTCTAATTTTGTACTTAATTGGGGGTTTTCAATTTGTTCTTTTTTCTAACTTTTTCAGTTGTAGATCCAATTCATTGATCTTCTTTTTCTCTATTTTATTCAAGTAAACACTCAGAGATATAAAACTTCCCCTAAGAACCACTTTTGCTGCATTCCATAAATTTTAGTATGTTTGCTCATTCTTGTCATTTTTGTGAATGAAGTTGCTGATCGTTTCTACAATTTGTTGTTTCATCCACTCATTCTTTAAGATTAGATTATTTTGTTGCCAATTAGTTTTTAGTCTGTTTTTCCATGGTCCTTTATTACATACGATTTTTCTTGCCTCGTGATCTGAAAAGAATATTTGTAATATTTCTGACTTTCTGCGTTGGATTGTGAGATTTTTGTGCCCTATTATATGGTCAACTTTTATGTTTGTGTCATGTACCACTAAGAAGAAGATTTCTTTCTTTTCATCCCCATTCAGTTTTCTCCATGAGTCTGTCATATCTACTTTGTCTAAAATCATATTCACCTCCTTAACTTATTTCTTGTTTATTTTGAGATTCCACTATTTCAGGGTTTTACACTGGGATAATATTCTCTGGCCTTTTTAGGGTCAAAAGGGAGGATGAGTGCAGCTACAGTTTACTACACCATCTTGGCTCCCAGAAATTCTTGTAGGTGATTTTTAATCATCTATGGTGTAAGCTGCTAGCTCCAGGAGCAACTGTGGCTGCAGCTACAGGCCCCATGCTTGTCTCTTACCCAGCTGTGACAGACCCATGCCCTATTGTGAGATGTTTGGGAATGGTCCCTGTAGTGTGTGAATCAGTTCACCCATGCTCCCTCCAGCTTCACTGTGGTTGGTTCTGTGAGGTGCAGCTCACATGCTCCCAAGGGACTGCTCTTTGTGTCCTTCCTGTCCCACCTCTCCTTCCCCCACACATGGCTCACTAAATTCTACCTGAGGATTTTCCATGTTGTTGACCTAGACTGGAAATCTGCCACACTCTGTCTCCTAATGTAGTCTGCCATTCTAAAATGTGCTTGAATTCACTTTTTGGAGGCAACTAAAGGAATTTATGGGTGAATTCAGGTGAGTCCCTGATTTGACTTCCATCTTGGCTCTGCCCCCTTCTACAAAAACTTTTCAATTTAATACAATCATAATTAAACATTTTGCATTTCATAAAGATCTCTATCTCTTGTTTTGTCACAAATTCTTCTCCATACATCTAACAGGAAAACTGCTCCTTGTTCTCTCAGTTTGCTTATAGTATCAGCACTTATCAGCATTTATATCTAAATAATGTAATCATTTTGATTTTATTTTTGGTATACAGTGTAAGATACTGGTCTGTGCCCAGTTTCTGCCATGCTATTTTCCAGATTTCCCTGCAGCTTTTGTCAAATAGTGAGTTTCTTTGTGTTTATCGTACACTAGAATACTTTAATCATTAACTATTATATATTGTAAAATTTTCTATTTGGGTTTGATCTTTTTCTCAGGAAAGTCTGGAATTCTCATATTTGATTGAATGTCCATTCCCCCCTGGAATTTTGCCACATTCTGTCTCTTTGTGGATTCTGTATCTCCAGAATTAGTACAGATTCACTTTGTAAAATTATTTAAAGGAGTTTATGGGTGAGCTTGGGTGAGTACCTGCTTTCGTTCTGCCATCTTGGCTCGGCCACCCCACCCAGAGCAGCCATTTTTAAGGATCATACGGAATACCTCCTGGTGTGAGGAAAGAGCTTGAAAAGGTGCTCTCAGAGCAGCTAGGTGGTGCAGTGAATAGAACACAAGTCCTGGAGTCAGGAGGACTTGAGTTCAAATCTGGTCTCAGACAGAACACTAGCTATGTAAACTTGGACAAGTCACTTAATCCCTTCCTTCACCTCTATAAAAAATAAAAAGAAGAAAAAAAGATAATGTGTCCTACACTTATCTGCTTCACTCAACACTGGACTGCTTACTAAAGTAGGGAGAGATCACACCTTGAGGTTGAAACACTCAAAATGAATCTAAAATAACTTTTGGGGAGTTTTTTTTTTACTAAGTTTTTTTTACACTAACCATCAGTACATGGAATGTGCATACTCTTATAAACAATATGAAATCCAGTAGGCCTGAAAGATGAATAATTATTTTTGAGAGACAACTCATCAGGTATTACATCCAAATATGAGCCTTAATTGAAACAAATATGGCAAATGAAGGACAACTTATGGAAGTCAGAATAGTATACATATTTTTATGGAGTGACTACAGTAAATGAGACCAACATGAAGTTTATATGGGCTTTGTAAATGAAATTAATCTAGTCAAAAATCATACATGCAGCCCAAAAGGAGTAAATGATAGACTCAGGATAATTCAATTGCCATTTGCAGGAAATTGCATACCACCAATGTAAACCATGATGAACCATGATGAAGAATAGAAAAAGGAATATTTGAAGACCTTGATTATCAATGTTCTAAAAGAGGACAAACTGATACTTCTGGGTGATATTAATGAAGAAATAGGGGCAGACATTTCCATAGTGTTCCCAACAGAGGGCCATCAATCAGTATTCAAGCCATTGACCATATATCTCAGGATAAAATCAATCCCTCTCTAGTCAAACTTACAGCTGAAGGAGAGGTTTCGAATGTCATTGGGCTCTTCTCATGTGGTAAAGTGTGTGGTGCTGATTCTATTCCAGCTGTCATTTCAAAGGAAATAATTTCATTCATCATTACGAAAGTTCACTGCCATTTTCCAGATTATATGGCAAGGGGAAGTTGTTCCCAAGGAGTTCAATAATGCCTCCATTGTATAAATTTAATTACATTCAACCAAAAAAGGTTTGCACAAACAAAACAAATGCAACCAAGATAAGAAGGAAAGTAGAAATCTGAGAAACAATTTCTACAGCCAATATTTCTGATAAAGGCCTCATTTTTCAAACATATGAACTGAAGAAAATTTATAAGGACACAATTAATTTGCCAATTGCTAAATATTTAAAGGATATCATCAGGCAGTTTTCAGATGATGAAATTAAAGCTCTATATAGTTACATAAAATGTTATAAATTACTATGGAATAGAAAAAAGCCAAATTAAAACAACTCTGAATACCATTTCACACTTATCAGATTGCCTAGCATGACAAAACAGGAAAATGATAAATGTGTAGAAAATGTGGGAAAATTGGAAAAAAAATACACATTATTGGTGGAGTTGTGAAGTGGTTCAGCCATTCTGAAAAGCAATTTGGAACTATTCTCAAAGGCAATGAAGCTATGCATATTATTTAATTCAGCAATATCACATCTAGGCCTACATCCTAAAGAAATAATAAAAAATGGAAAAATACATACATGTGCAAAAATATGTATAGCATCTCTATCAAGTCAAATAATGGGAAATTAAGAGAATGCTGATCAATTGATGAATAGTGTATATGAATGTGATGAAATACAATTGTGCTATAAGAAATCATGAGCAGGTGGATGTCAGAAAAAAAAAAGATTTACATGAACTGCTGTTGAGTGAACAGAACAGTGAGACCAGGAGAACAGTGTACACAGTAATTGCAACATTATGTGATGATCAGCTATGATTGACTCAGTGCTTCTAAGAAATGCAATAATCAGAGACAAATACAAATGACTTATGACAAAAAGTCAATCTATGTCCAGAGAAAAGACTATGGAATCTGAATGTAGATTGAGGCATTATATTTTCACTATTTTGTTTTGTTTTGTGACCTTTCCCTTTTGTTCTCTTCCTTCTTTCACCACATGAACATGACAACATTAAATATATTTACATGATTGCAGATACATAACATGTATTTGATTATTTGATGTCTTGGGGAGCAGGATGAGATAGAGGTTAGGGGAAAAAACTGAAACTGGCAGCCTAATAAAAATCTATTTAATAAAACTTTGGATGTAATTGGCAAAATAGGAAATATTATTTAAAAATAATACCTTCTTTGTCTTTCTCTATAAAGGTAAAGGAAATAGATTTTCCCATTACAATCAAATGGGGTGTCTCTCTCTTGGTCATTGCTGTTAAGATTCTTGTATGAGTTATCCTCAACAGGATAATTCTTCCCCTGGAAGATGGTCATCTACCTGACAGGTAGTGTGGCTTCAGAAAGGGATAAGGAACATAAATATGGTATTTGTTACCCAACAAATCTAGAAGTGTCAGGAGCAAAATACTAGTCTGCACATAGTTCTCATCAATCTTACCAAGGTCTTTGATACCATAAGTTGTGAGGACTTGTGGAAAATTACAACAAAATTCCATTGCCCAGATAAATTTCTGAGGATATTACAGTGTTTCACAATATCATTGGCCTGATTCGTGAAGAGGGACCATGCTCTCAAACAGGTTCGTATGGTTGCTACCTTGATTTTAGCACTATATTTTCATCACTGCTATCAGATGCCTTAAAAGAAAATGAAAAAAGGCAGCAAAGTCAGATACTACACTGTCAGTAAATCATTTAATTTGAAAAGACTACAATACAAGACTAAAGGAGAGGGAAATAAGTTGCATATATTTTTGTCTGTTTTCAGATAGTTGAGCACTCAATGCAGCCTCTGAAACTGAGAGGCAAAAAATTATGAATCAGTTAAATTCTGCTTAGACTAAGTTTGGCCTAACAATTGACACCAAGAAAACACTGGTTCTTTACCAGCTAGATCTACACTATTGATACATGGAACCATGAACTATGTCAAATGGAGATATGTTGACTGTTGTGGATAATTTCACTTCCCTTGGCAGTATACTTTCCAAGGGAATACACATAGATCATGAGGTTGATGCCCACATTCCCAGAGCTTGTTCTCATAAAACCTGTAAAGTCGACCAGTGCTATGCCAGGAAACTGAAACTCTTCCATTTGAGGTGTCTTAAGAAGATTGTGTAGATCTTCTTATAAGATAGAAGGTACCAGACAATGAGGTCTTTTCTCCAGCTGAACTGACTTTCTAATTCTATTGCAGACAGCACTACTCTTATGGGCTGCAATAGTAATCAAGTTTAGCAGATACTTAGCACATAGCAACTTAGGGCTAAGTAAGGAAGATGTGAGCCCTGTCCACTGTTGAGAAGGCATGAAATCCCCTATTGACCTGGAAGAAGGCTATTGGCTGAGACAGGAGGCCAGCGCTCTATATAAAGAAGGATTCTAGAGACAGTGACAGAATTGGAATTTTCTTGTGGAGGAAGAAGGATTGTCTCAGCATCTGGGAGCTGGGATGCTGGAAGTGAGTTGGAGTTTTCTTGAGAGAAAGAGAGAGAGAGAGAGAGAGAGAGAGAGAGAGAGAGAGAGAGAGAGAGAGAGAGAGTTTCTCTCCCAGCATCTGGAAGCTGATTGTGAAAAGAGATGGATTGTTCCTGAGACCAGAATCTGGCAAAGCCATCCAAAATGCCGATATTCCTTCTGGCTCCTAGGGCCAGCTGAACTGCTGGAAGACTGAAGAAGCATGACCAGGATAAGACTTTGTTAATTCATGGCCTGGCTGATCCTTGAGTTCCAGGTAAGAGAAATGGTGAAGGGTTTGAGATGTGCTGGACCCTGTAAACTCC
Organism: Pseudocheirus occidentalis; assembly: GCA_028646575.1. Lineage (NCBI taxonomy): Eukaryota > Metazoa > Chordata > Mammalia > Diprotodontia > Pseudocheiridae > Pseudocheirus > Pseudocheirus occidentalis. Next base: position 155,166,615 of record CM053599.1, on the reverse strand, counting down.
AGTGTGTGCTGGGGATTACCTTGAGGATTGGATGAGGACCTGGGAGCTGTCTGCTTCTATATCCAGCTGACTGTTTCGTGGATTCAGAAGAGAGCTGGGACCATGGAAGGGGATCCAGGGAATCAGAGAGACCACCCAGATTCAAGATGAAGAAAAGATATCCCCTTGGATGAAACTGAGTGGGTAACAGGAGCTGCCTGTAAAATTCAGTGTATAGCAGGAACTGCTGGGAGGAATGGATAAGGACCTGGGAGCTGTCTGCCTGTGAATCCAGGTAATTGCTTGGTGGATTTGGGTAGGAGCTGGGAACATGGAAGGTATCCAGGGAATCAGAGAGACCACCCAGACTCAAGATGAAGAAAAGGCCTCCCCTTGGACAAAGATGAGGTTTGCTGGAAAACAAGGAGTGGAGGCTTTCTGTGGTTTTCTAATGACTGTATTAGTGACTAATGATATTTAGTAATTGGGAATCTAGCTTAGTGACTGACTGCTAGATGAGTAACTGATTAAGTTAATGGTTGCCCCTTGAGTGGAAGTTTGATTATTGTATAGTGACTGATTAAGTTTATGGTTGCCCCATGAGTGGAAGATTGATATATTGTGAATTGATTGACTGAATGATTAAGTGAGAAGTGTTTCCCACTTAGGGAGACCAGGCAATTATTATTTTGCTCCTTGTTCTAAATATTGTGGCCACTGTAGTGAAAACTGTGTAGCCATTCTAATGTTAACCTCTCATCAGTCAAAAAATAGTGCTCCCCACACTTCCTGTACTTTCCATCTCTAAAAATATTCTTAATAGCTGATGGAATATGTAAACAGTTTTTTCCCCTGTATGATCATTCCCCTCCCCCTCCACAAATGCCTGATATAATCTAATGAGTGCTGGCACAAGTCCCATAGGATACTAACTGACTGGGGTTTATCCTTCTTACATTTTAGCTCCCTTGCTTCAGCCATTACTGGCAAATGATAACAGAAATGAATTATCATTTATTGGAGAGCCCCTATTACATATGAAAATTTCTCTGGTTATTCTCTGAAAATTGAATATTTCTTAAATGTGGCATTTCAGGTTTCAATGATCTTCTTCATTAAGGGATTGCAGGGCTTATAATATGATATTCTAGAGATCAAAGGATCTGGGATTAAAACCAAGAGTCAACTACCGAACAAAACAAATATCATACTTCCAGGGAAAATATGGCTCTTCAATAAATATAACACTTTCAAGCATTCTCGAAGGAAAGACCAGAGCTGAACAGAAAATTTGACTTTCAAATACAAGAATCAAGAGGAAAAAGGTAAACAGTAAAGAGAAATCATTAGGAACTCAATAAAGTTTAACGGTTTACATTGCTACATGGAAAGATAATATTTGTAACTCATGAAGCTTTTATTCAGTATTAGAATATTGAAGGTTATATGTGTCTGTATGTGTGTATGTGTATGCATATGTGTATACATATATGTTGTATATATATATATACAGATATGCATGCACATAGATCGAGAGATCAAGAGATAGGTTGATAGATCGATAGATTTGAATTATACATATATATAAACAAATACATATATATGCTAGATATGTGTGTATATACATACACAAATCTACACAGATGATGAATAGATAGATAGATAGATAGATAGATAGATAGATAGATAGATAGATAGATAGATAGATAGAGGTAGACAGATACATATGCACACATATACATATAGAGAAATAGATAAATACACATATGTGTATGTGTGAATGTATCTGTATGTGTACATATGTTTAGATATTAGGGTGCACACATATGTATGTATGTATTTGAGTATATAGGTGTGTGTATATGCGTGTATATGTATTCATGGACAGAAAGTAGCGGGTGAAGTGAATATGAAGGGATGATATCTAAAAAATAAAACTGAGGGAGTGAGAGAGGAACATATTGGAAGAAAGAGAAAGGGAATGATAGAATAAGGTAAATAATATCACATAAAAGAGACAAAAGAAAGCTGCTACAATGGAGGGGAAGAGCAGAGAGGTGAAAGGTAATGAGTCAATCTTATTTTCATGGAATTTAGCTTAAGGAGGGAATAATATACAAACTCAGTTGGTCATTTTACCCAACAGGAAAGTATGGGGGGAAGAATTAAGAGAAGTGATAATTGAAGGGAAGGCAGATTTGGGGAGGGAGTAGTTAGAAGCAAACACTTTTGAAAAGGGACAGGATCAAATAGGAAAATAGAATAAATTTGGGCTAAGATAGGTTGGAGGGAAATATAGATAATTTTTCACAATATGAATACTATGTAAATATTTTGCATGACTACACATGTATAACCGTTATCAAATTTCTTGTCTTCTCAATGGGGGTGTGTGAGGAGAGAAGAAGGGAGAGAATCTGGAACTCAGAGTTTTTAAAACAAATGTTACATTTTTATAAAATATACAGGCAATGGAATATAGACATCCATTTGCCCTAAAAGAAAGCAAGGCATAAGGGTGCAAGGAGGGAAGATGGGGGGAAAAGAAGAAAGGGAAGACTGAGGGAAGGGATAATCATTATGCTTGCCATGTTGGGGTGGGTGGTAGGGTAGAGATGGGAAGCAAATTTGAAACTCAAAATCTTGTGGAAGTGAATGTTGAAAACAAAAACAAATAAATGAAAGGCAAAAAGAACCCCTGAGTTTTCACATAGATAAATGTAAAAAAAATCTTTTGTGAGCTCTTCCAAGAATACTTTTTGAAGTTGAAACCAGTTTATATTCCCCTTTAAGGTTTCAGATATGAGTAGAGTGTCAATTCTGTCCTCTTCAGAGTACGTATCCTGACCTTCCTGGTTGCCATAATAAGATTCTATGGTCTTTGTTTTTCCAATTTGTTTTTTTTTTCCCATTGTGATTGTCTATTTTCTGACTTTCAAAGTGGATCTTTTTTGTGGGGTACAGGGGGCTATGACCCACAATTCTTGTCCTGGGAACTAGGGCCTGGTAACTGGCTTTGTGTACTGTGTCCTCTGATTCTGTCAGTTAGAGAATATTTAATGATGCTGCTCAACTTGCATAGAGATGGAGCTGGCTGAACTCTACTAAGGTCAATGCCAAAGCCAAGGCCGGGTCTTCCTGTGTTTCCCTTGGTTTTACCCTGAGGCTCACAGTGTGAGGTGTGGGGGTAGGGTAATCTGGCTGCTTTAGGTCTCTACTTCCTTTTCTCTTGGCTAGAGCTCAAGCGAGTTTAGCTTCTGTACTGAGTACTACACTGGCATCTTTTGATTTCTCTGGCTATTCCAAAGCCTGCCTGGGATCCTGGTGTTTGTGCTTGCTGGCTCTACTCCCTTCGGTATCAGGATCTCCTATTGGTCCATTGAGGTGGTACTTGCTGAGATGACCCCCATGATGCACTGGTCCCCTTCAGTCACAGCAAGAAGGTCCCTTCCTATAGATCTCCCTAGCTTCCCACTGATACAACTAGCTCTTTTAGGTTCAAGGAGAAATATATTCAAACATAAAGGAAAAGCCTGTAAAATAACAAGAACAGATTGCGGAAACATCAGAAAGAAATGCTACAATCTGAAAAAAAAACCAATGGACCTCTAAATGTTACCCAAAATGACGCACAATGAAAAGTTGAGTGAAATCATCCATGAAATAAATTGTATAATCAATAAAGGAGTGATATGTTAAGTAAAAGTACAACTGATTTGAAAAGGTTATTCAACATGCAAGAACATGAAGTAACAGAAATAAGCAAAATGGAAATTAATGTTCAATATCAAGAAGACAAATTACTGCATCCCTATAAAGTATTAAAAGAAATTAAGTTATTGGGTTAAAGATTTTCAAAAAAAACCATTGAAAAATTTCTTTCTTAATTGTATTTTATTTTTTAAATGTACAGAAGTATATTTTTTCTCCCTTCAACATCTCTTCTCAAAGGAAGAAAATATAAAAAAAAAGAAAAGAAATCTCCTGTGAGAAAAATAAGCAAATTAATCTCTAAGTTAAAGTAAGCAATCTCAATTCCTACAGTGGTTATGATATATACATATACATACACACATATGCATGCATACATATATGCATGTATATACAATATATCAACATAAAGAAATATACATGTATACATATGTGTGTCTATATATGTATAGATACACAGATAAATACATCAGCATGTATACAGATTAAGATGTGTGTGTGTGCCTACACCTATATATGATTTAATTTGTGCCCTGAATCTCTGGCATGAGATGGGCAGCATGTTTACTCATAGGTCATTTGAAGTAATTATTTGTCTCTCTATTGATCAGAGACCTTGATTCTTTCAATGTTCTTCAATTTTGCAATATTTGTCTTACTACATTTATTATTGTCATGCTTTTGAACACTTTGTTGTCATTCTTCAATTGCTCAGTCATGTCAAAGTCTTCAGAACTCCACGGGCCATACAGTCCATGGGGTTTTCTCAGCAAAGGTAGTGAAGCATTTTGACATTTTCTTCTCCAGTAGATTCAGGTAAATAGAGATTAAGTAATTTGCCCAGAGTCACATAGCTAATAAGTGTCTGAGACCTGATTTGAAATAAGATCTTCCTCACTCCAGAACTAGTAGTCTATTCACTGAACCAACTAGCTGTTTCCTCCTCTGAATTAATTCATACAAATTTTCCCAAGTTTCTTTAATCTTTACTATTAATTATAGCACAATGGTATTCCATCATATCATGTCATATTTCATTCATTCCCAATTGATGAGAACCCCTTAATTTCCCCTTGGTTGCAACTTTTAAAAGTATAAATTAACTATATATGCATGTGTGTATGCATGTGTGTATACACATATACAATTTATATATTATATAAATACTTAAGCTTGGGCTTTATAAACTTATATTTGTATATAGTTATACATATAGAAAATGAATATATATATATGATATATGAATACATTAAAATTCACAAATATTTGCAAAGTTGCTTGTATTTTTCAGAAATATAAACTTACTTATAAAATATATAAATATGATGCATATAAATGCATGCTTCTGTTTACATATATTTTTCCTCTTTCAGTACCTAGAATTGATAATATTGTGAAAAGAGTATACATAATGTGGTAACATAGTTCTAAACTGCTTTCCAAAATGGCTGGACAAATTCAACATTATGCTATTTCCACCACGAAAGAGAACTTCTATAACTATGTATTTTAGTACATCTGGATCATTTTCCTTCTTCTCTAATCTCTTTGGGATGCAAACCTAATAGCAGTATTGCTTTGGGCATAGTTCCATGTTGTTCTTGAGAATGTTTGTAACAGTTCCATACTCCACCAACATTTTCTTAATGTACCTATTTTTCTCATCCTTCTACCCACTCTAACAATGATAAAGTTTTTAAAAGTTATATGCATCATCTTGCCCTATAGAATTATACACAGTTTAACTGTAGTGAGTTATTTATAATTACTCTTTCATATCTAACGTTTTATAAACCTTTTGAGTCTCCTGTTTTAAATGTCATTTTTTATTTAGCTCTACTTTTTTCCATCGGGTAAAATTGGAAGTCTTCTAATTAAATATCCACTTTTTTGCCTGAAGGATTATACTCAGTTTTTACTGGGTAAATTTTCCTTGCTCATAAAAGCATCTCCTTTGCCTTCCAGAGCATTATATTCCAAGTCCTAGAAGTACTTTAATATGGAAATCGCTAACTCATATGTTCCTAACTGTGGCTTCCCAATATTTAAATGGTTTCTTTCTAGATGTTTGCAATATTTCCTCTTTCACTTGGAAGTTCTGGAACTTTAAAATAAAATTCTTGGAATGTTTCATTTTGGGGATCTCTTCCAGGGGTGGTCTACAGGTTCTTTCAAATTCTGTGTTAGTCTCTGGTTCTAGATTCAGAACAAATGCCCTTGATAATTTCTTGAAATATGAAGTTTAGACTCTTTTCATTAACATGACTTTCAAGCAGTTCAATAATTTTTAAATGAACTCTTCTAAATCTATCTTCCAAGTCAGTTATTTATCCAATGAGACATTTCATTTTTTATTCTATTTTTCATTCTTTTGACTTTATTTCCTGAAGTCTTGTGGAATAATTAGCTTTCACCAGCCCAATCCTAATTTTCAAGGAATGATATTTTTCAGCGAACTTTTCTACTTCCTTTTTTGCTTCATTCCTTTTATTTTTAAAGCAGATCTTTCTTCAGTGAATTTTTGTGCCTCTTTTACCATTCAGCCAAGTTCTTTAAGATGCTGTTTTCTTCAGTATTTTTGTGCCTCTTTTACCTCCACTAAACTCTAACTGCACAAAATGCATTAAGTTCCTGCTTAACTTTTATTATGTAGAAAGTACTCCTCCAAACCCTACCCTGCTCTTTAATAGCAGAGTAGGTACCCAAACCCAGGGGAGGATAAAGCAGTTTCTTCTTACTTGATACCACTTTTATTCCTCAGATCCCAAGGAAACTTACTGATAACCAGCAGTGTCAAGTGATTCTGTCCTTTGTTAGGGAACACAATCTAAAGCTATTTATTTCTAAGGGCCCACCACCAGAGAGGTTACATTGCTGATGGTGAAATTCAGCAAAGGCTCAATTCAACAAAGCTTAATCCAAATTCTAAAAAAAATAAATACAACAAATTTGCTATAGTATTAGAGGGGACAAGGTCAAGGAACTTTAAAAATAGTTGGAAGGGTGGTACCCTCACAGAAGTAAACCATGAATCACAGACATACATTACTGCTTGCACTGGGTATGCTTGTGTTGTGGTGAAGGATTCAAGGTTCTTGATTCATAGATGTAAATGGTTCAATTCTTTGATGCATCAATCCTAGTCTAATTTCTTGTAGATTCATCTTTACTTACTTTATATCCAGTACCTTGTGAGTGCTAATATATGATCTAATTTTATCCTTATTATCTTATTTTTTAATGTATTGTAGGGGGGGAAAATTTGTAGAAAATTACTCTACCATATGTGTAATGACACCTGTATGCCTGTCTAGATCTATGGCCATATATATCTCTCATCTGTCTTTCTAGATATCTATATAAACACACACATGAATACATGTACATATTACATATACACAAAGATGTGTGTGTATATATATATGTATATATGTATATATATATATACATATATACACACACACATATATGTGTTAGGATAGATTGTGGATAGAAAGATATGTAGATAGATAAATAAATAGATATATAGAGAAGGACAAATGTGTGGGTATAGACATACATATTTTTTTCCTACTTTTTGTAGGATGAGAGGAATCTTTTAATAAAATATGAATAAGACTCAATAAATCATAATCCTTTTATTCTGTGTTGGTATAAAAATAAGAGAAATAAAGATAAGACATTATTTAATATACAAAGGGGAATTATTTTCAATGGGGAAAAAAGCAGCAATGAAAAAAAGTCTTAGATATTAGTTCTGAGTTGGCACTTTGGATTCCAAGACCCTAATGAAAAGGTTATGAACAATTCTTACTGTTTTTAATTCTCAAATAGCAAACTTTCTATTTTAAAGACTTGTGAAAAAAAAACAAGCCAATAATATTTAACAGTTTTATTCACACTGTTAACAGCCTGGATTTTACTTGTATGTGAGACTCAGCAGGATCATAAGAAAATTACATCCCAATAGTGAAATATTAACAGCCTAATCACTGGGGAAATGACTGCAATACAACAACAAATATACCTAGGCATCCAGATGACTTAGGTCAAGATTTCAAAAGATTTAACATTTTGTCAGAAAATGGTACTCCTAAAGGTATACATTTCTACTCTTTACCATTCGTGTTTCTGTAAATCTTCTATAAGAACTAGAAGGTTTCTCTGGATCTATTATTTCATAGGGAGAGTAAAATAGGTTAACTATTCATCTATTATCTCTGATTTTTGATACATGACTGGCTAACTTTCTATACCAGTCAAACATATTTGATGATGTACTTTGTGTTACCATTTCCTACTGAACCAATATGACATGACAGTAAAAATTCTTTATAATATTAAAAAAGTTGAGATAGAAATTAATGAAATTACAGAACACTTAATGCAATATGCTTTGATCTGTTGGAAGTCAGGCCCCAAGAGATGTAAATCACATGTTTTTGCCTAGAATATAATTATAGAAAAAACATGTGTAACACTTACCAACTGCTTCCCCACCCAGACCCATAGCACCATTCCCTGCTTAGAGTTCAAAGTTAATCTATCGTCACTCTTGGGATATTTTTCTATAACGATTCTCATACTTCTCCCCATACCTGGCTACTATTTGTCCATATTTCTTCTCATTAGAAGCTAAATCAAAAATAGGAAGAAGAAAAAGGAAAGGAAATTTGCATCTCATATTTATAACTTACTATTCAACTAAAGATAAAACTTGATGAGAGAAAGACACGTATTTATTAAGCCTAGTGTTTTATTCACACTCTCTTTTGGAAATTTTACTTAGCGGCACCTTCCTACTTCTATAACTTATAATTACACATCAGAAACAAGATTCATACATAATCAGAAACAAGATTCAAAAGACAGCAAAGATGGCAAAGTAAAGTCATGGATTCACTGAGCTCTCAATCAAACCCCTCCAAATACAATTAAGTAATGAAATGAAACAAATTTTAAAGCAGCAGAACAAACAAAAAGACAAAGAAAAACAATTTTACAGTCCATGACAATTTAAAATTTCAGCACAAAGGGTCTTTTGCACCAGATAAAGAGAGGAACACAACTCAGCACATTCCACACCAGTGCAAACCAGGCCACATCAAACTAGGAGCTGGCCACTGGGTGACTAAATCAATAGCAGCAGTGGCAATTTCCAGATTCCTTAGCCAAAAGTTTACAAAGACAGCTCAGAAGATCAAGCAGTAAAGTCTGTCATACCTGGGTGAGTGTGGGGCACAGCCTATCACAGGCCAACCTAGCACAAATCTAGCCCTAGAAAATGAGGATCAGGCCTTGGGTGTCACTGAATAAGCAGTAGGAGCTGGTTCTTAGAGAGCTATCAGTCCACTGAAGGAAAGGGAGAAAAACCTCATCAGAAAAAGATTACAGGATTCTTATTGCTGAAAGAGAGGCAACACTCTGTGGCTTTCCCTATACTTGGATTCAGGTCACACTCCTGTATGGCATTTCCAGGGTCAGTAGGAACACTAGCACAACAGAATTTGATGGTTACAGTGGTTTGGAGAACCTAGGCACAGTTCCAGGGTAGAAAAAAAAATGCTTGTGGTCACTCAAAGAACACAGCACAGAACAGGATAGTAGCAAACACCTCTAGATTACACTGTATTGGAAAAACTGAAATCTGCCCCCCAGAATTATCTCTGAAAACACTGGCACCAAACCTCTGAAGCTTGGGACAGTGCACCCTCATCACTGAAAGCAGAGCCTTGCTGTAGCAAAGTGTTAAATGTCAAGTAATATGCTTGAAAAATGAGGAAAGATCAGAAACAAATGCTGGCCGTAGAAAGTACCTACGTTAACAAAGTAAAATAACTGACTGAAAATAAGACAACAAAGTCAAAGTTCCTACATCCAAAGCCTCCAAGAAAAACATGAATTGGTCTCAGGTGATGGAAAAGTTCAAAAAGAATTTTGAAAATTAATCAAGAGAGATAGAAGAAAAAATTGTGAAGAGAAATGAGAGATGGAAGAAAAATTCTGAAAAACAAGTCAACAGCTTGGGAAAGAAGACACACAGACACACATATACAAATACTGAAGAAAATGACAGCTTAAAATATAGATTAAGCCAAATAGTAAAACCAATACAACAAGAACAGAAAACCATGGTGTAAAAAAGAAAACCAAAGTACAAAAAGTCAATGAAGAGAACTTTTATTATATTGGCTCAGCCTACCCATGAAGAATCACTATTTTTCTGACTATTTAGATCTGACTTTATTTGTGTAAAAAAGATTTGGAGTATTGTTCATATAGTTGTTGGGCTTGTTTGTTCAGGTAAACTCCCAAATATTTTACACTATATCCTGCAGTTTTGTAAGAGTTCTTGTTTCAAGTAGTTTTTTTTTATTTGATTCTCAAGTATTTTTTAATTGTATCATCATATTATGGGAAAACAGTAATAGCTTTGCTTCTTTGTTGCCTATTCTGATTCCTTCTGTTTCTTTTTATTTTCTTACTGCTTCCATAAGAACATTTCTAGTACAGTATTGAATAATAATGGTGATGATGGACATACTTACTTTAACCCTGATTGTATTGGGGAGGCCCCTAGCTTATCTTCATTACAGATAATGTATGATGATTGATGATGATTTTAGATAAAAATAATTATCATTATAAGGAAAACACTATTTGTTCCTATGTTCTCTGGTGTTTTTAATAGCAGTGGTTTTGCATTTTGTAAAAAGTTTTTTCTATGAATTTATTGAGATAATAATAATTTCTTTTAGTTTTGTCATTGATGTAAACATTTATGCTGATAGTATTCTTAATATTTAACCAGCCTCCCTTTATTGGTATGAAGTCTATCTGTTCATAAAGTATTATCATGGTGAAAAATTTCTGTAATATCTCTGCTAATACCTTACTTTTTTATCAAAAATATTCATTAAGGAAATTGGTGTATAGTATTCTTTCTCTGTTTTGGTACTTGCCAGTTCAGTTATCTGCATTATATTTGAATCATAAAAGGAATATGAGAGACTCCCTCTTTCCCTATTCTTTCAAATACTTTATGTAGTATTGGAAATCATTATTATTTAAATGTTTGATACAACGCACTTGTAAATCCATCTGGCCTTGGATATTTTTCCCCCCTTAGGAAGTTCATTGTTGGCTTTTTCAATTTTTGTTTTTTAGTAAAATGGGTCAAGTATTATTCCTTTTGTAAATGTAGGCAAATTATATTTTTGTAAATATGTATGCATTTCATATAAATTGTCATATTTATTGGTATACAGTTGGGCAAAATAGCTTCTAATTATTGCTTTAATTTATTCTTAATGGGGGGGATTTACCCTTAACATTTTTGATACTGGTAATTTGATTTTCTTATTTTTTAAAATAAAATTAACCAAGAGTTTATGCATTTTATATTTTTTAATTTCCCAATTACATGTAAAAACAATTTAAACACTCCTTTTTAAAACTTTGGTTTCCAAATTCTTTCTCTTATGCTCTTCCCACCCCCCAATTGAGAAGGCATACAAATAGATGTAGGTTGAACATGCGTAGTCATACAAAACATTTCCATTGGGGTGGCTAGGTGGTACAGTGAATAGAGCACTGGCCCTGGAGTCAGGAGGACCTGAGTTCAAATCCAGCCTCAAACACTTAACACTTACTAGCCATGTGACCTTGGGCAAGTCACTTAACTCCAATTGTCCTCCCTTCCCCCCTCCAAAAAAAGCAAATAAAAACATTTCCATAATAGTCATATGGTGAAAGACAGTATTTCTCTCTATCTTATTACCCCTAATAGTTTTTTTTCTTTTCTCTCCCTCCTTTCAGTCTTTTCCTCCTTAAAAGTCTTTTGATTCAGTGTACCACCTCCCCTAATCTGCCCTCCTTTCCATCAATCCTGCCCAACTCATCTTGTCCCTTTCCACTCCTAATTCTATGTGGATAAAAACATATTTCTACATGCAATTGAGTGTGTATGTTATCCTCTTTCAAGCCAATTCTGATGAGAGTAAGGTTCACTCATTCCCCTTCACTTGCCTTCCTTTTCTTTCCACTGTTAAAGCTTTTTTTCTTGCCTCTTTAATGTGAGATAATTTACCCCATTCTATCTCCCCCTTCATCTTTCTCCCAGTACATTGCTTTCTCATCCCTTAATTTTGTTTTCTATACATCATTCCATCATATTGAACACATACCTGTACTTCTCTGTCTCTCTTTGTCTCTCTCTCTGTCTCTGTCTGTCCGTCTGTCTGTCTGTCTGTCCGTCTGTCTGTCTCTCTCTCTCTCTCTCTCTCTCTATATATATATATATATATATATAGAGAGAGAGAGAGAGAGAGAATATATATATGTATGCATGTGTGTATGCACATATGTATATGTATGTGTGTATGTATATGTGTATGTGCATATATGAGTGTGTGTGTATGTGTGTGTGTGTGTGTGTATTCTAACTACCCTAATAAGGAGAAAAATCTTATGAGTCACAAATATCATCTTCCTCTTCAGTAATGTAAATAGTTTAACTTTAACAAGTCCCTTTTGATATCTCTTTACTGTTTACCTTCTCATGCTTCTCTTGAGTCTTGTATTAGAAAATCAAATTTTTTATTTAGGTCTGGTCTTTTCTCAGAAACACCTGAAATTATATAAAAAAGAATAATAAAAAAAACAACTTCACAGAGCCAAGATGGCCGAGTAAGCAGTAGGTTGTTCTCACCATCTCTTGTTAATCCCCAAAAACCCTAGAACATATTGCCCTGGGAACAATCTTGGAACAGCAGGGTCAGCAGAAAGACACAGTGCAGCAGCCTTTTATCCCAGGAGTCTTGGGAAATTAACAAGAAAGATTCCCTCTTGTTGTAGTAGAAAAAGAGCAGAACAGGATGGGAGGCATCCCAGCAAGCCAGTGGCAAATCCCATCTCAGCAAACCAGCAGGAGATGATGAGCCCCAGGGTGGTGGAGCATGAAAACACCAACACCAGGAGTCTCCCTGGGCAAAGTCAGAGAAACCTGTAGACTTCAGCTCAGAGAACTACTAGGTATGTGTAAAGCCAATCAGCAATAGATTCCTGAGAGAATGCTACTGTGAAGAGCTTTTAAGATTCAGATTACACAGTATTAGTGAACACTGTTTACTCCATTACAAATCTTTATTCAGTACAGTGTTCACAGTTTCAACAGTTCGCAATATTATATACAATCTTCAGAACAAGGAAAGTATCTATATTATATATTATTACAGAAAGGAACAAGGAACAAGAGAAGAATCAGCTGGTTTCCCTAAGGGAGAAACCAGCTTCACAGTTTTAGATTCAATCAGTCAAGTCAGAGATCCAATCAATCCATTAACAATGGAATGACCTAGTTTCCCTACAAGGGAGCTGATTCAATCAACAATTCACAATATACTGATCTTCCACTCCTGGGGTAACCATTAACTTTAGCTTCCAAATAAAGTTCTTAGACAACCACATAATCCTTCAACCCCTTGATTTCCAAGAAACCTCAGTTTAGTCCAAGGGGAGGCCTTCATTTTGACTCTGGGTGGACTCTCTGATTCCCTGGATCCCCTTCCCTGGTCTCAGCTCCCTCCTGAGTCTGCCAGATAATCACCTAGATTCGGGAGCTGAAAGCTTACAGGTTCTCCTCCAGTCCTCAGGGATGAACAGCTCCCAGGTCCTTGTCCTCTGCAAACATCAGTTTCGTCCAAGGGGAAGCCTTTTCTTCATTTTGACTCTGGGTGGTCTCTCTGATTCCCTGGATCCCCTTCCCTGATCCCATCTCCCTCCTGAATCTGCCAGACAATCACCTAGATTCAGGAGCTGAAAGCTTACAGGTTCTCCTCCAGTCCTCAGGGATGAACAGCTCCCAGGTCCTTGTCCAGTCCTCAAGGCAATCCCCGGCAC
>CM053599.1:155126506-155152525 GCA_028646575.1 Pseudocheirus occidentalis | reverse complement strand
AGATGTCCTGTGTAATTACACAGGTACAGCCTGTATTAAATTGCTGCTTCTCCCAGTGGGAGTGGGTGACAGGGGAGGAATTGCAAGAATCTAGTATTTAAAGCTATACAATCAAATGCAACTGGGAAATAATACATACAGGGACAGGGGCAGGGAGCCCCTCCTTGCCCTACTAGAAAGCTAGAGGGGTGTTGGAGGAGGGCATAAAAGGGAACAGATTCTGGGAGGGACCTTACAGTGGGATCAATGTTCTGGGCTGGGGGCTAGGGGCAAAAATGGGAGAAAATTTGTAACTCAAAACCTTGTGGAAATGAATGATGTAACCAATAAAATAAATTAAAATTAAAAAAGAAAACAGAAAAAGAAGAAAATAATAATTATTTATTAGTTCAATAGTTTTCTTACTTTCAATTTTAATAAAATTAATTTCATTTTTGCTTTTTTAGGATTTCTTGTTTGACAACTAATTGGGGACCTCTAATTTGTTATTTTTTCTATTTTTATTTGTATCATCAATTTATTGATCTGCCCATTTTTCTCCTTTGTTGGTGCAAGAATTTAGAGGGCAAAAAATATTTTGTTAGAATCCCTGTTTCTGGTCAATTTCTAGGAGCCAAGATGACAATATAAACAGTAAATTACCAGAACTCTCTCATATTCACTTCAAAGCAACCATTAAATAGTGCCCCAAAGCAAATCCTAGAAGAGCAGAACCAGTAAAAACAATGGGGTGAAACAATTTTTTGAGCCTAAGAAATTTGGAAGGTACGCAGGAAAGGTCTGACTGACTCAGGTATAAATGGAGCACAGTCCAGGAGCAGAAATGTACCATCAGGTCTGTAGCAAGTAACACTTAAATAAACCAGTGTTAGACCCTGAGCTCCAGTGTGGTAGTGTAGGTGAACACCAACCCTAGAACCATCATGTGCCTGATCCAGGGGAAATGGCTTACTCTACCTTTTCCAATTGCCTCATGCTTCAGTGTAGCCCTTGGCAAAGAGACAACCCCTAGTGGCCAGAACTCCACATGCTTTAGTGTAGTAAAAAATAAAGAGGCAACCTAAGGCTATATTTCAGTATGTCCCCAGGAAAGAAGGAAAACTTCAGTGTCCAGACTTTCACATGATTTAATAGAACTCCAGGCAAACAGGTAAACATCAACTCTATAGGTGATAAAGCAAATGGGCAGTCACCAGTTCAGAGCCTTATCACATGCTTCAGCACAACCCTGGACAAAGATGTAGTGTCAAGTCATTATATCACGTGTTTCAGTGGAGCATCAGGGAAATGTAGATGTAGAAACACATCACTGGCCTCAGCACATACCAGACACAAGCACTAGGACTCTGGCTCAGCTCTGGTAATCTGCCAGACCCCCATGCCAGTCCATCCCCCTGCACACACAAACACACACACACTGACACTCACACACACACACACACAAACTGTCAGGTCAGCATCAAACAGAAGGGTCCTCTGTGGACCTCAGGGCTAGATCACTGCAGCAACAAGTAAACAAGCACCTGTAGCCCTGGGCACAAGAAACCTAAGATAATGTCCATTCCACACAAAGAGAAGAGCACATGCTTAAAAGAAAGGGAAAAAAAGGCCAAAAAAAGGTGAAAAAAAATCAAGAAAAAAATATCTGACCATAGAAAGTTATAATGGTGAAAGGGATGATTCAGACACAAGTTCAGACCGATGGGCAAAACCCCAAAGAAAAATGGGAAATAGCCTCTAGCCAGAAATAACTTATGGGAGAGCTGAAAAAAGCTCAAGATACATGTGAAAGTTTGAAGAAAAATGGGAAAATAAATGAGAGTGATGAAACAGAATTATAAAAAAGTCAGCAATTTGGAAAGAGAAAACAACTGCTTAAAAGGTAAAATGCTCCAAACGGAAAATGAGATATGAAAATTCACTGAAGAAAAGAGCTGCTGCTTAAGGAACACATTTTGCCAAATGGAAAAGACAGTACAGAACCTAATTGAGGAAAACAACTTCCTGAAAGTTGGAATTGGGTAAGTGGAAGCTAATGACTTCAAGAGACATCAAGAATCAATCACACAAATTCAAAAGTATATAAAAAAGGAAAGACAATGTACAATTCCTCACTGGCAAAAAAACCAACTGATCTGAAAAAGAGATCTAGGAGATAATATGAGAATCATTTGACTAGCTGAAAGCAATAATCAAAAGGTGGACCTGACTCCAGCTTTCATGAAATTCTCTAGGAAAACTGTCTGGAACCAGAGAGCCAAACAAGCATTGAAAGAATCCACCAATACTCTCAGGAAAGAGGTCCCAAGATAAAAAATTCAAGGAACATTAAAGCCAAATTTCAGTACTTCTAATTTCAATTTCACATGAATGAAAATCTTTCTGCAAACAAAACCAATGCATCCAGCATTAGAAGGAAAGCAGAAAGCTGGGAAACGATCTTCACAGCAAATTTCTCCAATATTTCTAAAATATGTAAAGAACTGATTCAAATCTATAAGAAAATAAGGCATTCCCCAATTTATAAATCAAAAAGAGGATTTTAATAATCAGTTGAATTAATTAAATGAATTAATTAAAACCATTTATAGACATATGTATAAGTACTCTAAATCATATTTTTTAAGTAAAAAAAGAATGCTTCAATCTGTATTCTGATGCCATCAGTTCTTTCTTTTGGCATAGGGAGAGAGAGAAAGAGAGAGGAGGGGGAGAAGGAGGAGGAGGAGGAGGAGGAAGGAGAAGAAAAAAAACTTATTGAGAGTAGGCACTATTTTGTTTTGTATCCATATATCCAACATCATCACAAAATATTCAATAAGTATTAAAGTGAATTAATTAAAGTTAATTTAGAGCTAGACCTGGGATACTAGAGGACAGTAAAGAGCTCAAATTGTTAAGTTTTATCATATTCAAATTATGCCTATGTACTTGTATAAATTCTCTACAGGAAAGACATTCAATGTCTGCATGTTTTGTTTTGTTTTGTTTTGTTTTTAACTTTCTTGACATAACATAGGAATCAAAAGATCATTTAGGACCACCAATTATTCCTAACTCTTTCTGTATGACTCTTCAATATACTTTACTTGTAATAACATTTTATTGAGAGATTGGGGTAGAAAGTTTGACTCTGTGCCTGTGCCTTCAACACCTTCACAATGATTTTCTGCTCCTCAATCAGGAAAACACGATTGATCCTGTCACGGACACACTTAGCACACATGGAGCCACCGTAAGCCCTGCTGACATGCTCTTTTGTCTTTGATAGCCTCATAAGAACTTTAGGTCTCACTGCACGAACACCTCGAAGTCTGCCTGGGCACACACCACAGGCTGATTTTGGTGCTTTTCCAACTTTCTTGGTATAAAGGTAAACAATTCTGTTACCTGGGGTTCATGACAGCTGAGTCTTGTTGGAAGCTGTATTGTAGGACAGCCTACAGTGGTATGTCAGACGCTGAACCATTTTTAAATTTCTGTCAGGTCTGTCACTGGAAGATCAGTATAGAAAATTTAAATGAGATTTCTTTGGTGTGGAGGGTGTGGAGCAAAGATGGCGGCATAGAAGCAGCAAGGTTTCACAGCTTGCACTTAGCCATCTCAAATACTCATAAAATATGACTCTAAACCAATTTTAGGGCTCCAAAAATTACAGAAAAATGCATCTCCACTGAAGGCAGCTTGGAGCAAAGGGAAAGTGGCAGCAGGCTGGGAGCAGAAAGCAGCACAGCCTGAAACTGTGGTTTGGCCCTGGGGTGGCCAGGACGAGTAATAGCTGGAGCTTTCAGGAGAGTGGAACAGTGGCAGCTGTGGCATTTTCCAGAATTATTAAGCTATGAGAAACAAGGACTAAGTGCAAGGTCAGTGGAATTCTGTTAAATTTGGGGCAGAAATGTGGTCCAGCCAAACTGCCTCCAAGGCAAGGAAGCAGCAGAAGTGGGGTCCCAGCAGTTGACCTCCATGCAGTTGCTTCAGAGATCCCAGCTTGCAGACTGCAGGGGGGCCAAGAATTCATTCAGAGAAAAAGTGCTCTTGCATTGAGCAGCATGGATCTGGATTGTGGTCTTGGGTGGTGGTCCTGTGGTGCATTTTCAGTGAGTCAAAGCTGGTAGGGGCAGCAAAAATATGGCACCCTCCCAATATGTCTGGCAACTGCCAAAACCCCCAGCAGTTTGGGACAGAGCTTTCCCCCTGGAAGCAGAGTTCTACAGAGATAAAAAATCAAGTAATTCACTGGCAACATGAGCAGGCAAAGGAAGCAAAGAAAGAAGAGCAACCAAACTGCAGAATCCTTTTTTGGGGACAAAAAGGATTAAGGCATATAATGGGAGGAAGACAACACAATCAGAACTCCCACACTAAAAGCTTCCAAGAAGCATGAAGACTGGCTACAAGCCATAGATCAACTTAAGAAGGATTTTTGAAAACCAAATAAGAGAAGTGGAGGAAAAATTGTGAAGAAAAATGATAATGATGCAAGAAAGAGTCAACAACCTGACAAAAGAAAATAACACCTTAAAAATAGATTAATTCAAATGTGGAAAGAGGCCCAAAAAGCCAATGAGGGGAAAAATGTCTTAAAAAGTTGAATTCACCAGTTGGAAAAAGAATCTCAAAAGCTCATTGAGGAGAATAATTCCTTCAAAATTAGAGTGGAGCAACTGGAAGCAAATTACTTTATGAGAAATCCAAATACAATTAAACAGATCCAAATAAATGAAGAAATAGAAAGCAATGTGAAATATCACCTTGAAAACACCACCGACATGGAAAATAGATCCAGAAGAGGCAATTTAAAAATTATTGGACTACCTGAAAGCCATGATCAAAAAAAGAACTTAGATAACATCCTTCAAGAAATTCTCAAGGAAAATTGTGCTGATATTTTAGAACCAGAGGACAAAATTGAACTTGAAAGAATTCACCAATCACTTCTTGAAAAAGATCCCAAAAAGAAAACTCCCAGGAATGTTATAGCCAGGATCCGGAGTCCCCAGGTAATGGAGAAAATATTACAGGCTGCCAAGAGGAAACACAATTAGGATAACCCAAGATCTGGCAGCTTCTACATCGACAGACTGAAGGACCTGGAATATGATATTCCTGAGATCAAGTGAGCTAGGATTAAAACCAAGAATCACCTAGCCAGCAAAATTGAGTATAATGTTCCAGGGGGAAATATGATCATTCAATGAGGTGGAGGACTTTCAAGCATTCTTGCTGAAAATAAAAACAGAAAAGAAAATTTGATATTTAAATACAATAAGCATGAGAAGGTAAACAGGGAAAATAAATCATAAGGAACTTATAAAATTTGAACTATTTACATGCCAACATGGAAAAACAGTAATTGCAACTTATGAAACTTTTCTCAATATGAGGATAGATGAAGGTAATACAAATGTATATGTTTATGTAGGAGGATTTATACATGTGCATGAACACATATCTGAGTATGTGTATATTATGTGCACATAGAAGTCACAGGATCAATTGAATAGGAAAGGACAACACTTTGAAAGCTGAAATTCCGAGGTGGGAGAGGATCAGAATGAGCAGAGACAGGGAGAGACAGAATGGGATTAATCATTTTATAAAGAAGAGGCTAGTGACAATTGTTACAATTGAGGGGAATAACAGGAAGGCAAAAGGGAAAGGGTGAACCTTACTCTCATTGAATTTTGCTTAGGGAAGCTATGATTAAACTTTATACTGGGTATCTTGCCACACAGGAGAGTAGGGAGGATGGGGATGAGAGGTGGGATGATGGAGGGGAGAGGAGGGTGGGGGGGAAGGGTTGCTGGAAGTACTTACTTCAGTAAAGGGACAGGGACATGGTAGAGAATAGAACAAGGGTGGGAGTGGGATAGGAAGGAGGGACATATAATCAGTCTCTCACAATATGTCCACTGTGGAGATGTTCTGTGTAATTATACATGTACAGCCTGTACGGAATTGCTTGTCCTTCCAGAGGGGATGTGCGACAAGGGAGGAACCAAAAGAATCTAGAATTTAAAGTTCTATAATCAAATGTTAAAAATATATATGTTTATTATTATTATTATTATTATTATTATTATTAACTACATGCAAATGGGAATTAAGATACACAGGCACTGGGGTAGGGAGACCCATCCTCCCCCACCGGAAAATCAGAGGGACGATGGGGACAGACATAGGAGTGAGCAGATTGGGGGAGGGACTATATAGTGGAATTGTTGTTTTGGGGTGGTGGGTAGGGGAAAGATGGGGAAAAAATTTGTAACTCAAAATCTCTTGGAATTGAGTGATGTAAACAAAACAAATTAATTAAAAAAAGATTTTACCGGTTTGGAGAACAACCCACTCTACCAATGTGGGTATAACAGTTTCTGTAATTTATATTCTTAGAAAGTTGTCTGAGAAAACTAAGTGTTAAATGACTTGCTCAGGATCACACAGTCAGTATGCTCCAAAAGCAATAATCTAACTCAGGATTTCTTGTTTCTGAGGGCAGCTGTAATTACACTTCACAATGATTCCTCCCTTTTAATTAAACACTAAACTTTATATGAGCGCGCGCACACACACACACACACACATGCACATGAACCCCACTCAGTCTTGTATTGTGCACCTTTTCTTCTATGTTTTCTTTTGGTCATAAAAGTAGTTTAAAATATTTTATCCATCTATTTTAAACTTTCTAAAAATTGGAATTATAAATTTTCTTCCTCTAACTTCTCCCCTGCTCATTGAGAAAGCAAACAATGTGATACCAATTATTTCTGTGTTATTCTTACAAATTCTCAAGGATATTTCTTTTTATTTTATACATTTTATAGCTCTCCAAAAGTCCCTTCTCCCCCCAAAACATCCCTTCTCAATTTTTATGTGTTGGAACATATGATTGCAGGGGTAAAAACATAAGATGGAACAGATGCCACTTTTGGTTTATAAGTGATGATAGTAATTTATGATGAGATATAACTGATCTTTGAATTCATATAGTTGAGTATACTCAGAGTCCAGGAAATTTGTGAGAATCAGAAATACGTATTGGAAAGTAGAAAAATAATCATGGAGTTTTGGTTTGTTAGGAAAAAGCTTCTGGCTGAGATCAAAGGTCCTCCAGACCTCTGAGAAGGAGCTGGATTGTGCAGGAAACTGATAAAGTATAAGGCTCTATTGAGTCATGTCATGGCTGGCTGCCCAGAAAAGTCTTGACAATTTCTCATTTCCAAGATTTTTTTTTTACTTGCTCTCTATACTAAAACATTGATGTGTTTATGACTATTAGGTTAAAGTGTGCAAAAATCAACATTTAACTTAACTGTTGCCTTTCAGTGCTGTGCTTGGCTATAACTCTTCAATGCAGGCATTTGGGAATTAGTCAGTTGAGCACAATTGCTCAATTAACTCAGAAACTGGCCCATTCTGGATATTTTATTAAATATTTTTGCTTTCTCAAAGACATTATATTTTGACTAAACATTCATTTTTCATATAAGAGCTATTACCTTTGGAGAAAGATTCATTAACCTTAAGTGTATTTATGTCTTCATCTTTTCAATTATTTTTACCAAAATAAAAACTACTATAACTCTTCTAAGGAGCACTACTTATCTCTAAAGAGTGATAAACTAATTTCTTCCTACGTAGTTGAGGTTTATTGGATATAAAGAAGATATCTTCATCTTCAACTATGTAGTTTTACTTGTATTTCATAATAGCCTTGAGAGTAGTTTCTGAACATTCCTCTTTAAAAATCTTCCTCTTTTATTACAGTAGAATTAGTGAGTCACTTAAAAAAACTGATTTATTTTTACCGGAAGTTTGTTCAAGAAATATTTATTAGGGATCATTTGGCTCTTTCCCAATACAGATACTTTATTAAAGTCTCTTGTGAAAAAATATGGTATTTGGAACACTCTGTAGCCCACTTTAATGATCTTTTTGAGCTTTAAAAGAGAGCTCTTTTGGTCATATTTTCTTCCAAATGCTTCTGCTTCTCCTCAGTATTAATTTCTTGCAACTTAAGTTTCAAGAATACACAAAAAGGAATGACCAAGGCACCTAGGTCATTCTGGTCTATGCACTCTTTAACTTTCATTAATTATTTGATTTTCCTTTAATGCAGTCCTTTCATGAAAGATTAACCAGTAAATAACTGGTTTTGAGTTCAGAAACGGATGTTTATTCAACAGCTCTTTCTCTTTGTCATTCAAATCAGGATAGGAGTGTACAGGTTTCTTTAATCTATTACCTAAGTTTAAATATTGCACATCATGTCTTATTAATGTTTTGCTTTGTTGTCTCCTCTTAATACATGTTTTTATCTACTATTGGCAAAATTATTTCCTCATTTTAAAGCTGAAATTATTTGTGTATCATTTCTAGGTCTCAAACAGAATATACAATTCCTTCCATGTGAGTAATTCCATCATCTTCAAATGAATGCATCAGATAAAAGATTTCATTGCAAGAATGAGATGAGGGAAAAACACTTCCTAGCCCTTATCCAGGCTGAATTTCTTTCATAAGCTCTGCAATGCTGTCTAGATTTGAAAAAGCCTGGAATGTGTTTAAATGTTTGTGATACTACCATAAAAGTCAAATCTATCATCTGGTTCAGGTGTTCAACTCTCATTAGGCTCAATAGCGCTGAATGTGAAGTTATCTAATGTTTTCTAGCTCTTTGTTAAAATATTGAAGAATGTAAAATTTCCAAAATTTGGTAATTCCACAATACCAGTTTTCAATGATGTCTTAAACTTGCCCCCTTTTGTGTGTTTCCCTATGGGCTAGATATTTCTGAAGCAGTGGCTGTGAAACAGATATTCCCTTTGTGGTGGGGAATGAATTTAGATGCGATCAGGAAGTAAGTAATTTATTTATTATCAAAAGCAAAATGTGGGAGAGATTTCTGGGATCCAAGATGGTGGAATAAGCAGCAAATCACCCTAAATCTCAAACATTCACCACCTAACGACAGTAAAATATTGCCTCCAGAAAAATCCTGGAATAGTAGAACCAATACAAAGACTGGGTAAAACAATATTTGAGTCCACAAAACATGGAAGATCAGCCAAAAAAACAACAAACAAAAAGACTCTAATCATAGAAAGTTATTACGGTGACAGGGAAGATGAAAAAATGAACTCTGAATTTCATACAATAATGTCAAAACAGCCATGAACAACACTTCCCTTATCTCACCCTCCCCCAAATGTCCCAAGCCCTTACCAGACAATTCTGTATTTTGGCTACTATATTCCTTGTCATTTTCAACTTGGGGTCTCTTTCAGGACATGATTGGTAGATTCTTTGGATAACTAATTTACCCCCTGGTTCTAGAACAGCAGCACTGTTTTCCTTGATGATTTCTTGAAAGATGCTATCTAGATTCTTTTTTTGATCCTGGCATTCAGGTAGAAAAATAAATCTTAAATCATTACTACTGGATCTATTTTCCAGGTCAGTTTTCTTCCTAAGAAGTATTTTATGTTTTCTTTTATTTTTCATTCTCTTGATTTTGTTTGACTGTTTCGTGATTTCTCTTGTCGTTAGCTCCTACTTGTCCAATTCTGATTTTTAATAAAGTGATTTCTTCAGTTAGCTTTCATACCTTGTTTTCCATTTGGTCAATTTTACTTTTTAAGGAATTTTCTTCACTGAGTTTATGCTCCTTCTTTCCCATTTGGCCAATTCTTCTTTTTGAGAAATTGTTTTCTTTTTTTTTTTTCCTTTTTGGAGGGCAGTTGGGGTTAAGTGACTTGCCCAAGGTCACACGGCTAGTTTTTTGTATTAAGTGTCTGAGGCCAGATTTGAACTCAGGTACTCCTGACTCCAGGGCCAGTGCTCTATTCACTGCACCACC
The DNA here is from genome assembly GCA_028646575.1 of Pseudocheirus occidentalis. Taxonomy (NCBI): domain Eukaryota; kingdom Metazoa; phylum Chordata; class Mammalia; order Diprotodontia; family Pseudocheiridae; genus Pseudocheirus; species Pseudocheirus occidentalis. Next base: position 155,142,663 of record CM053599.1, on the reverse strand, counting down.
TAGCTGCCCCGAGAAATTGTTTTCTACAATCAGTTTTTGTCCTTCCTTTTGTAAGCAGGAGACTCTTTTATGCCTCTCATTTGTCTCCCCAATTTTTCTTCTACATCTCTTACTTGACATTAACTGTCTTTTTTAAGTTATTTGGAGAAGATTCTTTTGGACTTGAGACTAGTTCTTATTCCCCTTTGATGTTCAATATTTGACAATGGTAACCTCTTCAGAATTTGTATTTTGATCTTCCCTGTCCCCATAGAAACAATCTATGGTCACAGCATATTTCTGATTTTTACTGATGATATTTCCTGGCTTTTAAAGCTGAACATTAAAGCTGAAGTACTGTGGGCACAGTTCCAGGCTTCTTATGCTGGAGGGTCAAGAATTTTTTGTGTTAGGCCCTCAGGTGCTGGCCTCTAGAGGCTGTAGGTGTCTGGCAGTTTGACTGTTGCTGAACTTGGGGTCCTAATGTTGATTTCCAGTGTGTACTGAAAACAGGTGGGGCTTTCTTGTGCTTTCCTGGGGCTACACTGAAGCTTTCAGTGTGTGTGTGTGTGTGTGTGTGTGTGTGTGCGTGTGTGTATGTGTGCAGGGGGAGGAGTCTGGTTTCTGGAGGACCCCTGCTCCCATGAAGTCACTCTGAAGCAAAGGGAGGTTTGGCTGTTGGAGGATGCCTATCCACCAGCATATGTTCTGGTTTCCCCAGTTGAAATCTGTGGCATCCCCTGTCTGTGTAAAATCACATGGGGTTTGCACTTCATGCTCCAACACCCTGCTCTGAACCTCCTGCCTATTTGCTGAGAGGAGGCTTGCCTTGATGAGATATGTCCAGTCCTGTACTCCTTCCCTTTCATCAGAGCTCACAAGATATTAACCATTAATGCCTCATGTCTTCAGGCAAAAAGAATGCTCTACTCCTTCTTTTTGCTTCATCTACTGTGCCAAGCTTTTCCTGGGCACACTATGTTTTGGGATTTTAGAGGTCAGTAAGGGAGGGTGAAAGTGGCTTACTGAGTATTCCATCATCTTGGCTTCCAGGAGTCTAGACATTCTTTTCCCCCATCATATCTTTTCATGAGTTTTTTTCTTCAGATATTTATAATCATTCATTTAGCAAACTGTCAACTCTCTCTTGCATAACTCTTTTCTTTTGGAAAAATTTCTTCTGCTTCTCTCATTTGACTTTTAAAATCCTTCTTGAGATCTTCTAAGAGACTTTTTTGTCTTGGGACAAATTCATATTTCCCTTTGAATTTTCAGATGTAAATATATTGACAGTGTTGTACTCTTCTTAATTTGTGCCTTGATATTTCCTGTCACTGTAATATCGCGCTATAGTCAGCATTCTTTCTGCCTCTTTTTCATGATGTTTTCCTATTTCCTGACTTTTAAAATTGAGCTTGAAGCCTCTAAGCACAGGAGTGAGGTATGTCAGAATTGGGTGGGAGAGAAGCACTATCCTGTTAAGTCTGTGGTGATGGCAGTGGCTATACGCGGGGCTATCAGTCCACTGACTGAATGTATGAAAGTCACCTAGCTAAACTTCTGGGAGCCAAGATGGCAGAGTAAACAGTAAGTTGCTTTCGCCCTCCCTTTTACACTTTGAAAAATCCAGAGAGAACATTGCACCAGGAAATATTCTGGTTCAAGTCTTTTAGCTTGGGAGGCTAGGGGAATTAATAGGAAAGGTCCCTCTTTCTGTGGCTGAAGGGGACCAGTACTGGATGGTCAGCAAGTCAGCAGTAAGCTCCACATCAGGAAACCAGTGGGAGATCCTGCATCCCAGGACGGTGGATCAGTAAAGGACCAAGAGCAGGTGCACACCAGCCACCATTTAAATTTAAATGAACAGCTTTTAAGATTCTGATTACATAGGACAGTGAAAACTCCATATATTCCACAACAAATCAAGGCAAATATTCACAACAAATCACAATATAATGTTCACAACATTACATCTTACCACAGAAAATCACAACATAGTGTTCACAACAGCTTAATATTAAAATAGCCACATAGTTTCCACCAAAGTGGTCACAGTATTTAGAACAAAGAAAAAAAGAATAATCATCTGGTATCCCGAAGTAGGTTTGCCTCCTTACTCAATCATTCAATCATTTCACAATATAAGTCAGTCTTCCACTCATGGGGCAATCATAGGTTAACTTAATCAGTCACTTATCTAGCAATCAGTCACTAAAGTATCATTAATCACTACATACAATCATTAGAAAATTACACAAACCCTTCACCCCTCAGTGTCTAGTAAACTTTGATTTCATCATAAATTCAATATCCATGGAGAGGGCTTTTCTTCATCTTGACTCAGGGTGGTCTCTCAGATTCTCTGGATCCCCTTCCATGGTCCCAGCTCCTATCTGAATCCACCAGTCACCTGGATTCAGAGGCAGACATCTTCCAGGTTCTTGCCCAGTGTTTCAGGAAGTTCTTGCTACACACTGAAGTTCACAGGGTCCAGCACATCTCACAACCTTCACATCTTCTGTTGCTGAGAACTCAAGGATCAACCAAGCCACAAACAAACAAATTCTCATCCTGGTCATGCTTCTTCAGTCCTCCAGCAGTTCAGCTGGCCCTAAGACCCACAAGAAATCTCAGCCCTCTAGGCAGGCCTTCTCAGCCTTCCAGGCAGCCTTCTCAGCCTTTCAGGTGGCCTTCTCAGCAAGAACTTCAGTCTTCACCAGATTCTGTTCTCATAGAAAACTCCAACTCAGTTCTCAGTCCAGCAAGTGGCAGCTGATCTTCCAGATGCTGGGAAAATTCTGTTACCTCCACCAGGAGCCACTAGGAGAAAAACTCTTGGTTCTGACTATCTCTCTCTGTGCCTTTTCTTACATACACACTCACACACACACACACACACACACACGCACGCACGCATACTGGCTTCCTGTCTCAGCCAACCCTTTCCTGTTATGTCAACAACAGGAGACAAGAGTTCACACCTCCTGTTTCAAAAAAGGGTCTTCAACTTTAAATTAGTTACCATTACATCTGATGAAAAAACCTGAGCTGAATTTGTTCTTTAAATACAAGACTCAAGAGAGGCATTAAAAGGTAAACAGGAAATGCAAACAAAATGTTATTAAATAAAGACAAACTGTATACATGGAAATATGATACATCTCTTGAGAACTATATCTTTATTACATCATATAGAAGGCAAATACATAGGCAGAGAAGGTGGGTTTAAATTTATTTTGATGTGATGATAAAAAAACCTAATTCAGTCCTGGAAAAATAAGGTAATGGGGAAGAGAAAAGGATTGGGAAGAAAAGGGTAAATTATAATACTCAGAGAAGAACAAAGACTTATTACAATAAAGGAAAAGAAGGAGGATGATGAGCTTCATTTGAACTACATCCAGTTGTGGCTAAAGGAGGGAATAACATACTCAGGCATAGAAATCTAACTTACTTTATAGGCAGTTGGAGGGAAAGGGGGATAGAAAAAAGAAGGGATAGAAGGTAGTGAAAAAGTAGTAAGGGAAAAGGCAAGGAAATGGGTCAGGGACAGATAGAAGGCAGGCCAAATTGAAAGAAGTGTTGGTCAAAAGCAAAACTGTAGTGAGAAGGAAAAGGGAGAGTGGAGAAAGAAAGGCATAAATGGGTGGGAAGGGTAGGATGGAACGAAAGACTCAAATAGAAATCATAACTGTGAGTATGCATTGGATGAACTCTCCCACAGAATGATAGCAGATAGCAGAATAGATTAAAAATCTTAATTCTCCAATATGTTGTTTACAAGAAACACATTTGAAACAGGGAGACACACAGAGTAAAAGGCTGGAGGAGAATATATTATGTTTCAGCTGAAGTTAAACAAAAGATAGGGGTTACAGTTGCAGTCTCTGACAAAGATAATCATATATGCACCAAAGTGGAATAGAACTTAAATTCTTAAAGGAGTTAAGGGAAGTAGAAATTTGTAAACACAAAATAAACAAAAAGAACTTAAAAAGATGAATAGAATGTTAGAAAGGTTAGATAAAGAAGGCCTCCAGAAAAAATTGAATAGAGATAGAAAGGAATATAATTTTTCTCTGTGCTACACAAAAAATGTCCATGTATTGGGACATAAAAACATGTAATCCAATGGAGAAAGTCTGAAATATTAAAAGTATCTTTCTTTTATCATGAGGCAATAATTTTTTTTCTATAATAAAGGGCAATGGAAAGGTAGACTAAAAATCATTTGAAAATTAAATAATCTAACTCTAAAGAATGAGTTGATCAAACAACAAATCCTAGAAAAAAACAATAACTTCATGCAAGAGAATGACAATCATAAGACAACTTACCAAAACTTATATGATGCCACAAAATCAGCTTATATGGGAAGTTTTATTCCTCTGAATGCTTATGTGAATAAAATAGAGAAAGAGGAGACCAATGTATTGGGTGTACAATTAAAAAAATAACTAGAAAAGGAACAAATTACAAATGCTTAATGAAACACTAAATTACAAATACTGAAACCAAAGGAGAGACTAATAAAATTGAAATTAAGAAAGCTATTGACCTAATAAATACAACTAAGAGCTTTATGAAAAACCCCAATAAAATAGATAAACCTTTGATTAATCTGATTTTTTTAAAAGGAAGAAGATGAAATTACCAGGATCAAAAATGAAAAGAGTGAATTCACCATCAGTGAAGAGGAATTGAAAACAATATTTGGAAAATAGCTGCATGCCCACTAATTGGACTATTTTAGTAAAATGGATGAATATTTAGAAACAAATGAATTACCCAAATTAAAAGAAGAGGAAGTAAAATACTTAAGTAAGCACCTATCAGGAAAAAAATTAATAAACCATCAATGAAGTCTCTAGAAAATATCTCCAGGGTGACATGAATTTATAAGTGAAATCTAACAATTAATTCCAATTCAATATAGATTATTGGGGAAAATAGGTGCAGAAGTAGTGCTACAAAATTCTTTTAATGATGCAAATATGGTACTGATACCTAAATTGGGAAGAGTCAAAAAAGAGAAATAAAATTATAGACCAATAACCCCAATGAATATAGATGAAAAAAAATATTACCCAATATATTATAGCAAATTATCATGAGAATACTATACTATGACCAGGTAGGATGTATTCCAGGAATACAGGGCTGGTTCAATATTAAGAAAACTACCAGCATAATTAATCCTATCAAACATAAAACTGACAGAAACAGTATGATTATCTCAATAGATGCAGAAAAATCTTCTGACAAAATGCAACACCTGTTCCTATTGAAAACACTTGACAATATAGGAATAAATGAGTCTTCCTTAAAATGATCAGGGGTGAACAAGGATGCTCATTATCACCATGGCTATTCAATGTGGTACTAGAAATGTTAGCTTTAGTAATGTGAGAGAAAAAAGAAATCGATGGAATTGGAACAAAGAAGAAAGCTAATACCTTTTCCAGATGATCTTATGATATGCTTAAAGAATCCTAAAGAATAAAATAAAAAAAACTACTTGAATTATTAATTTAACAATTTATAATTAATTAGTAATTTATCAAAGTTGCAGGATGTAAAAATAAACCCATACAAATCCTAAGCATTTTTATATTTTACTAACAAAGTCCAACAACAAGACATAGGGAAATTCCACTTAAAGTTACTGTAGACTTTATAAAATATTTGGGAGCCTACCTGCTAAAACAAACACAGGAATTATGTGAATATGTATAGAAAACACTTCTCACACAAATAATGTGAGACATAAATAATTGGAAAAAAAGAATAGTTGATAGTGGGTAGCCTGAGCTAACATAATAAAAATGACAATTCTGCCTCAATAAATTTACTTATTCAGTATCATACCAATAAAACTACCAAAAATATTTCATATGTCTTGAAAAAATAAAAACAAAATTCATGTGGAAGAACAAAAGGTCCAGAATATCAATGAAAAGAAATGCTAAGGAAGACGGCATGGTTATGTCCAATCCTAAATTGTATTATAAAGCAACAATAATCAAAACTACTTGGTTCTAGCTAAGAAACAGAGTGGTGGATCAGTAGAAGAGATTAAGTACACAAGACATAGTAGTCAATGACTATAATAGTCTACTGTGTGATAAACACAAGACTCCAGTTTCTAGGATAAGAACTTATTATTTGACAGAATCACTGGGAAATCTGGAAGATAGTATGCCAGAAATAGGACATCGACCAATATCTTTCACCACATACACAAATAAATAAAAAATGTAAACATAATTTAGATATAAAAGCTGATACTATAAGCAAACAGGGAGAGCAAGGAATAGTTTACCTGTCAGATTTATGGAAAACAGAAGAATTTATTACCAAACAAGAGATAGAGAGCCTTATGAAATGAAAAAAAGATAATTTTTATTATGTTACATAGAAAAGTGTTTGTACAAACAAAGTCCATGAAACCGAGATTAGGAGAGAATCACAAAACTCAGAAAGGATATTTATGACCAGTATCCATGATTGTGGCCTCATTTGTAAAATATATAGAGAACTGAATGAAATTTATAAGAATTCAAGTCATTCCACAATTGATAAATGGTCAAAAGATATGAACAGGCTGTTTTCAGAAGAAATTAAAGATATCTATAGTTATGTGAATAAAAGGCTTTAAATTACTATTGATTAGATAATTGAAAATTAAAATATCGCTTAGGTACCACATTACACCTATCAGATTGGCTAACATAACAACACAGGAAATGTATAAATGCTGAAGAAGATGTGGGAAAATTGGAATATTAATGCGTCATTGGTGGAATTGTGATCCTCTCCAACTATATAGATGAGCAATTTGGAACTATGCCCAAAAGGCTATAAAACATGCATACCCATTGATCTAGCAATATTACTTCTAGGGCGTCATCTCAAAGAGCTCATGCAAATGAGGAAAGGACCCACATGTACAAAAATATTTATTTCAGCTCTTTTTTGTGGCATCAAAGAATTGGAATTGAGAGGATGCCCATTAATTGGGAAAAGGTTGAACAAATTATGTTATATCAATATATATATATAAATGGTCAAAAGATATGAACAGGCTGTTTTCAGAAAAAATTAAAAGATATGTTATATCAACATAGTGCAATACTATTGTGCTATAAGAAATGATGAGCAGGTGATCTTCAGAAAAACCTGGAAAGACATATGAACTGATGCAGAGAGGAGCAAAAGTAGGAAAACATTATAGTCAGTTACAGCTACATTGTGTAATGACTAACATTGATATACTCAGCTCTTTTCAGCAATACAAGGTTCTCAGATAAGTTCAAAAGGCTGTTGATGGAAAATGCTATTAACATGCAGTAAAATATTTACAGAGTGTGTATGCTGTAATGCCAAGCAAAGGTAACTTCCAATGTTTGGATTAGCAGCATAGCAAACCCAATTTATTCAGCCAACATTCACAGAACAGGGAAAATCATAATACAGTATAATTTATCCATTTCAGAAGTAAGTTCTTAATTCAGTCCAGGTACTACTCTACCCCTAGAACATTCTTTTAGTCAAAGTCTCTTCTCAAATGGAGATCAAACTACTCCACCCCTAGAGGGTACTTTCATTTAAGTCTCTTCTCAAATGGAGAGAGTTCTTCTCAAATGAAGATCAGTTTCCAATCATCACAAAAAGGCCCAAGGTTTCCCACCCCTGGACTCAAAGTAATTACAATATCATCCATTAACACCAAGTACTTTCTCAAAAGGGAGCAGGAGAGCACAAAAGGCCATCCACCCTTAAGCCATAACAAGGTCAAGATAAAATCTCGGCATAGAAAGGCCAAGGAAAGGCCTTTCTTTCATCTTCACTGGAGGCAAGCCCTCAGCAATCTCAGTTTCTGGGGAGACAAGGCTCAACAGAGCCATTGCCAGTGTCCTCATTAAGTCACAGTCTGCCTGTAGAACAGTCCGAGAATGCCTGAAAGTATCAGCAAGGCTCCTTTCCAGGATTTCTGTGAACATACAACAAGAAAGTCCTTCAGGGCTTCTGTACCAACAGCCAGGTTCCAAGACCTCTACAACAGCAGCACTGTCCACCATCAGGTGAATCTGGATAAACAACATCAAAACAGACAGACAAAATACCAGCATCACAGCCATGCCTCCTCAGTTCTCAGCAGCTCCAGGCAGCAATCCTCAAAAGGCTTGGGCAGCTCCAATGGGCTCTTCACAGTTTCTCTCAGCAACTCAGGCTCAACAATATTGGATACTGCTCTCCCAAAAAGTACCTCTTCTTCTGGCCTTCTTTGGCCTTGAGCCTTCCTTTCCATTCATGACTCCTCCCAGGTCAGCCCTCTCTCTTTACATCAACAAGTCCATCCCACAAGTGGATTTACAAGCTCTGGATCTTAACACTCAACCCAAAAGCCAAGTCAATTCAGGAGCATCTCCAAATTCCACTACCATTACATATACATATTGAAGCATGCTCTATCCTCTTCCTTTTTTCTTTTGCTTCTTTCTTGTGGTTCATTTCATTGACTATAATTATTCTTTACAACATGACTAATATGAAAATATGTTTAATTTGAATGTATACGTAGAACCTATAACAGATTGCATACCCTCTTAGAGAAGGGGCAGTGAGGGAGTGGGAGAAATTTCTAAATCAAAATCTTATGGAACTGAATGCTGTAATCTAGAAAGAAAGGAAGAAAGAAAGAAAGAAAGAAAGAAAGAAAGAAAGAAAGAAAGAAAGAAAGAAAGAAAGAAGGAAGGAAGGAAGGAAGAAAAAAAGAAAGAAAGTAAGAAAGAAAGGAAGAAAGAAAGAAGGAAGGAAGGAAGGAAGGAAGAAAGAAAGAAAGGAAGAAAGAAAGAAAGAAAGAAAGAAAGAAAGAAAGAAAGAAGGGAGGGAGGGAAGGAAGGAAGGAAGGAAGAAAGGAAAGAAAGAAAGAAAGAATGAAAGAAAGAAAGAAAAAGAAAGAAAGAGAGAGAGAGGGAGAAAAAAGTTGAGCCCTCCTATTCTAGTGCAGGGGGAACTTCGTCAAATTTTTTGTTTTAGGGTCCAGGTGCCTGGTAACTGATTTTGTGTGTTGGGGCCTCAGGTCCTGGCAGTTGGGGACTATAGGCTTCTGGCAACTTATTCCTGATGATCTGGGGTCCTAATGGTGATGCCTGAGAAATCCTGAGACCAAATGACATTTTTCTGCATTTCCCTGGGACTGGACTGAATCATGGAGAGGTTTTACTTCTGTATGAAGTCTGCTAACATGAGGATATACTGAAGTAGGGGAATGTCTGAGTTCTAAAAGATACCTGCCCTTTTTGTACTGTAGTGAAGCACTGGAATTCCAGTCACTGGAAGATGTGTGCCCACCTGGGGCTTCTCCAGAATACAAGGACGTTTGACCTCTTGAGGATGCTTATACACCCAAGGCTGTGCTGAATCATGTGGAGGTCCACTTCTGGGGTCCACCCAGTGCTACATCAGCTCACATTGTGGTTCTTTCAATTGATAATAATTTTGCCTTACTGTAAGTGCCTGTCCCAATACCTCTGAACTCATAGGGCACATGCTAGTTCCTTCTTGTCCAGGCCCTTTCTTCACAGCATAGCTGGGGCTGGCATTCCTTATTAGCAGAGACTCCATCAATCTTCCCTGTCTCAGAAACCATGTTCACCACCCTCTCTAAGTGGTGAAAGTTCCTGTGGCTAGTCTGAAGACATCTCCCAACTGAGTTAGACCCAGTTGTAGAAGTAGCCTGGTGGTGTTTCATCTTCATGGGGACAAACTTTGAGCCTTGGATTTTTCTTCAGAGACTATCCCAGGAGGACTACTGTTCTTCCCCAACTCTTATTAGTACTCCTGTTGCCCTGAGGTACTATTTTGTCTTGCTTCTGCAAGAAATTATAAGGCTTGGAAGGCTTGGAATTTTCTGACCTCCTCAGCCATCTTCTGAGAATCCTCTCAAAAAACTAAAAGTAAAAATAGATGCCAACATCTGCACTTAGCTATACTCCACTTTACTCAGGTGATATAGTCCTTTTCTGAAATCCATCTAAGTCATCTTAACCTGAAAATTATTTTCACAGCATTTTGGGGGGTTCTGTCACTATATAATCCATTTAGATCCCTTGTCTAATTTTGTTCCCAAGAGAAATTGAGGAGAACTCAGGCAGGTTCCAACAATCTTGGTTTTACCCACCTCATCAAAATTCACCAGGAAGGAAAAGAAAGATCAGGAATGTAAAATTAACTAATGAAAAAAAATTGCAAAGGAAAGTTGACTAGTCATACCAGATCTAACAACTCTATTTTAAAGTGTCAATAATCAAAACTATTTCATACTCACTAACAGAAAGAGTGGTGGATCAGTGGAATAGGTTAAGTACCAAAGATATAGCAATCAATGACTACAGTTATCTACTGTTTAATCTATCCAGCTTCTATAACAAGAATTCACTATTTGACAGAAGCTGCTGGGCAAACTGGAAAATAGTATGACATAAACTAGGCATAGAACAACATCTGACATCTTGTACCAAGATACATTTGAAATGGTTCAATGATTTAGACATTAAGGATGAGACCATAATCAAATCAGGATGCTAACAAATAGTTTACCTGCCAGATCTATGGAGAAGGGGAAAATTTGTGGTTAACTAAGAGATAGAGAACATTATGAAATGCCAAAGGGATAATTTTGACTATATTAAATTTAAAAGCTTTTGCACAAACAAAACCAATGCAACCAAGTTTAGGAGAGCAGAAATCTGAGAAATAATTTCTATAGCAAATATTTCTGATAATGACCTCACTTAACAAACATATGGAGAACTGAAGCATTTTTTTTACTGTTTTAGTTTATTTATTTTTAATTTTCAACACTCATTTCCATAAGGTTTAAGTTTTCTCCCCTTCCCATCCCTTCTCTTTGCCAAGATGGCACCCAATAATCATAGGTTTCGCATATAAGTTCTTATGAAACATATTTTCACATTACTCATGTGGTATAGAAGAATTAGAACGAATTAGGGAAACCACGAGAAAGAAAAACAAAATGAAACAACAAAAAAGAAAATATTCTGCTTTGCTCTCTATTCAGACTCCATAGTCCTTTCTCTGGTTGTGGATGGCATTTTCCATCATGAATCCTTTGAAACTGTGTTAGGACCTTGCATTGCTGAGAAAGATTAAGTTGATCAAATGCACACTGTGACTGTTACTGTGCACAATGTTGTCCTGGTTCTCGTCACTTCACTCAATATCAGTTCATATAAGTCAGTAGTTCTCAACCTTCCTAATGCCGCAACTCTTTAATACAGTTCCTTATGTTGCCATAAAATTATTTTCATTGCTGCTTCATAACTGTTAATTTGCTACTTTTATTAATCTATCAGATATGCAGGATGTATTTTCTTTGTTAAAAATTGAACATAACCCACAGATTGAAAACCGTTGATGTAAGTTTTTCCAGGATTTTCTGAAGTCCTCCTGTTCATCAGTTCTTATAGCACAACACTTTTCCATTACATTCATTTACCACAACTTATTCAGCTATTCCCCAATTGCTGGGCACCCCCTCAATTTTCAGTTCTTGGTCATCACAAAAAGAAATGCCATAAATATTTTTTTACACTCTGGTCCTTTTCCCATTTTTATAACCTCTTTGGCATATAGCCCCAACAGTGTTATTTCTGGTGAAGGGATATGAATACTTTTACAGCCCTTTGGATGTGAACTGAAGCAAATTTAAAAGAATATAAGTCATTCTCCACTTGATAAATGGTCAAAGGATTTGAATAGGTACGTTTCAGGTGAAGAAATTAAAGGTATATATAGCCCTAGGAATGAAAGCTCCAAATCAGTATTTGTTAGTGAAATGAAAATTAAAACAACTCTGATATACCAGCTCACACCCATCAGATTGATTAACACGCTAGAAAAACAAAATGATGAATATTGGAGATGTGGGGAAATTGGAACCCTAAGGTATTGTTGGTGTAGTTGTGAACTGATCTAGCTGTTCTGGAGAGCAATTTAGAACCACGCTCAAAGGCAACAAAACTGTGAATGCCCTTTGATCAAGCAATGCCACTACTAATTCTGTATTCCAAAGCGACTATAAGAAAGTGAAAAGGACCCACATATACAAAAATATTTATAGTAGCTCTTTTGGTGTTGGCAAAAAAGTAGAGGGGTTGACCATCAACCGGAGAATGCCTGAACAGATTGTGTTGAATGTAATGGAATGTTATTGTTCTATAAGAAATGATGTGTAGGTGGATTTCAGAAAAACCTGTAAAGCCTTACACGAACTGATATTGCATGAACTGTGCAGAACCAGGAGATCATTGCACACTGCAATAGGAACAATGTGCAGTTATTGACTTTGGTAGACTTAGTCCTCAGCAATGGTTTGAAACTCATGAAAGAAGATGCTAACCACACATAAAGAGAAAAAACTATGAGGCTGAATGCAGACATAAGCATACTATTTTTTCTTTCTTTCTTGTGGTTTTTCCCTTTTGTTCTGATTCAGTGTTATTATGGCTTCTGAATATCTTTGGTACTATGATGTCATCAGCTTACTGGTTTGGGGATTCACTTTTTTTGCTGTCTAAATAAATGTTTCAACTCTGTTCTCTACCTGAATCTAGTATATTTTGCAATTGAGGGTCATGTGATACTTTATAGTCATGGTCTTTATCTTTATCATGGGTGCTGTAAATATTGCATTGGTACTACATTTACCTATATCAGATTGCTTGCTCTCTTGGGGAGGGAGGGAGAAAAACTTTTAACTCAATATTTTACAATAATGAAGTTGAAAACTATATTTACACACAATTGGACAAAAATACCATTAAGTAAAAAACAAAACTGAGTCAATTGTTCAAATGCCTACACAATTGTATCCTTTTTAAATGCCTTCCACAAACTTTTTTTTAAAATTAGAAATAAAAAAAAATCTCCGGCACTCTTTTGTTTTTTCCTTCATCCTCTTGAAAAATCCAAGTCTATTAGAATTTGCTTAGCATTTTACTATAGAGTGGAAACTTAAAACTTGATACCAAGTACTTTAAAAATGCAATAGAAAAAGTTAAACAAAATCAATAATGGTGTGAGGAATGACTTGAACAGCTTGTATTTTCACAGTGGTCATCAAAAAGTAATTTTATATCCAATAATTTGTATTGATTGTTTGTGAAACTGTAATGTATTATGCTGTAAGCCTGGTTTAGTAGTTATAAATATGTGTACTATTTTGTTGGACTTTTTCTTTCTTATTGAGTTTCATTTTCTCCAAGAGAAATCTTATTTTGTGGTGTTAATATGTGGGAGCAGTGTACTGAACCATGACCATAATTCAGCAAATAGCTTCAGCCTCACAATCAGATCTGACTTATTTGGGGGCCTGAATGAAAACAATACCTAACATAACGAGTCCATCACATAGAGTTACCTGTAAGATAACTTGTGCTACATTTGTCAGCTGCCTTGGCTTTATTTTCTTTCTTGGATTTTTTAATTGCTTGTAGGCTAAAAATTTTATTTTTATCTAAAGGTATCTTATTTATTACATGCCTTAAGGACTCATGGTTATGGGATAAATGAAGAAAAATGTAAATCATATAGCCTATGTAAATCCTTACGTGCATACCCACATACATAAATATAATCAAGAGACAGGGCAATGAGAGACCAACAGTAGAAATCATCCTTCTCTTCTCTGTAGTATGACCCCTACTATGATATTAGATCTTGATTGCCTTACCTCTATTTCTAAGCTGCTGTTTGTTGATACAGACACAAAACTCTTTCAGCTTTGTGAAAAGATGGAACACACATCAGACCACATGATATCTTATCTGTCCATGCCCCCATAAATTGTACCTATTTATGTTTAAAAGATGTGTATACATGAATTCACACATAAACAAAAATAAACTATTTAAATTCAATTCAAATTAGGTTCTTGCTCTGTGTACCTTTGCTAGGTGCTGGTAATAGACTTAAAGAGGAAAGTATCTGTTCTCATGAATGTATGTCCTCTGGTGTCCACATAATTAATGACAAATTATGAATGTTCATAAATCATCAATGCATTTAAGCACTATGGTGTAAGGTACTATGATATATTGTTGTTGTCCAATTGTGTCTGACTCTTCATGTTCCCATTTGGTGTTGTCTTTGGCAATGATACAGTAGTAGTTTGCCATTTTGTGAAGCTCACTTCACAGAAGATTCTGAGATAAACAGGGTTAAGTGACTTGCCTCCAGAGTCATATAGTTTCCAAGTGACTGAGGACAGATTTAAACTCAGAAAGTAAGCATTCCTCACTCCAGGATTAGTACTCTATCCACTATGTCACTTAGCTACCATTATACAAAAAGTACTATGTAGTGATTTCAAGTAGGCAAGAACATTAATAATTGGAGGGATGAGAAATGATCCCATTTAGGAGATGGTCCTCAAATGGTGTTTTGGTAGTAAATTTTTGATTCTGACAAAGGTGAGAATGGAGTACATTCCAGATATGAGTGAATCATTCATGCAAAAACATAATTCTGAGGCAGAAAATCAGTTATAGTGTAGAAAAAATTAAACTAATTGACGGAATTTTTTCCATTTTCTTCTACAACAGCTATAGGGAGAAATTGACCTTATAAACAAAATACATTTTTTGTTATTAGAATTAACAAGTCATTTCAGACCAAATACTTTTGGGATTTGAAATATTATCACTTACGATAAACAGGTTTTTTTTTTCTTCTTTAAACAGTTGCTGTCCAATTTCCTCAGATCAAACAACATCTTTCCTGGGTTTCACTGTCTTTTGAAGTCCTAAGATAAGATTCACTAGAAGGTTAGATAAGAAAGTCAAAGGATGCTCCAATTAAGAAATATATATTTTGACTAATGAAAGTCTATGGTTTGAAGATAGTGTCCTAATATTTAAATTGGTCCCATTAAAATGTTTATTAGTGGCAAATTTCAATAATTTCATGGAGTTTCTAGGAATTTGTAAGACTTTCCACGTCCTACTCCCTTCATGGGTAATCTTCCTATGAAATCGCATTTCCCAGAAACAGATGAAATGTATTGATTAACTTTCTCTTCTGAGCATATTCTATTCTTGGTGCAAGAACAGGACTTCTTTTTAATATAAATGTTATAACTAATATTTCATTTAAAAGAAAAGCTTCATCTAATTAGAAGCCAAGTCATATAAAATGATACCAATCAATACATTAGTGATGACTTATGTGATTGAGCCTTCTTTGGTTCTTTCATATTTAGCCTGTTAAAATGATCCTATTCCAAGGAAATATATAAGCAGTTTTCTTTTGTTTTTTTGTTTTTTGTTTTTTGCTATCACACTGCTGGTTCTTCAAAAGAATTTATGACTTTAGAGCAAGTAAAATGAGCTTTTTTTTATTCTTCTCTGGCCTTTTACTTTATCTTTGTGTGCTCCAGATCTTAAGATAGAACAATTGGGTAGGTGAGGTAGATGTACTTTTAACATGACAAATAAATTTATTATTTGAATGAAAAAGCTTTTTATACCAATCCATATTTTGTTTCTTGTACTGATCCATATTGTTACCTCTTGACTAAGATCTGTTTTAACTCCTGCAAAGACTAGAAAGTATAGGATTCAAGTTTAGACTCAATAGTTTCTTCCTTTGGAAGTAGAAAGAGCAGGACGTCAGAAGGGATCCAGAGCAGAGAAAGATAATATATGGAGCCATATGCCAACACTGGAGATGGGGCAGGCAGCTTGACTGAAGAGAAAGAAGCATGAAGTGGTGTCAGAAACAAAAATATGGTTTAAATGAATGAATAGTTGTCAGCAATATATAAGAGCAGGGTGAGCAAGAATTAAGTTCTGGGTTTCAGGCTGCAAAAGTTCTGGTCTGTGAGAAAGACAAAGGATTGAAATAAATGAGAATGAGGTATATTTAAAGGGTGATATGATGTATACAAGATATTGTTGTTTTGTTTTTCAAAGCTATATGCTTTCTTCCTAAGCATCAAAACCCCATCAGCAGGGAACTCTGATATGTAGAATTTTCAAAAATACATCTGGGACGACAACCTATTTCTTTTTTTTTTTTTTTTAATTTTAATTTATTTTCTTGGTTACATCATTCATTTCCACAAGGTTTTGAGTTACAAATTTTCTCCCCTT
>CM053599.1:155109020-155126006 GCA_028646575.1 Pseudocheirus occidentalis | reverse complement strand
AAATAGAACAGGATCCCTCAAGCAGGGATCCCTCTCAGACTCACGACAATTTCTCAGCCTGGTCCTTGGAAGGTCTCAGTAGAAGCTGTAGAAACAAGATCTCAGGAAAAGGTGCAATCTCCAGGTGGTGTCTGAGAAAAAAGGGCTCAAGGTCCTCCTGGTTCTCTCCTTACATACAGTGTAGCTCCTCCCTGTTCAGCCCCTTCCTCTTAAGGTGTGACCTACTCCCAAGTAGCTCCTCCCTGTTCAACCCCTTCCTGTTAAGGTGTGAATTACTCCCAAGGACTTAACTGGAAGTAAGGAGCTAAGCCTTTGAGGTGCTAAGTGCCTTTAGTAGATGCCAATAGAAAGGGGCATGGAAGATCTTCTGATTTCATTAACATTACACCTTTGTACTTTGTGTTCCTTAAGAAGTATTGCTTCTTAAGGATGATTGAGTTAAGAACTTACTAACTGATTGTACTTTGTTTAAAACTTTGTGGCCTCTATGGTGAAAACCCTTTGGCCACCTCAGTGAGAAATTGTTGAGTTATAACAATGTGAATGCTGTACTTTGATTTCTGTCAATGTTTGGTCTTAGTTTATTATTGAATAGAGAATTCACTATACTATGTAATCATAACCTTGAAGCTGTTCACAGTGACAGTCTTTTAGAAAGCTGCTCATGTTTGGCTTTACAGCTTCCTCTTTGCCAAATGATAAGCCTCTAGAGATAAACCTCTCTTTTTTTAAACTAGGCTGGCTCTAGATAGGAGGCAGTTTGGTACCAGAACCATGCTCATAGACTTTCCAGATGCTCCTTTGACTGTTATGAATTCTACTTCAGAAAAATTGCTAGGTACAGAAGCTCCTATCAGAAAAATTTAATGAAAGCCTGTATCTGAAGAGAGACAGTAGCTCCAAGTCAGCAGCCAAGTTGCGCAATAAGGTCAATTCTGTAGAAGAGGCAGTTCATAGAGGAGTCTATGAAGAGGCAAAATTGAGAATCTCCCCAAAGAGCAACAGGAAACAGCATGGGACATAGGGAGATATGCTGAATTCAGAGTTGAAGGGAATGGGTTTGAACCCCAGTCCTCCTACAGATGACTTTTGTAACCTTGAGAAAAATCTCTTCACCATCTTTGGGCCTCAGTGTCCTCATGTATAAAAGGAGGGGGTAAAACAAAAGATATCTTAGGACCCATCAGCTTGAATTCTATGAAACTAGAGCAGAATTATGTCTCTATGGTGTCCTTTATGTGGGATGGGGGGCACTGTGAGAACGAATTACGGCAAAGCACCTGTTTTAACTGGAAGTAAAACATTTCCATAATCTGTAATAAATAATATACACATACTGAGTTAGAAATGTATCCATAGTGTCACCCATCAATTATTAATGCTTCCTCTGTGGCTTATTGGTAGTAAATTTTTACTCACAGATTGTCTCACACTTATGAACTGTCTTCTCCTTGTCAATCTAACTTCCTGGTTCCAATTAATTAATGTATATTCAGGGAAAATTAGTGATATAGATATTATTTCAAAAGATCTTTTATTTCAACTATACAATTCAAGTCAATTGATGTTTATAAACTATTTAGTATGTTGGCAAAGCATATAGTGATAAAGTCCCTGCTTTCAAGGAGTATATATTTTCTTGGAAATTTCTCACACTGTGTGTGTGTATATGAAAGTACACACAAAGTAATTTTTTCTTTTCTATTTTTTAAAAATTAGGTTATTTTTTGTTTTGAACATTCACTTCCACAAGTTTAAAATTTTCTCCCCTTCCCAAAATTTCTTGCAGTCTGATTTGGCTCTACACATACATTCTTATTAAACACATTTTCTTTTTTTTCACTTGTTTGTTTTTAGTTTTCAACATTCATTTTCACAATATTTTGAATTACAAATTTTCTCCCGGTCTTTCCCTTTTCCCCCAGCCCAGAATACTGAGCCTACTGAATACCCCTTGTGTACTCCCTCTTTCTAGTAGGGCAAGATGGATTTCTATACCCCAGTATCTTATTTCCCAGTTGCATGTAAAAACAAGTTTTTAAGCATAGTTTTTAAACCTTTGATTTCCAGATTCGTTCCTTTCTTCCCTCCTCACCCACCTCACTGGGAAGATAAGCAATTAAATATATGTTGTACACATGTAGTTACACAAAACTTTTCCATAGGAGATAGATTGTGAAAGACTAACTGTATTTCCCTCCATCCTATCCTGCCCCCCCACTTACTCTATTTTATACTTTGACCCTGTTCTTTTCTCAAAAGTGTGTGCTTCTAACTACCTTCTCCACCAAACTGCCCTCCCTTCTATCATCCCTCCCATCTTATCTCCATCCTCTCTACTTTCCTGTAGGATGAGACACCCAAATGAGTGTATATTTTATTCCCTCCTTAAGCCAAATTCAATGAGAGTAAGGTTGACCCCATTCCCTTTCACCTTCCTCTTCTTCTCCTCCATTGTAACTGTACTCTCTTGCCTCTTTTATATGAGATAATTTACCATATTCTATCTCTCCCTATCTCCTTCTATCATTATATTCCTCTCTCACCTCTTAATTTTATTTTTTAGATAGCATCCCTTCCTATTCAACTGACCCTGTGCCCTCTGTCTATATATACATGTACACATATACACACACACTCACACGTGTATTTATACACACATACACCCTCCTATATAAACATACATATGTATGGATACACATACACATACACATACACATACACATACACACACACATACACATACAAATACACATACACATACACATATACACGCATATCGTAATGCCAAGCAAAAGCAACTTCCAAGGTTTAGATTATCGGCACAGCAAATCCCATTTATTCAGCAAACATTCACAGAACAGAGAAAGCCAAAATACAGTATAACTCATTCATTTAACAAGTGAGTTCTCAATTCAGTCCAGGTACTCTTCCACCCCTAGACAGTACATTCATTTAGTCAGTCAAAGTCTCTTCTCAAATGGAGATCAGTTTCCAATCATAAACAAAGTATAATCATTTGGTCAATCACAGAGCACAAAAAGGCCAAAAGTTTCCCACCTCTGGACTCAAAGTAATTAAATTACCATCCATTAACACCAAGCATGTTCTCAAAAGGAAGCAGGAGAGCCCAAAAGGCCATCCACCCTTAAGCCATAACAAGGTTAAGATAACATCTCAGCACTGAAAACCCAAGGAAAGGCTCTTCTTTTATCTTCACTGGAGGCAAGCCCTGAGCAATCTCAGTTTCTGGGGAGACAAAGCTCAACAAAGCCATAGCCAGTGTCCTCATCAAGTCACTCTCTGCCTGTAGAACAGCCCCAGAATCCCTGAAAACATCAGCAAGGCCCTCTTCCAGGATTTCTGTGAACGTACAAGAAAATCCTTCTTCAGAGCTTCTGAACCAACAGTCAGGTTCTAGGACCTCTACAATAGCAGCACTGTCCACCATCATGTGAATCTGGAAAAACAACATTAAAACAGACAGACATAATACCAGAATCACAGCCATGTCTCCTCATTTCTCAGCAGCTCTGGGTGGCAGTTCTCAAAATTCCTGGGCAGCTCCAATGGGCTCTCCACAGTCTCTCTCAGCAACTCAGGCTCTACAACACTGAATATTGCTCTCCCAAAATTCCTTCTTCTGGCCTTCTCTGGGCTTGAGCCTTTCTTGCAATTCACAGTGCCTCCCAGTTCAGCAGTCTCTCTTCATGTCAACAAGTCCATCCCACAAGTGGAATTTACAAGCTCTGGGTTTTAACACAACCCAAAAACCAAGTCAATTCAGGGGCATCTCCAAATTGCATTACCATTACACATATACATATACATACACATACATATTCCTTTCAAATATCTTCATACCAAGAAAAGTCTCATGAGTTACAATGATAGTTTTTCCATGTAGGAATGTAAATAGTTGAACTTTTATAAGTTCTTTATTATTTCCACTTCCCATCTACCCTCTCATGCTTCTCTTGTTTCTTATACCTGAAAATCAAATTTTCTGTTCAGCTATGGTTCCCTCATGAAGAATACTTGAAAATCCCCTATTTCATTGAAAGACCACATTCTCCACTGAAGCACCATACTCAGTCTTGCTTGGCAGGTGACTCCTGGCCTCATTCCTAGCTCCCTTGACCACCAGAATATCACACTCCAAGCCCTTCAATCCCTCAATGTAGAAACTGCTAGCTCCTGTGCCATCCTGATTGTGTTTCAACAACACTCAAATTGTTTCTTCCTTTCTGCTTGCAATATTCTCTCCTTTATCTAAGAATTGCAGAAATTGGCCACAATATTCCTAGGAGTCCTCTCCTTGAGATATTTTTCAACAGCTGATCAGTGAAATCCTTCAATTTCTGTCCTACCCTCTGACTCTAGAAAACCAGAGCAATTTTCCTTGAGAATTTCCTGAAGGATGACCTCTAGATTCTCTGCTGGATCATGGCTTTCAGGCCGTCCAATATTTTTTAATTCCTGGATTTATTTTCCAAGTCAGTGGCCCCTCCTATGAGACATTTCACTTTGCCCTGTATTTTTTCATTTGTTTAGAACTGTTTTATAGTATTTTGATTTCTCATAAAGTCATTAGCTTCAGTGTATTCCAACCCAGTCCTGAAGAAATGATTCTCTTCAGTGAGCTCTTGAAACTCCTTTTTCATCTGGGAAATTTGTTTTTTTAAGGCGTTCCTCTCCCTTTTGGCTTCCCTGGGCTCACTTGCCATTTGATTCAGTCTAATTTTCAAGGTGCTATTTTCTTCACTACTCTTTTGGGTCTCCTTTAGCAGCTAGCCAACTTGCCCTTCATCATTCTCTTGCACCTTTCTCACCATCTTCCCAGTCCTTCCTCCACTTCTCCTACCTGATTTTCAAAATCCTTCTCGAGCTACTCCATGTCCTGTAACCAGTTAAAATATTTCTTGGAAGCTTTTGATGCTAAAATTTTGCTTCTGTTGACTTCTTCTGGTTCCATGTTTTGATCTTTTCTGTCCCCATAGGAGGAATCTACAGTCTGATTTTGCTTCCTCATCTTGCCAGCCAATTATCTGACCTTTGATCTCTTTGCCACAGTAGAAGTCTGCTTCCAGAGAGGAGAGAGCTTTGTCCCACATCGTGGGATTTTTGCAAATGCTGCTAGAGGTCTGAGGAAGTTGCCCTATTTAAAGCCACCACAATGTCTAGAACACTCCCACACACCCCAGGACCACTACCCAAGACCCTGATCCATATCCAAGCAGGTCCAAGCAAGAGTGATTACCCTCTGAATGGTCACTTGGTCCCACTACTATCTGTAGGCCAGGAAGTCAGAAGGCAGCCATGCAGCAGCAGCTGTAGCCATCATGCCTCTGTCACCACTCACCACTGGGACCAGGACCATACCACACTCTTCAGTCTGTTGAACTGGTTCCAATGAAGTTCCCCACTGACCTTTTATTTTCTCTTTGGCATTTATGGGTTGAGAAGTCTGGAAACTGCCACAGCTGCCCATAGTTCTCTCTCCTGAAGTCTGCTCTGCCTGGTGTGGGCTATTGGTCAGGCTGTCCCAGGTTCAGCAGAGTTCACCTCCAACGGTGCTCAGTTCCCAAATCAGCATGATAGACTATTCCTGTCAGCCTGCCAGGCCACCTTTAGCAGAAAATTTGTTTCTCTCTGTCACTTTGTGGATTCTGTAGCTCTAAAATTTGTATAGAATCATATTTTACAGATATTGGAGGTGGTTGTGGTAGGAGCTCATGGAACTTCCTTTTTCCACTCTTCCATCTTGACACTGCACCTCCAAGCACATTTTCATATTAGTCATGTTACATAGAAGAATTATAACAAACAGAAAAAAATGAGAAAAAATTAATAAAACAGAACAAAGAAAATTCAAGATTTTTGAGAGAAGACACTCTTTTTAAATTATATTTGCATCACTGGAGCTCAGGAAAATTTCTTGCACAAAAATGCTTAATGACTCTCTCTCTCTCTCACTCTCTCTCTCTCTCTCTCTCTCTCTCTCTCTCTATCTCTCATTTAAATGACAAGTCTACTTAAGGAAAGGGTCCCCCTCACATGATTAGTAATTAGGTGATGAATTATTTGGCCATAACTACACATAAGACAGATTACGATGCAAAGTGGCATTTCATCCTGGTCAGCTCTCTTCTGATTCCATAATGAGAGTGGCACAGTGGCAAAAAGGGAGCAGATAATATTAAGAATTGCAATTTTTAGATATCTACAAACAGTACTGGAAATGTGAGGTTTTGGTCCAATGACATATAGAAGAATATTAGTAACATTAATAATTTTATGTAAGTATACACATGTATACACAATTATATATAGATGTGTGTACGTGTGTGTGTGTGTGTGCATGTGATTGACTACTCTAAGGCAGCTGTTCTCACCCTGTGGGTCTCAACCCCTTTGGGGGTCAACTGACCCTTTTACAGGGTCTAAGACCATTGGAAAACACATATTTCTGATGTTCTTAGGAACTGAGACACTACTCCTCTATCTATCTCCTGGTGGGTCTGCCCATATGCAGATATACCCACATAAGAGTATTAAAGGGTCATGGCATTAGGCAGGTTGAGAACCTTTAGAGAAAGTGCTTTGGAATTGGATTTTCATTGGATTTTCACGTAAAACCATGCATTATATATAGTTGTTATGATGATTTACATTAACATAGAGATAAAATAACTTTATGTAGTACTAGAGAAAATATGTGACATATTTATGAAAATTATTGCTACATGTTTAACTGATAAACAAGAACAAAATAGGTTCCAAATATATACCCAGTAAAGCTGTGATAACCTGCAAAAGTCATTTAACCTCTATCTTTTCCATTTTCTTCATTCAGAAAATGAGAATAATATTAGCACCCAAATCCCAGAATTGTAGTGAAAGTAAAATTAGATCATGTTTGTAAACTACTTTGCACACCTTAAAATTCTGTATAAATAATAATTATTGCTATTACAATTATCCTTTCCTCATCTCAACTTTCCCCATCCTGCTTTTGATATAGAGTGGGCGGGCATCAGAAAATAAATGGGAATTTTGAGAGTTTTGTGGAAGCTTCAGAGACATGAAAAGGTCAGCAGATGACACACATAAGGTTTAGATACTCATAAATGCATAAAATATATGTATATTATTGTATGACATCAACCCGAAATTTTACAGTAAGGTACTGTAAAAAAACTCATAAAAGAAAAAGAAGAAGAAAAACATGACTTTTTTCTCTGACATGAAGGGAGGGGCAAAAAACATTATATAGATTTTCCAGATCACAGAAGCACTGTGCTCTTAGCCTCTCTGATATGGAAGGTATAACTGGACTACTAGTACTACTAGTACTACTAGTACTTCTACTACTACTACTACTACTACTACTACTACTACTTACTACTACTACTACTTACTTCTACTACTACTACTACTTCCTCTTCCTCTTCCTCCTCCTCCTCCTACCCCTCCTCCTTCTCCTTTTCTTACTACTGCAAGGTCCACAAAACCATGATTTATTGGAATTGTCATTTCCTCTTAACAACACATAATTGTCACAGGCAAGGATGACTATCAAGAAAAGTGCAACTTATATATTAGCAAATGTTACAAATTAGAATTGCTAGACAATCTGCCCAGGCCATGCAGCACACTAGTGCCTTCTGGGATGACATTAAAATGTATTTGGATAATATCAAATAAAACAAATAAAAAATTAAAATAAAAAGATAGCATCATTTTAAACAATTAGGCCTAATATATAACCTGAAGGGATTCTTATGGGTGGAAAATATATGCAACTTTTCAGCATCTTTAAAGGAGCATACAAGGTATCTTCAAAGAGTTCTTTTTTTTATTTGTTTTGTTTTTTGAAGCAGATAAGGCAATTGGGGTTATGTGACTTGCCCACAGTCATGTGGCTAGTAAGTGATAAATATCTGAGGTCAGATTGGAATTCAGGTCCTCCTGACTGCAGGGTTGGGTTCTATTCACTGTGCCACCTAGCCTCGCTGAAGAGATCTTCTTAGGGTAAAGTTGTTCTTTAGAATTTTACAAGATTCATTTTCAATTATTTGGTGGATATTATTCTTTCCATTAACATTTCTTTAATCAGTTATTATGTGGTTTGTCTGTCTACACTTACCATACTTCGTATCAATTCATGTAGCTCTTTCCATGCTCTTCTCCAGTCATCATTTTTGTTGTTTCTTAGAGAACAGTAATAATGTTTTGTTACATTTGTGTGGCACAATTTATTTAACCATTCCCCAGTTGCTGCATATCTACTTTGTTTCCAGTTCTTTGTTATCACAAAAAAGTACTATTCTAAATATTTTAGGCTATGTGGAACATTTAATGTATATGGAATACATTAGAAATCTTTCTAAACAAGTTACCATGTACTTCTTTACCTGACTTTAGTGCAAAGATGGACACAATGGGAGAACAAGTTAGAGAACATGATTTAGGACTTCATGAATAGGTTAACAAGAATCATGACTTGCTTATTTATATTCATATCCCTGGTGCTGAACATCTCCTAAAATAGAGCAAAATTGTACACACAAACACACACGCACACGCACACGCACACACACACACACACATAGATAGGTATATATTTACATTTGATCTGTCAAACAAACTGTCCATGACACTCACAAAATACATTCAAAAAATAAATTAATTTTATTTTTTCCTATCAGACAAAATTAGATATTGATGATTGTCTTGCTTCAGAATTAGGGATCTATGCTTAACTGGTTAGGATAAAGCCCCAAATTAGGGGAAAAAAAGAATAAAGTAAGGATTGCAGAGAATTGTAGCAGCTCTGAGTTTACATAAGCAAGCTGTTGACTCTGAGAACTGGAAACTAAAAAAAATTATTAGTTTCATTTTTCATTATTTCTTAAATGATTTATCTTAAAGATAAAGCATAAAAAATTCAGAAACCACTTCTCCTGGGGAAAGGTGAAAATAACCATTTGCTTACTATGTGTTAATTAACATGTTAAGAATTTTACAAGTATTATCTTATGCATTCCTCCCAACATAACTGAGAAGTAGATGCTATTTTTATCATTCCTTTCTTATAGTCAAGGAAACTGAGGCAGACAACATGCTTAGAGTTCTCCCTGCTGGTAAATGTCTGAAGCTGGATATTGACTTAGGTTTTCTTGACTTCAGGCTTCTCACTCTGTCACTTGGCACCTACTTGCCTCAGAGAATCTTTATTTTCCTTTCCAAGCTGAGAGATATGGTAGCAGCTTAGAGTATAAAAGTATTTTCAAAATATTACAGAGGTGAAAGGTGGACGATTATGAGCAATCTGATCTCACAAACCAATGGCAGGCAGTGAAGAGGGAAATGAGTCTGCAGGAGGCAGGATGTGACAGCTAATAATGACTCATTCTAAGAGTGCTAATGGATGAAAAATTAAGGAAGATGATAAATGAAATCAAAATGGAATAACTCTACTAGTGTTTCTCATTAAGAGAAATGTGAGATGGAAAGCCCAACTGTCATTGCTCCCCAAGAAATTATAAAGAACTTAGAGGAAGACCTGAAGAAGCTGGTAAGCTGTACATAAAAATTCCTACATACAGAATGTTGGTTAGAAATTTTGTAAAGGATTTTGAGGATGCAGACATATTCTTGTATGTCTGCATACAATATTAAAACAGTAAGAACAAGTGTGTATTCTATTGCAGACACTATGCTAAGTGCTTTAAAATTATTATCTCACAGCCTTGGAATGATATCCCTATTTAACACATGAGAAAATTGAGGAAGACAGATACTCATTTACTTTCCCATGATCATGTGATTGGTAAGTGTCTGAACCCATATTTAGTTTCACTTCTCCCTTGCTCCAGGCCTGCCACTCTGTCCACTGTGCCTCTAGATTATCACTGGTTGAGAAGATATCAATAGATCATGATGTATATCAGTGGGAGAATTACCAAAACCCAAATGGACTGGCATCACAGGCACAGGAAAAGAGTACCTTCTGAGTAGGTAACAGATAAAATCTGACTGTCCAAGTGTCAGGAGAAAATAGGAGATGAAATCATCCACACTGATTTTAGCAAAGTATTGAATCTTAGGGCTTGTAACTTGTTTTAAATAATCAATTAAGAGAAAAAAAGACAATATTGTAGACAAATCATACCAGCTATCTTCACAGGGACAGTGAAGTATAGTGGAAAGAACATTACACTGGGAGTAATAAAGCTTTGTTTCACATTCTGTCTTTGGCCTTTATTAGCTATTTGACTGGTTAACTTAACTTCTCTCAATCTCTAATTCCTTCTGGATAAATGTAAAGTACTGATAAATTAATGTGGTTGTTCCACCCACCTAACAGCATTATTCTCAGTTTCAAAAGAAGGAATTTATACAATGTGCTTTGTAAATCTCAAGTACTGGAGAAATGTAAGGTATGCATGAAAAACAATATGAGTGGGTTCTCATCAATTAGGGAATGGTCTATAACTGTGTGCATACAAAAATAACATTATATTTGCATGCAAGGAGAAAAACATATATAAGGAATGCAGAGAAACCTGGGAAGATTTTTATGAAATGATGTAGACTGAAATAATTGCAAACAAAGAGAACAATATACACAATGACTACAGCAATGAAAAGAATCATTGGAGGGAAGACAAATGCTGAACAACTGAAATCTCAATAATGGTGATGGGAGAACAATGAAATGGTCATCCTTCTTTTCAAAAAGGAAAGAGAACAAGAAGTATCCTTTCATTTTTGCATTTGTATCTATTGTTTTTAGTATAATGTCTGGCAAATAATTAGGGTTTAAGAAATGCCTCTTGGTTGGTATTGTATATATTGTTAAAAAGGTGCCTTTTCTTAAGTATTATTCTCTCTGAAAAGGAAGGATTCAAATAGAGGGCATAAAAGAAAATATATAAATACAATTTAAAAAATATGTACAAACTATTGCAACCATTGGACTCTATTTTAAACTTATTTTAAAAGTTTCCATAATTTGACTAGATTGTAAATATCAAAATTTTAATCAGAAAGATATATAAGTATATTCCCATTTGTTCTATCTCAAAAATGTCCTTTGCCACTGCAGCGTTTTGCACTTTATTGAGGATGAAAAAAGAGATATGTGGAATGATTTTTATAACTTAAAGAAATGTACTCTGTTGGTCTTATTGATAAGAAAAGGGGAGAATATTATTAACTGGTGTTCAGAGTCTGTTTGTGCAAGTCCCAATCCAGTTATAAAAGCTAATTAATTATTGCTGTTATATCTCATAGACATAATATCTGAAGAAATTGCTATGTCAAACCCCGCAAATGGCCTCAAAGTGCAAGCAAGTTATAATATCTTTGATCAGCAAATGTTCCCAATAATCTCAGGTCTTAAAATTTCGTGTGTGTGTGTGTGTGTGTGTGTGTGTGTGTGTATGTGTGTGTGTGTGTGTGTGAAGAGAGAGGAGGGAGACACAGAGAGACAGAGGTTATAATCATTTCTTCTACTTGTTTTCTTTCATACAGTAGGTTTAGCTCTTACATCCTAATTTCCTAACCTTGAATGCTGGGTCTTCCATATATTTAATGAAATCTGCTAATAAATCTTCAATTCTCCCTGAGTAAGCAATCCTCTTGCAGACTCAGCTCTCTCTCCCTTGACTTTACTGAAGACCAAATAAGATTTGTGTTCTGACAGGGTAAGCATTTACTTTATCAGAAAGCATATTAGTGTGGGCATGTCTCAGCATAATGTACACCAAAAGCAGAGAGTATGACTAATTTGTTCTGCTATTAAGTGGATAATAAAATGAATTAGGCATGTAGATATAGGACAGTGGGCACTTTAGGAATTGCATGTAGCATATCTCATTCTGAGTCTGTCAAAGTCAGAGAAAATTTTATGTATTAAATGACATTTACAGGAAAGAAGACTTTGCCCAGAACTTAGCAATATTTGTCTAAAATGAGATAGGAAGATGAAAACTATGAATCCTTTAAAGGATAATTTCCATGATATCAGTTCTATGCATTTAACATTAATTTTTCCATAAGCCAAGGAAACATTAGCCAAATTTCTTCCATGTGTGAATAAGGATTACAAAAAATAAAAGAAAAAAAAAGAAGAAAGCCAGGTAATACATTTAAACCAGAGTAGTAGTAGTAGGTTCAATTGCAACATTGAACAAAGTAGCATTTTGTTTCTCACAGTCTTTTTAGGTTCTATTTTTACTTTGAATTATTAAGAACAAACCCATGCAGACCAAGCAGAAAATTAAATGGAATATCCATATCTATATGCTAAAATCTCCATTTCTCTTTGGCTATGTCAAAACAATTATCATTCATAAGGAAAATGCCTATTTCAAAGAGATGGAATAATTGCTGTCAAAAGGACATGCATATTTCACTGTAGCCTCACATATTGTTTTGGGCAAAATGTTCAAGTCTGCTAAGATAAAGATAGTTGAAGAAAGTGTCTGCATAACAAAAGCAAACCTCATTGGGAGGTCATTTCTCATGGAATTAGGTGGCAAGCACAATATGCTTTAGTGAACAAACAAAATATCTCTCACCCACAATTGTATTGTCTCTGTTGTCACCATGTTTTTCACGTGCCTATGTCTTCACCTTACATCATCACATTTCTCCCTTGCTCCTTCATCGCCACCCATTAGATTAAATGAGAAGTCATCATTTGGGGCATCTTGTGGAATGGAAAGAGTGCCGCCCTTAGAGTCAGAATGCTGGGCTTCAAATGCTGCCTGCAATATTTTCTTTTTTTTTTTGAGGGCAGTTGGGGTTAAGTGACTTGCCCAAGGTCACATGGCTAGTTTTTGTGTTAAGTGTATGAGGCCGGATTTGAACTCAGGTACTCCTGACTCCAGGGCCAGTGCTCTATTCACTGCGCCACCTAGCCGCCCCTTTAATATTTTCTATATTTATGAGCTTGACTGTGTGTGTCTGTGTGTGTGTGTGTGTGTGTGTGTGTGTGTGTGTACAAGAAAGAAAGAGAAAGATAGACAGACACAGAGAAATACATACAGACAAAAAGAAAGTGTCAGGGAGAAAATGCAAGATGAATGACTTAAAAATGATCAAGGGTTGGCAGCATTTCCTCTCTTTTTTAGTATCGTGTACACCTTTAGGAATTTGTTGAAACCTATAGACTCATTTTGAAAATAACATTTTTAAATGATTGAAGGAAGGAATAAATTTCAGTGAGAGGATAGCGAGGGGAAAATGTAATTGGTTTCACAATCAAGCTTACCTTGAATATATACAAGGTTCTTTAGAAGTCTGTGGATTCTAGTGCAAGAACGCCTAGGATAGATGATTTCTCTGATCTCTGAAAGTTCTATATCTATCTCTGCAGACAGGAATCAAAAACTCCCCACAAAATAGTGTCTGTTTATGAAAGAAGGCAATATGTAAAGATTTTCAGTATCATTAGTTGCCAAATAAAAAAGCAGACAGACAAAACCATGATACTGAAAAGTGGTGGTAGGGGAAGAGGTGTAAGATGATAATTTTGATGGGTCATGAAAGACAGCATGACTTGGCCATTGTAACATGAAATTAAAATTCAAAATCTCTAGTGACCATATTCACGAAGACAATTTTAACATCTGTTGGATATGAATATGACATTCTCACTGAATCAATCACCCAACTGCTGCTTCATTTTTATATTAAAGTATCTCTTGGTTAAAGAACACTAAGCTCATACAACCTTTATAACAGATGTAATAGTATTGTAACCAATAATTAGCTAAAATATTTAGCTAAAGCTAAGGTACTTGCTTTTGTGACTTTTTTATCCTCCCCCATGAAAACTCACATTGTTTCCATATGATAGAAAATTGCCATTACATACATTTCCAAATTACATAACAACTATGTACCATATTCACTATTTGTTAAGTTCAAAATTAAATATTTTTCATATAAAATTGTTTCCATTTATAAATAAGATTAACTCAATGATTTTGTGGTGGCATTTTGCATAACCATTAATTGGTGGGAAGGGACAAACTAGTGGGTGTAAGGGTCACCAGAGAAGTAACTTTTGTGAAGCTACTGGTTGTAAACTGACTGTACTCTCCAGAAAAGCAATGAGTATAGCAGAAGTAGGAGATTGGGTATCTGATAGCTATAACTGTAGGATAATATGTACTCAGAGATTGGTGAGGAAAGAAAGAAGTTCCTAGTCATAACTATTCTTCTGCTGTGTTCTAAATACACATTAAAGAGGGACAGACCAGACTCCAGAGACATCTGTCTATGCCCCACCCACCTTGAGCAGTACATTTATACATTTAAACATCCCATGTGAGTATATAATGTTACTTGAGTACATATGTCTTAAATAAATAAAGTTTAGGAAAATAAATCCACTTAGACACTGAATAATCAAATCAATTATTAATTTACTCTTTGTCTATCCAATCATTTATTTATTCAAAAATTGAAAACCTATTACAAATTGAGCTCTTTGATTTATGAAAGGCCAAACACAGCAGCCTGATTATTTTAGTTGTCTAAGTGAAATAAGATTATTCAATAATCCACTCAAAAACTTAGCAATTATCTTAAATAAAATAGAAACAATCAAATTGGAATAACACATAAGATAGTATTGAGTAGAATGAATTTAAGCAGTATCCTCAGGGAAAAAAAAATGTAAGATCATAAAAGCCATCTATAGTGCAGAAATTTTGAGTGTAACATATTAAGTCATTCAATAAGAATTTATTTCATACATATTTTGAGACAGGGACTATTCTGGGAACCTGAAATAGAAAGAATAAAAACAAAAATCAGAATCTATCTTCAAGAAACTTAATTTACATTGGGAGAAGAACTTTATGAAAGTACATAGGTAATAAAAATATTTTTCTGGGAGATTAGGGTCACCCTCATGTACCATAAAAGGTAGTCCTTCATCTCAGAATGCCTTTGACCAATGACATTTAATTCACTATTATCCAGTAGTTACAATATTTTTTATGTCAAATGAAATAGATACAATGAGTGGTAATCATGGATTCTAGATTTTTTTCATATAGTATTCCTATCTAATATATGGTGAAATATAACAGAAAATTATTATTTGAGTTTAACAGTAACCTGTTTTGGGGGTAGAGCCAAGATGGCAGCGTAGAAGCAGCAAGGTTCCGCAGCTCCCACACCACCACCCTAAACACCCAGAAAATATGAGCCCAGACAAAGTCTAGGAAAGTCTAGGACTCTCAGACTCACAAAAATACAGAGAACACACCTCTCACTGAACGCAGCTCGGCAGCAGGGGCTCAGCACAGCAGCCGGAACAGAGGCTGGAACAGCCTGAAGCCGAGATGCTGAGCTGAGCCCCGTAGCCAGCCTGCAATGATTCTACAGCTTCCAGCACCTCCACATCTGCCAAGCCATGAGGAACTGGGATGGGAGAGGAGCAGCTCGCACCGCAGTGGAGCAGAGAACGGCCAGCCCAAAACATCAGCTGCAGCCAGGCAAGGCCCCAGGGCGGCCATGAGGAGCAGCAGAACCTTCCAAACAGCAGCTTGAGTCTACTTCAAAGAAAATCTAAAGCACCTGCTGAGGGGAGCTTCGGTCAGAGACAGTTAGTGAAATTTGAGACTTTGAAAACTAATTTGGGGATGATAAAGCAGTTTGGCCATTCTGCCCCCAGCGCAAAGAAGCAGTGGGGGAAGGGAACTGCTGGATCCTTCGGTGGCCCCCACCAGACTGCTTCAGAGCCCTTGGCCTGCAGACTCCACAGGGGGGCTGAATCAATTGATCGGGTCCAAGTGCTCTTGTGTTGAGCAGCCTGGATCTGGATCATGGTTTTGGGTGGTGGTCCTGGGGTGCATGTTCACCAAGCCAAAGTGGGGGACTTGCAACACCCCCCTAATAGCTCTGGCAGTTGGGAAAACCCCAGCAATTTGGAACAGAGTTTACCCCTTGGAAGCAGAGTTTCAAGACCTAAGCAAACCAACAAATTAATTGACTGGCCAACGTGAGAAAGAGGAAACAAAATAAAAATGCCAATAAAACTCTAGAATCCTTTTTTATAGATAAAAAGTGTCAAAGCATGGAAGGGGAGGAAGAGAGCCCAGAAGTCAGAACTCCCACACCAAATGTTCCAAGATAATTGAAGAATGCCTAGAAGCTATACATCTACTGAAAAAGGACTTTGAAAACCAAATGAGAGAAGTGGAGGAAAAATTGGGAAGAGAAATGAGAATGATGCAAGAAAATCATGAAAAGAGAGTCAACAACCTGACTGAAGAAAACAACACTTTAAAAAATAGATTAACTCAAATGGAAAAAGAGGCCCAGAAAGCCAATGAGGAGAAGAATGCCTTAAAACGTCGAATTTCCCAGATGGAAAAAGAATCTCAAAAGCATTCTGAAGAGAATAATTCCTTCATAATTAGAGTGGAGCAAGTAGAAGCTAATGACTTTATGAGAAACCAAGATACTATTAAATAATTACAAAGAAATGAAAAAATAGAAAGCAATGTGAAATATCTCCTTGGAAAACCACCGACCTGGAAAATAGATCCAGGAGAGACAATTTGAAAATTATTGGTTTACCTGAAACCCATGACCAAAAAAAGAGCTTGGAAAGCATCCTTCAGGAAATCATCAAAGAAAATTGCCCTGATGTTTTAGAATCAGAGGGCAAAATATAACTTGACAGAATTCACCAATCACCTCTTCAAAAAAATCCCCAAAAGAAAATTCCTAGAAATGTTATTGCCAGGTTCCAGAATACCCAGTTAAATGAGAAAATAGTACAGGCTTCCAAGAGAAAACCATTTGAATACTCTGGAAGCACTATCTGGCAGCTTCTACACTGAGGGATCACAGGGCCTGGAATATGATATTTCAAAGAGTAAGGGAACTGGGATTAAAACCAAGAATCAACTACCCAGCAAAATTGAGCATATTGTTCCAGGGTAAAATATG
>CM053599.1:155092727-155108520 GCA_028646575.1 Pseudocheirus occidentalis | reverse complement strand
CTTATGAAACTTTTCTTAGCATGAGGATAGGTGAAGGGAATACAAATGTATATATACACATAGGTCCATATAGGAGGCTATATATGCCTATGAATACATATCTGAGCATGTGTGTATATGTGTATATAGAGAGTATAGGATGAATTAAATGTGAAGGGATGATACTTTCAAAGGTGAAATTCTGAGGTGGGAGAGGACTAGAATGAGAGGAGACAGGGAGAGGCAAAATGGGATTAATCATCCCACAGAGAAGAGGCAAGGGATAAGTATTGCAATTTTGCTTTCAATTACTCTCATTGAATTTGGCTTAGGGAAGAAATGGCATAAACTCTAGATTGGGAGTAATGCACACAGGAGAGTGGGGAGCATGGGGATGAGAGGGGGGATGATGGAGGGGAGGGGAGTGTCTGGTGGAAGGATGCTGGAAGCACACACTTCAGTAAACAGACAGGGACAGGGGAGAGAATGGAACAAGGCAGGGAGGGATAGGAAAGAGAGACAGACAATCACTGTCACGGTGTGACCACTATGAAGATGTCCTGTATAGTCACACATCCATAGCCTGTATTGAACTAAGTGTCCTTCCATTGGGGGTGAGTGACAGGGGAAGAATCAAAAGAATCTAGAATTTAAAGTTCTGCAATACCTGCAACTGGGAATTAAGATATGCAGGGGCTGGGATAGGGAGACCCTCCCTGACCTACCAGAAAATAAGAGAGCAGAGCAGGGGAGGGGTTTTACAATGGGATTGCTGTTTTGGGGTTGGGGCAGGGCAAGATGGGGAGAAAATGTGTAATTCAAAAATGTAATGAAAATGAATAATGTAAACAAGAAAACAAATAAAAACTAAATTTAAAAAACAGTAACCTGTTTTTTTGCTCATAAGAAATATCTTATTTTGACTAAATTGTTTTATAAAAGTAACATTTTTTTTTAATTTAACTAGTCTTAAAACAAATTATAGTAATTCCATAATGATGGTCAATTTAACTAAGTGCAGTTAAGAAAAAGAGATCTCCAGTAACACCTGACTCAAAAGATATTAGGCATGGAGGGAGGGAAGCTGGAAAAATGGATTGGAGTAAGTAAAAAAAAGGAAGAAAGAGGAAGGAGTAAATGAAAGGTGTGGTACCAGAATAGAGAAAGAGGAAAGGAAGGAAGGAAGGAAGGAAGGAAGGAAGGAAGGAAGGAAGGAAGGAAGGAAGGAAGGAAGGAAGGAAGGAAGGAAGGAAAAGAAAGGAAGGAAGAACAAAGGAGGGAGGGAGCAAAAGAGGAAGCTAAGAAGGAAAGATGGAATATGATGGATGGCTTTATAGTACTTAACATATGCCCATCAAAGAATTATTCACCCACGAACTCCACATTGTGTATATTCTAAAGTCCATAAAGGTTGGTTCACAGTTATACAAAAAAGACAGTATGCAGTTCCATGTATTTTTATTCTGCTGTGTTATGAAAATGCATATTTTATTCCTTAAATTGAAAATATCTTTTTAAACTACCACTACTGATAAAGGAGAAGATGGAGACAACTAGAGGAGAATGTTTTATGAATTGTCAGGTAAACTCACTATCGCTGGTATTTTTATGCATCTACTTCTTTGGTATAAAGGAGTGTTAAATTTGTAGGGTGAAGGAAAGAAGTCCTTCTCCAGAAATGATTGTGGAGAAACAGACAATGAGACAGATAGGATATGAGAATGATGAAGGCAATATGTGGTGCAGACTGCTGAACTGGTCATAGATTTATCCTCTCTAAGCTAAATACTCATATTCCAAAAACAAATTGAGTACCAGAAGAATCAATGTCAACAGACCAGAGCACTGCTTTGATGAGGAAGTTTGTTGCTAACTTGGAAGGAAAGTTTAACCAATACACAGCTGGCAAGAGTAGAGCAGAAAAGAAGTGAGCAGTTTGTAGTGATTTAGTGCAGAGCACTAAATTTACTCACGTGGGTCAGAATACTCACAAACATCAAGACTTATTTGATAAAAATTATGAGGAAATTCAGGAGTTACTAATTGTAAAAACAAGAACTCTACATGATTTCATCATCTTTTACTTCCAGTATCCACTTCCTGCTGACAATTTTTGGACTTTCATTCCTAGGTTCAAGATCATCATTCTTCAATGAAAAGACAAAAGCCAAGGAAGATTTAATTTATATCATTTTATCATAGGTACCCCTTCTTATCATCATCATTACATTAACCATGAAATTTGGTCTTCACTAGTCTCTCATCTTTCTTCCAAGCTAGGCTCTTAAAATCTTTTTGTAATATTTATCAACAAAATAATTTTTTCAGGTTTTGCTGTCTCTTGACTATTCTTTTTATGCTGATCTACTTCTTTTTTATTAGTCCTCAATTAATTATAATGAAAATAATTTTTATTCTTATGATTAGCTTTGATTCTCTATTGGCTATTAAAATTATAACTAAATCTCAAAGGTAAGTCTTCCGACAACCTAGCCTTTGCTGCCTCTTAACTCTCTAGTTTAATTCACATTCACATAGCATTAACATAATTCACAACAAGGTTATATGAGTCAAGAACTTGAGTCTTAAACCCTTATTATGCATTAGACAAAAGGACATGCCTTATCAGGGTACCAGGAAGGAGGAATGCCCATATGAAAAATGATTCTTCTCATCCTTCCTCCTTCAGTCTGAGGAAGGAGGGCCACCCTTAAAAAGATCTACACCCACTTCTCCTTCCACGTGGGAGGAGGATAGCCAAAATCCTTATCATAACAAGTCATGGGCAAGCAAAACAAATTCCCACATTGAACACATCCAAAATATGAGGAAAGCTGAATGCCACAGAATGGATGTTTTTGAATGGTATTGCTAAAGAATACTTTTAAGAGTCCCCTTGGAATGCAAAGAGGTCAAATCTGTCACTATTTAAATAAATTAATTCAGATTGTTTACTGGAAGTCCTAACATAAAAGTCAATCACATAAATATCATATGTTGGGTAGAATATCATCATGAATCCTCTTGAAAAAATGGTTGTTCACTGAGTTGCTCAGAGTTTTAAATTTTTCAAAGTTGTTTGTCTTTGCAATGTTGTCATTGGATACTTTCTTTCTCCCATTTTGCTTACTTCATTCTTCAATAATATGTACAAGTCTTTTCTGAGTTCTATGAAAAATTTCCTCATGTGATTTCTCATTTTACAATATTTTTGGGGCGGCTAGGTGGCGCAGTGTATAGAGCACTGGCCCTGGAGTCAGGAGGACCTGAGTCCAAATCCAGCCTCAGACACTTAACACAAAAACTAGCCATGTGATTTTGGGCAAGTCACTTAACCCCAACTGCCCTCCAAAAAAATCACTATAATATTTTTCTATCACCTTCATATATTATAACATATTCAACAATTTCACAAATGATGGGAATCTTCTAAGTTTCCAATCCTTCGCCACCTCAAAAAGAACTGCTAGCAATGTTTTTAAACATATGGGTTATTCCTTTTTCTTTGATCCCTTTTCACCTAGAAGTATTATTGCTAATCCTAAGGGGATGTGCACAGCTTAGGAATTTTTTCAAAATTATTACAAATTATTTTAAAGAAGAGTTGGTCAAAGCTGTAGTTCCATCAACAGCAGGGACCCCATCTCCAGTCTTCCTGAACTCTACTTTGACAATGGACTCAAATGACACCCTTCAGGCCTGGCTATCAACACAGGAGCCATTACAGAGCTCATCACATGGGAAAGAAAATAAAGATCTTTCAAGAATTCTTGATGAAATGACCAGAGTTTAACAGAAAATCTGACTTTCAAATTCCAGACTCAAAATAAAATAAAAAGGCAAACAGGAAAAAGAAATCATAATGAATTCACAAAGGCCAATATAACAGGATCTTGAACCCAATGACAGCAAAAGGATCCCTTATAATTTCCCTCAGACTAGTCATCCACCCCACTCCCCAGTGTCTTGGACTGAAAGCTCCTTATGCTGTTTCTGCTTTGAAAAGTTACCCATAAAGCCTGCAACTGGTGCTGCTGATAGATGGTCCCAACCATGGTGAGACAGACCTTTCCTGCTGACTTTCTCAGTTGGCTTCATCTGGAAAAAAACTGTTTCATCTGAATTTTGGTGATTTTTTTCCACTTCAGAGTTGGATTTGAGGCATTATTTTACATTTTGGGGGCATACTTTGAGAGAGTTTTGCTGGATGCATCTCTACTCTGATATCTTGGCTTGTCTGTTACTAAAAGAAAACATTTTTATTAATGAATCTAAAAGTCTTTTCTCAGTCTTCACTATTCTCGACCTCTTTATAGTCTCTGACACTGTCAATAACCCTATTCTCCTTGGGAGTCTTTTCTTTCTAGGTTTTCATAATACTATTCCAGGTTCTCCTGATTATCTGAACAATCTTTGTGGGTCTTCTTTCAGGGATCATCATCCAGGGCCTTCTCTTGCGACCTCTTCTCTTATCCCTCTCTATGATATTTCAGTTGTACTTAAAGTACTGTTAAATGCATCTCCCACACTATTGTGATTATTATTTTTATGTTAACAGTTTAAATAAAACTTGCACTTGTACTATGTGTTTTACTTTTCAAAAAACTTTGATATACATACATATATATGTATATACATATGCATATACATATACACACACACATATATATAGTCCATTACTCATAAATATCTCTTAATTCAATCCTTTGCTTCAAAGAAGACAAAATATTTACTAAAAATCCGTGTAAACAGTAAATAAACAGTATTTTCCATAAGGTAATAGAAGTAAACAGATATCAAGTAATTTACCTAATACGTGTGACAGATGCCATGTGTTGTTTGTTTGCTTGTTTGTCATGGGGATGACCTAAGGTCTTTTTTTAATTTGCTTTAAAATTATTTTATTGGTATAGAAAATATTTTTTTAAATCATGGATATGTAGGTTGCTTTAGAAGTCTTCACTACAGAAGAATTTGTTTTAATAATTTCTTTAAAAATCTGAAGCAAATGGTTTTAGTCTTTTAATATATTTGCCATGAGATTATAGAATCTCAATATTTCAGAGGTTAATTTAACCTTTGGTGGACTGCCCACCTAATTAAATCCCTCACCCAATGAAATACTAGTCTCTATATTATCTTCAACTTCTATTTGAATAATTCCAGTTACTTCTTCACTAATTTACAAAGGAGCTGATTTTTTCAGCTATTTTCTACTCTTTCTGATACGCAGGCAGGTCCACTTAAAGGTATACTGGTTCTTAATAATCATCATTTGCTTTTCTAAATAATTTAATCAATACAGAGCAAAGATGGAAGAGTCAGCAGTAAATTGATGTGACTCTCCCATGTTCCCCCATAATCACTTCCAAATAACTTAATTATCAAATAGCACCCCAAAAACAAATCCTAGAACTGAAGAATCAACAAAAAGGCAGGGTGAAATTCTTTTAGATGAAGAAACTTGGAAGATCAAAAAGAAATTTCCGACTCACTCAGGCATTGCAGCACAGGAAGTATGTCAACAAATCAGCAACAAGCTCCACATCAGAAAAGCAGCAGGACATCCTGCTACCCAGTGGAATGGAGTGGGGAATCATCAAAACTAGGATCCCCCATGTGACTTAGCATAGCCATAGAATTCAGCAGACTCCAGGTCTGAAAACCATCATATGTTTCAACAATACCCTGGAAAAACAGATATTCTCCAGCATGATAAGACCTCCACATGCTTCTATTTAGACCCTGGGGAACCCATAAACACCAAACTACACCTCTGAACATACCAGACAAAACCAATAGGATTCCAGCTCAGCGCCAAGTAAGCTTCCAGACACCTATGACCTCCAGAAGCACCATTCACCCCGCTCAATGGAGCACCAAACATGAGGGTCCCTTGAAGGTCTCAGGGCAACATCAGTATAGTACCAGGTAAATATCCAGGGCCCACAGCCACTAGCATGAGAAGCTAAAGGCACTGTCCCTCCCAGTACAGGTGCAGAAATCACACACACACACACACACACACAGATGAAACATAGATATGTACATAGATAAATATATGTATAGATATATAAGTATTACATATCATATATATAAAACATTACATATGATATGTATACATATACACATATATAGCATTACTTACCCTATATCTATATTAGAGGTTGAAGAGAAATTGGGAAAGAAATAAGAATTATGAAAGAGAACTGTGTTGGAAAAAAGCGTAGATAGCTTGGAAAACTGTTTCAAAAATAGAAATTGACAAATGGAAAAGGAGATAGAAAAATCCACTACAGAAAATAACTCCTTAAAGAGTGCAATTAGTCAAATGGAAAAGAAAGCACAAAAGCTAATTGAGGAAAATAGCACCATAAAAATTAAAATTGGGCAGGTGGAAATTAATGATTATGAGACATCAAGAATTAATCAAACACATTCAAAAGAATAAAAAATGCAAAAAAATTTAAAATAATTCATGGGAAAAACAATTGATCTGGAAATAGGAGAAACTATATCATAATAATCGGAATAACCAAAAAGCCATAATAGAAAGTAGGAGACCATCTTGGAAGAAAACATAAAGAAATACTCTTGTGATATCCTGGAACCAGAGGGAAAAATAAGCACTGAAAGAATCCACAAATCACCTCACAAAAGAGATTTTAAAGTAAAAAAAAAATCCAAGGAACACTATAGTAAAATTTTAGAATCATCAAGTCAAGGAAAAGTACTACAAGTGATGAAAAATAAACAATTCAAATATTTAGCTGTCACAATCAGGGTTACACAGGACTTGGCAGTTGCAACATTAAAGTACCAGAGGTCACGGGACATGATATTCAGGAAAGCAAAGGAGCTAAGACTACAATAAAGAACTATTTATCTGGCAAAATTAAGCATAATTGATCCATAGAGGAAAAAAATCATTCAATGAATGAGTAGGACTTCAAGCTTTCATAAGGAGAAGGCCAGAAAACAAAAAAAATTACCTCCAGTATCAAGACACAAGAGAAGTATAACCAGGTAAAAGGGGAAAAACATAAGGGAATCATAGTGGTAAACTCTTTACATCCCCACATATGAAGATATTACTTATAAGTCTCAAAAACTGTAGAACTAATAGTATAAAAGTACAATTAATAGTATGACTAGGAGGAATATACATAGAAATTGGGTATGGGTTTAAAGTGAATTTGAGAGAATGACATAAAATAAAATTATGGGTTGAGAAAGAGGAGTGCACTGGATGCAGAAGGAAAGGAGAGGTAGAATGGGAGTAAATTATTTCACATGAAGACATGAGAAAGACCTCCACCATAAAGGAGTGGAAGTGGAAGTAGATGATGAAAGACTGGGTAATGAACATCACTTGAAACTTATTCTAATCAGTACTAAGGAAGAAATCATATACACAATCAGTTGAATATAGTAATATATCTTGCCAAACAAGAAAATAAGAGAGGAGTGCATAAAGGAAAGGCGTATAGGGATGGACAGAAGAAAGGGAAGATCAGGGAGGTGAAAGACAGAAGCAAAATATTTGTGAGGAAGGAAAGGGTGAGAGTGAGAACAGACAGCAGGAAGATTAGGATGTACAGAAATACACAGGTAATAATTTTAATTGTAATGTGAATGGGATTAACTCTCCCATAAAATGGAAGCCTATAGCAAAGTGGATTGAAACTCAAAATCTTACAATAATTTACAAGAAACTTGTTTGAGGGGGCTGCTAAGTGGTGCAGTCAATAGAGCACGGGCCTTTGAATCAGAAGGACCTGAGTTCAAATCTGGCCTCGGACACTCTACCCAAAAAAACTAGCCGTGTGACCTTGGGCAAGACACTTAACCCCAGTTGCCCTCCAAAAAATAAAATTAAAAAAAAGAAACATGTTTGAAGCAGAGAGACACAGAGATTAAAGGTAAGGGGTTAGATATGACAGATCTTTGGAATGATTCAGACATAAAGAATGACACCATAAGCAAATTAGCTGAGCAAGGAATAGCCTACCTGTCAGAACTTTAGGGAAGGGAATTCTTTTTAACGAATCAAGAGATAGAGAACATTATAATATGTTTAATAGAAAATTTTGATTGTATTAAATT
The DNA here is from genome assembly GCA_028646575.1 of Pseudocheirus occidentalis. Lineage (NCBI taxonomy): Eukaryota > Metazoa > Chordata > Mammalia > Diprotodontia > Pseudocheiridae > Pseudocheirus > Pseudocheirus occidentalis. Next base: position 155,100,435 of record CM053599.1, on the reverse strand, counting down.
GGGGGAGAGGTTGAGGGGTTGGGGTTTTTTTGGAAGGGGGAGGGCAGGGCAATTGGAGTTAAGTGACTTGCCCATGGCTGGTATGGAAGTTAAGTGACTTACATGGCTGGTAAGTGTTAAGTGTATGAGGGCAGATTTGAACTCAGGTACTTCTGATTCCAGAGTCAGTGCTCTACTCACTGCACCACCTAGCTACTCAATTATATTAAATTTAAAAGGTTTTTTTAAACAAACAAACCAATCTAAACAAGATCAGAAGAAAAGGAAAAAGCCAGAAAACAATCTACAGAAAGTGTCTCTGGTAAAGGCTTCATTTTTCAAATACATAGAGAATTGAGTCAAAGTTACTAGAAAACAAACCATTCCCCGACTGATAAATGATCAAATGATTGAATAGGAAGCTTTCAGATGAAGAAAACAAATCTATCTATAGACATATGAAAAAAGTATTCTAATACCCTTTTGATTAGAGAAATTCACATTAAAACAACTCTGAGGTGCCATCTCACATCTATCAGAATGGCTAATATGACAGAAAAAGAAAAAGCTAGATGTTGGCAAAGATGTGGGAAAATTGGGGAACTAATACACTCTTGGTGGACTTGTGAACTGATCCAACCATTCAGGAAAGCAGTTTGAAACTTTGCCCAAAGGGCAACCAAACTGTGCATATCCTTTCTTCCAACAATACCATCACTAGGTCTCTTATGCCAAACAGATCATAAAAATGGGGGGGATCTATATGTGCAAAGTATTTATAGTAGCCATTTTCATGGTAGCAAAATATTAAAATTGAGCAGATGTCCATCAATTTACTGATGACTGAACAAGCTGTGGTATATGAATGTAATGTAATGCTATGGTGCAATAAGAAATGGTGAGCAGGCAGTTTTTAGAAAAACCTGTAGAGTTCCATGAACTGATGCAAAGCAAAATAAGCAGAACCAAGAAAACATTGCCCACAGTGTCAGAAACCTTATGTTATGATTAACTATCAATGACTCAGCTCTTCTCAGCAGCACATTGATCCAAGACATGCACAAAGGACTAATGAAGGCAAATGCAATCCATATCTAGAAAAAAATTTCTGGACTCTGAATGTAGATTAAAGCATATGTTTTCACTTACTTTATTCTTTCATATTTTTTTCCTTTTGATCTGTTTCTTCATTCACAACTGTCAATATTATGGAAATATTTTTACATGACAGAATATATATAAACTATATCAAACTCCTTACCACTTTCTGAAGAGGGAAGGAGAGGGAAGGAAGGAGAAATATTTGGAACTTGACATCTTATAAAAATTAATGCTAAAAAATTTTACATTTAACTGGAGGAAAATAAAACTTTACTTAAAAATCAATAATTCAACAAAGGTCATATAAGAATAGTGTTTGACAAGATTTAAAGTCAAGCTTACTGGCCTATAGTTGTTAGACTTTGCATTCTCCCTTTTTATGAGAATTACAACATTTCTACATGTCTGATTCTCAATAAAATCAGTTTTTTTCCACGAGTTTGTAAAGGTCAGTGAATCAACTCAGTATTAAAATCTTTCATTTCTTTGAGTAGCTAAAAAGCACTGTATATTTTCATAGTGATCTAAACTAATTGAGAGCAACTAAGTTTTTTTTCTTACTAATTCCATAGTTATTTTTGGTTTCAGCTTTCTATTTACAGTGTTTTTCTCTACCCTTCCTAGTGTAATGATCATGGGCTTTTGGCAGAGAAAATAAAATTGGAAAAAAGTTACTAATTCTGTCATTTGTTTGTCATGTATTAGCAAACTTCTTTCTATTCCAAGTTCATTGACATCTAATATCCCCAAATCAGACTAAATTAGTCTTTTTTCTTCTTCTTTATCATGGACTCAAAGTTGGAATTGTTCAGCTTCTCCCAGGAGTCCTATTATTGCTGTATAAGTTATCTGCTCCTCCTTAGTCAAAGTCAGAGGCAACACCACAGATCCATTTTCAGCTTCCTCCAATTTTGAAGAATTAAACTATCTATATCTCCGTACCTACATCTAAATTTTTGCAGTTATGTACATATATGTATATAAATATAGAAATGTATTATTTTAGTAAAAGCCTTGTGAAATTATTCCCAGAAGTTCTCAGCATATTCCACCTACTTAATGCATGATCTCTTGGAGGTATTGCGATAATCACTACTATTGCTATTACTATTACTGGTATTTCACTCTATCCTCATCTTCACCCAAATGCTCTCTATTATGTTGCCCATTTCTCTTTCCTGTACTTCTAAATCTATAATGCTACTTTAAAATTCTTTTTATCGGTTCTATTCCTTTTGAATAATGTAAATTTCAGATAACTATATTCCAGGCATGATTTACATCCTGCCAAGTTTTCTGTGGGAACCGTGAGGTCGAATTTATCTCCTTGCATGAAAATTTCTCATTCACATTGTTTACTGCGCTGCTTTGAGCATTCATGTATAGATATGTAATGTCACAGGATGCTTGATTTATATCTTTGTTTTTGCTTTATTTTTGGTTTTTATCTCCTGTGAATTACCAGTTCTTTTTTTCATATTTTCTTATTCGTGGAATGGACTTGCTACACTCTACTGCAACTTACTTTCTTGAAATTATATGTACACACATGCACATATATGTGTATATTTATATATATGTATATATATACATATCACACATATACACATCATTTGTTGCATACATATGCATATATGGGTACATGGATGTGGTATATGCATACAAAATTATATTTATATGTGTATTCTTTGTCTTTCTCTATACCTACCTATTTGTTATGTGTGTATGTGTATAGAAAACTGATGTATGTGTGTGTGGAGAGAGACAGAGACACAGAGACAGACACAGAGACAGAGAAAGAGATACATCCTCTTAATGGAATTTTCTTGGAAAGGATATTGTAATACTTTACTATTTCCTCCAGCTTGTTTCACAGATGAAGAAACTGAGGCAAAGAAGGTCAAATGACTTGTCCAGGTACACAGAATTAGTGTGTATCTGAAACCAGATTTGAACTATATCCACTATACAACCTAGCTGTTCTATTAATACCCTTTTAAAATCTTAGATAAGATTTAAGGGACAAGGTTAATATATGCTAACCTTTCATTTTTTTCATTAAATTTTATGTTTATTTTTAGTTTACATCATTCATTTCCAGAAGATTTTGAGTTACAAATTTCCCCCCATCTTTCCCCTACCCACCACCCCGAAGCAGTGATCCCACTGTGTACACAATCTACTTTCTCCTATGTCCTTCCCCATCTCCCCTCTAACTTTCCAGTAGGGCAAGATGGATCTCCATTCCCCAGAGCCTTTATAACTTATTTCCCAGATGCACGTAAAGAACAACAACAACAACAATAATGATATATTTTAAAACATTTGATTTTACAACCCTGAATTCCAAATTCCTTCTTCCCTTGTCACTCACCCTTATTGAGAAGGTAAGCAATTAAATATAGGTTATACATGTATAGTTACAAAAAACATTTCCATAGCATATATATCATGAAAGACTGACTATATTCCCTCCATCCAATCCAGTCCCCCACTTGTTCTATTCTCTACTTTTACCCTGTTCCTTTTCAAAAGTGTGTGGTTCTCACTGCCCTCACCCTGATACCTGCCTCCCCCTCCATCATGCCACCTCCCATCACCTTCCCTCCTACTCTCCTGTAGGGCAAGATATCCAATTCAGTGGGTATATCATTCCCTTCCTAAGCCAAATTCAATGAGAGTAAGGTTGACCCTTTATCTTTGCTTTCCTGTTCTTCCCCTCCATTGTAACAGTTGTCCTTTGCTTCTTCTATATGAGATAATTTACCCCATTCTTTCTCTCCCCATCTCCTCTCACTATATTCTTCTCTCACCTCTCAATTTCACCTTTAAATATAATTATTTCCTATTCATCTAATCCTGTGCCCTATGTCTATATATGCCTGTATACACATACACACATACGCACAAATGAATTCATACATACATATACCCTCCGAAACACACATATGTATGTATGTGTGTGTATATGTGTTTGTGTTTATATTTCCTTCAACTATCCTCATACTGAGAAAAGTTTCATAAGTTACAATTACTGATTTTTCATGTAGGCATGTAAAAAGTTCAACTTTGATAAGCTCCTTATAATTTATTTTCCCTGTTTACCTTCACATGCTTTTGTTGCTTTTAATATTTGAGTGTCAAATTTTCTATTCAACTCTATTTTTTTCATCAAAAGTGCTTGAAAGTCCTCCACCTCATTGAATGACCATCTTTTCCCCAGAAACATTATACTCAGTTTTGCTAGGTAGGTGATTTTTGGTTTTAATCTTAGCTCCTTTGGCCTTGGGAATATCATATTCATAGCCCTTCGATCCCTTAATGTACAAACAACTAGATCCTGTGTTATCCTGATTATTTTCCCACAATATTAAAATTGTTTCTTCTTTGCAGCTTGCAATAACTTCTCCATTATTTGGGAACTCTAGAACCTGGTCATAATATTCCTAGGAGTTTTCTTTTGGGGATCGTTTTCAAGAGGTGATCAGGGAATTCCTTCAAGTTCTATTTTGCCCTCTGGTTCTAAAATAATGGGAAATCTTCTTTGAGAATTTCTTGAAGGATGATTTTGAGATTCTTTTTTCTAATCATGGCTTTCAAATAGTCCAATAATTTTTAAATTATCTCCCCTGGATATATTTTTTAGGTCAGTGGGCTTTTTTTTCAAGGAGATATTTCACACTGCTTTCAATTTTTTTTCCTTTTTTGGATCTGTTTTGTAGTATTTTGATTTTTCATAAAGTCATTAGCTTCCATTTGCTCCAATCTAATTCTGAAACAATTATTCTCTTCAGTGAGCTTTTGAAATTCTTTTTCCATTTGGCAAATTTGGCTTTTTAAGGCATTCTTCTCCTCTTTGGCTTTTGGGACCTTTTTATAAAATTGGGTTAATTTATTTTTTTGTTTCTTTGGTTTTTTCTTTTATTTTTAAACTTTTGTTTATTTTTAGTTTACATCATTCATTTACATGCAATTTTGATTAACACATTTTTCTCCCTATCTTTCCCTTACCCACTACCCCAAAACATCAATCCCACTGTATACCCTCTACCCCAATCAGCTCCCTCCTACATCCTTCCCATCAACCGTCTGACTTTCTGGTAGGGCAATATGGATACCCTTACCCCAGTACCTGTATATTTCTCTCCTTCCTATTCTACCCACCACTTGTTCTATCCTCTTGTTTGTCCCTGTCCCTTTACAAAAGTGTGTGCTTCTAACAACAAAGGCCAAGATACTCAATTTAGAATGTATGACATTCCTTCCCTAAACCACTTCAAGGAGAGTAAGGTTGACCCATTCCCTTTTGCCTTGCCCTTCTTCCCCTTCATTGTAACAATTATCCCTTCCCTCTTCGATAGGAGATGAATAATCCCATTCTGGGTCTCCCTGTCTCCTCTCATATTATTCCTCTTGAACCTCTCAGTTTCACCTTTGAAAATATTATCCAATTCTGTTCAATTGATCCTATGCCCTCTATGTACACATATGTACACCAACTCACATATGTAATTATATGCATATATGCCCTCATGTATATACATATGTATATGTATACATACACATATATACATTTGTATTCTTTTTAACAATCCTCATATTGAGAAAAGTTTCATGAGTTGTAATTATCATTTTTGCATGTTGGCATGTAAAAAGTTCAACTTTGATAAGTTCCTTATGATTTCTTTCCCATGGTTACCTTTTTATGCTTCTTGTATTTGAGTGTCAAATTTTCTTTTTAGTTCTGGTTTTGTCAGGAAGAATGTTTGGAAGTCCTCCACCTCAGTGAATGATCATATTTTCCCCTGGAACATCATACTCAATTTTACTGGGTAAATAATTCTTGGTTTTAATTTTAGCTCCCTTGATCTCCAGAATATCATATGCCAGGTCTTTGATCCTTTAATGCAGAAGCTGCTAGATCCTGGTTTATCCTGATTGTGTTTCCACAGTATTCAAATTGTTTCATCTTGTCAGCTTGTAGTATTTTCTCCTTGATGTGAGAACTCTGGAACCTAGCTATAATATTCCTATGAGTTTTCTTTTTGTGATCTTTTTTGGGGGGAGAGAGCTGATTGCGGTAGAGGGCATACAGTGGGATCAATGTCTTAGAGTAGTGGGTAGGGGAAAGATGGTGAATTCTTTCAAGTTCTATTTTGCCAACTGGTTCTAAAATGTCAACACAATTGTCCTTGAGAATTTCTTGAAGGATGCTTTCTAGGTTCTTTTTTTGATTATACCTTTCAGGTAGTTCAATAATTTTTAAATGGGCTCTCATTAATTGATGTTCCAGGTCAGTGGTTTTTCAAGTAGATATTTCCCATTGTCTTCTATTTTTTTCATTTGTTTGGATGTGTTTAACCTACCTTGATTTCTCATAAAGTCATTTATGACCCATTTGCTACACTCATTCTCAAGGAATTATTTTCTTCAGAAAGCTTTTGAGATTCTTTTTCCATCTGGCAAATTCGACTTTTTAAGCATTTTTCTCCTCATTGGCTTTTTGGGCCTCTTTTTCCATCTGAGTTCATCTATTTTTATGGTGTTATTTGCTTCAGTTAGGTTGTTGACTCTCTTTTCACAATTTTCTTGCATCATTCTCATTTCTCTACCCAATTTTTCCTCCACTTCTCTTATTTGGTTTTCAAAATCTTCCTGAAGCTGCTTTGTGGCTTGCAACCAGTCTGCATTTTCCTTGGAAGCTTTTGGTCCTGTAGTTCTGACTGTGTTTTCTTCCTCCCACTCCATGCTTTGTTCCTTATAGTCTCCAAAAAAGAGTACCTGAAATTGGATTGCTGAGTATGGTTTGCTTCCTTTGGCTGCTCATGTTGCCAGTCAATTAATTTCATTTTTGAGCCACAGTAGATTCCTGCTTCCCTGGGGGAGAGCTTTGTTCCAAATCACTTGGGTTTTCACAGCTTCCAGAAGTATTGGTGTCCACCATCTTTGCAGCCCCACTGGCACTGGCTCACTGGTCACACTCTTCAGGACCACCACTCAAGACCACAATCTTGATCCATGCAGGTTAAGGCAAGAGCACTTAGCCTCTGAATGTTTGCTTGATCCCCCTGTAATCCACAGGACAGGATTCTGAAGCAGCCATGTGGAAGTGGCTGCAGGGCTGCTGCTTTTTCTGCTTTCTTTCCCTGGGGCCAGCCTGCTGGACCTGCTTCTATCCCCCAAATTTAGCCAAGTTACTCTGACCTTTCACTTTGTCCATATTTCTTATGGGTTGATAATTCTGGAAACTCTCACAGCTGCCAGTGATCCACTCTCCTGAATTCTCCAGGTACAGGTCATCCTGGCTGCCCCAGGGTTTCAGGCCTGGGTGGTTTTGGCTCCCAGAGCCCTTCAATGAGACCTTCTCATCCACCTGTTGGGATGCCTTCAATGGGAGATGTCTTTTTCTTTTTTTCTTTTTTTAGTTAATTTATTTATGTTCTTGTTTATATCATCCATTTCCACAAAATTTTGAGTTACGAATATTTCACCCATCTTTCCCTGACCCATGACCCCAAAGCAGCCAAGCCATTGTAAACCCCTACCCCAATCTGTTCTTTCCTATTTCCTCCCCCATTGCCTCTCTGACTTTCCAGTAGGGCCAGAAGGATCTCCCCGCCCAACTGCC
>CM053599.1:155074757-155092227 GCA_028646575.1 Pseudocheirus occidentalis | reverse complement strand
CTCCTCCCTGCCCTGCTAGAAAGCTAGAGGGCTGTTGGAGGAGGGCATAAAAGGGAACAAATTGTGGGAGGGGTCTTATGGTGGGATCAATGTTCTGGGCTGGGGGGTACGGGCAAAAAGGGGAGAAAATTTGTAACTCAAAACCTTGTGGAAATGAATGATGTAACCAAGAAAATAAATTAAAATTTAAAAAATGCGCATGTAAAGATATTAAAGAAACAAAAATGCATGCTGTTTAAAAGAGAAAAAAATACATGAAGAAAGTAATTAAGCTGCTTGTGGTCATCTGTGAAGATGATGGGACAACAGTGTCCCTGAAAGCTTTTTAAAAAATAATGAATTCATATTGAAGCTTTTATTTTTGAGTTACATGTTTTATCCTTTAAAGAATAGGTTGACATTCACTATTTTCATATAGGGACTTATTGGCTGACAAAAAATGAAGTAGCATTGACTTGCCACTTTATTTTTTTTAATGTATGAATTTGGGATTGACAGACACAGAGCCATTACATCCTAGACCAGACATAACTGTAAAGCACAGGAGGCAAACTGTATGATGAGAGGCATTTCAGACTCCTCTCTAATATTTCCCTTCTCCATCTCTTTCTTGTTTTCTCTCATTTTTCTTTATATCTTTCTATTTTACCTTAATTTCACCCTCATTTCACTTTTTTCACTTTTTTCACTTCATTTCCCTCTCTTTTCCCTGACTATGTTTTATGCTTGGTATATAAAAGGCCTTCAGTGCCTCTGAGATAAAAAATTTGTTTAAAAAAGCACAATGACCCCTGGATTAAAGGCTCTAGTGAAGAGAATTAATACAGTTCTCTGGTAAATTCCTATTATAAAAGCTTAGTTCCATTATCTTGCACATGTTGTCATTCAATATACCAGACCAGAAAAGAATAAAATGATTACAGTTGTCTTATACATATCAGGGAAGTTAAAAACATTGCTCTCATTGGGAATGAAAGAAATCCTTTCCCTTCCCCCTTTACTCAATTCTCCCCTTTAACTGAGTTTAGGAACTAATTGGCCTTACAATTATGTATATGTATATATACATACTTATATACATGCATGCATGCATGCATACATACATATATATTTGTCTATATACCAATATCTATATCCATCATCTATCCATGTGTCTATCTCCCTATCTGTGTATACATGCATACACATACATATATACATAAATGTTGATTTATACATGTCTATATCATTTACCTATACATACATGCATGCATATATACACACACAGTATTTGTTCTAACAACCAGATTAAATATAAGGATCTGTTATTTCGTCAGCCTCAGTTTCTTCCTGCATGAGACCTCCCTTTGCTATCTGTTGATCACAACCCAGAATATCAGGCCTAGGACACTGCATGCTCTGACCATGACACTCCTTACTCAAAAAAATTCAATGGCCACCTATTACCTCTAGGATAATTGCTTTTCCATTCTTTATTTTTAAAATCCTTAGCAAAATGGACATTCTACTCCTCTCTTCATGCTCTATGATCTGAAAATAATTACCTTATTGATATTCCTTATCCACAATACTTCAGATAATTTCATCTCCCCTTCCACAGTGCTGAACACATAGTAAGAGCATGATGAAATCTTGCTTATTAAGTGATTTAACTAGGGTCATGAAACTAGGAATGTACAATGTGAAGATGAGCCTTCCTAATTTTATCTGAGGCACCATGCTTCCTGGAATATTGTGGGGGTGGTGAGTAGGGAAGGATAATGAAGCTTGTTCCATCTTGTCCTTTTTCTTGTTTGTTTTTTGGTGGAGTTGTGCATATAGAATGATATTACACATATTTCCAAATTAGCCAGATTATGAAAAAGGAATCAGAACAAAAAGGAAAAACAATGAGAAACAAAACAAAAGAAAAAGTAAAAATACTATGCTTTTATCAGTATTCAGACTCCATAGTACTTTCTATGGATGTGGATAGCAATTTCCATAACAAGTGTTTTGGATAATTGTATTCTTGAAAACTACTACATCTATCATAGTTGATCATCACACAATGTTGCTGTTACTATGTACAATATTCCCTTGGTTCTACTCGCTTCAGTCAGCATCAGTTCATGGGAGTCTTTCCAGGTTTTTCTGAACTCCACCTGCTCATCATTTCTTATAGTATTCCATTATGTCCATAAATCACAACTTGTTTAACCTATCCCAAATGATGGGCATCTCTTTGATTTCTAGTTCTTCGCCACCACAAAAAGGGCTGCTATAAATACTTGTGTACATGTGGATCTTTTTCTCCTTTTTATGATCTCTTTGGGACAGAGACCTAGTAGTGATTTTGCTGGATTAAAGGATATGCACAGTTTTATAACCCTTTGGCATGGCTCCTAATTATTCTCCAGAACCTTGGATCAGTTCACTGTTCCACAGTTCACATTAGTGTTCCACTTTCCCCACATGCTTTCCAATATTTACATTTTTTTCTTTTTTGTCATATTAGCCAATCTGATAGTTGTGATGTGGTACTTCAGAGTTGCTTTAATTTGTGTTTCTCTTACCAATTGTGATTTAGAGAGCTTTGTTATACGATTATAGATAGTTTTAATATCTTCATCTGAAAATTGCCTCTCCATATCCTTTGACTATTTATCCACTGAGGAATTACTTGTATTTCTATAAATTTGCCTCAATTCATTATATATTTGAGAAATAAGGCCTTAACAGAAATACTGGCTATAAAAGATATGTTTTTTGGCCCTTTGCTTTCCTCCTAATTTTGACTGTAATGGCTTTGTTAGTGCAAAACCTTTTTAAATTAATACAATCAACATTATCCATTTTGCATTTCATAATGATCTCTATCTCTTGTTTCAGTCATATATTATCCCCTTCTCCAAAGATCTGAAAGGTAAACTATTCTTTGCTCTACTAAGTTGCTCAGGATATCACCCTTTATGTCTAACTCATATACCCATTTGGGCCTTATATTGATATAGAGTGTGAGATATTGGTTTATGCCTAGTTTCTGCTACAGTAGTTTCCTGTTTATCCAGTATATTTGGTCAAATATTGAGTTCTTATCCAAGAAACTGGAGCCTTTGGGTTTGTCAGACTGATTAAGACAGTCATTTACTATTGTGTCATTAGAATTTAATCTATTCTACTGCTCAACCATTCTGTTTCTTAGCCAGTAGTGAACACACTCAATTGCGTATCTTATCATACAGGAAAGTATGAAAGAAGGGGATAAGAGAGGCCAATGATAGAAGGGGAGGCAGATTGGAAAACATGGTAGTCAAAAGCAAATACTTTTGAAAAGGGACACGGTAATAGGAGAAAACAGAATAAATGGGGCATGGGATAACATGGACAGAAATATAGTCTTTCACAACATGACTGCTATGGAAATGTTTTGCATAAATGCACATGTATAACCAATATTGAATTGTTTCTCTTCCCAGTGGGGCATGGGTAAGGAGGGAAGAAGGTAAAGAATCTGGAACTCAAAGTTTTAAAAACACGTTAAGATTTTTTTGTTACATGCTACCAGGAAATAAGATATACAGGCAATGCAATATAGAAATCCATCTTGACCTACAAGAAAGTAAGGGGGAAAAGGGGGGAGAGGGATTGGGGAATATATGAGAGGACAGATTGGGGGAAGGAGTTATCAATATGCTAGCCATCTTGGGGTGGGGTAGGGGAGAGATGAGGAAAAAATGGAACTCAAAATATTGTGGAAATGAATGTTGAAAACTAAAAAATAAATTCTGAAAAAAGAGTTATTTGGGAGCAATAAAATTATTTTTTGTTCTCTCTTTTGGGGCAACCTCTTTGTTGGGACGCAGAGAATACCACTTCCTATATGGTTTTCTAGTAATGAATGGGGGAAGTAGAATATTTCTTCTTTCCCTCAGCCCCAGAAGCAATGGAAACTATAAACACCTACAATTAAAAACAAGCCAAGATTGAACCTCAAGTGCATGTTTGCTTCTTCTGTTTTGGTTTTCTTTCCATGAGTCCACACCATACTGAGAAATAGACATTTCTAACCCCATGAGCAACTGTAAGTTTGATAGATTGGGAGCTGGTTGTCCAGCAAATTTTGTAATAAATTCTTGGAGGAGATAATCACAGATAGCAGGAAAGTTTTTATTTTCTGTGGAACTCCAGAGTTAAGGAAGAAAGGGAAAATTCTAGAAAACCTGATTCCCTCTTTTAGGAAACAGATGTCCCCAAGATTCATCTGGGTCTGCTTCAATCTAGGTCCTCTTTGTGGGAAAGCCTCTCTCTTTACTTTACCCATGAGCTGTAGGTCAACATGATACCACCAGAAAAATAGTCAATACTATTACCAGCAGGTGTAATGAAACTAAGTGTGCCTGTTTCAGTATGGAGGTAGCAGATGTCAAGAATGCACTGACAGCTGGGTTACACTGAATAGTTATGTGTGGTTATCACTACTGAAATATTTAAGGAAATGAGAAAGTATGGCTATCAGTACCATTAGGTTTGATAGGAATCCAATCTTTTTGAAACTTGGTGAGTTTTGGAGGCAGGGGATAAACACTGTTACATTTTCTAGACCACTTATAGAAACAAATGCCATGGGTGGGGATGGGGGCTAGGATATCAGCATCTATACATCATTTAAAAAAATTTCTAGTGTCATGTGACAGAATTTTGTACCATTTTACATGACAAGGGACTTATTCTGATGTTTCACTCTATCACTAAAATAATATTTTCTAGTTTCAGATATAGAAGTATGAATATAGTGTCAACATGATATGACTGAAAGAATTCATGGTTTGGGTTAATTGATCTAGCATCAGGGCACTCCTCCATTTTTACCTCCTTGTCAGCAACCTTTTCCCTGCAGAGATGAGTTTACTCTACACCTTCTTCTACTGGTGGTAAGCTATTCTCCCAGAAAACAATTTTATGAAGTGATCAGGCCATTCTTACCTACCTCCACTTTTCACCCTCCAGAGATTTTCCATCTCGTATTCATCACCCTCCCCTTTTCCATATGCCTTTTATGTATTATGGTCTCTGTTAGAATATAAATTCCTTTAAGGTTATAGCTGTATTTTTGCCATATTTAACTTCCTTTCTTCCTTTCCTTATGGACATGTATAACACTGGAGGAAAAGGAGTTGAGAAATTACCTAAAGAATTGCCCCATTATTGTATCATGATTAAGGAAGAGAATGGGAATATCTAATAAAAGTCAAGCTGGTCAAGTTAAATGGAATTAAGCTGGTTGTTCCCAATATCAACATAGGGCAGAGATTCTCTTTCTATGTATTTAACATACAGAATATTTCACAATATGGTCTTTCACAACATAATTATTCGCTATAAAATTAAAGATGTAAAATCCATGAGGTATGTGAAAACTCACAAACACTTAATGAATATCTGCTATGTGCATGTTCATACAAGATGATTCAGGTAATGGAAGATTCCTCTGATCTGGTGCTTCTAGAATCCTAGAGTTTACCATAGATATGAAAGACAAAAATAAATGTATAGGAAGAATTTTGAGAAGTATAATGAGACCAAAATACACATAAGGGATGGATGATAATGGCAGTTAGGTTTCAAAGGACCACAAGACTGGCATGAATAGAAAAGAATATATAGATTAGAGTATTCATGAAATTGAATAATGGAAGATAATATTAGAAAAGTAGGTTGGGGCCAGATCATGGAAGTCTTTTTTTCTTCTTTTCAGAGGGAGGAAGGCAGGGCAATTGGGGTTAAGTGACTTGCCCAAAGGCACATGAATAGTAAGTGTTAAGTGTCTGAGGACAGTGCTCTATTCAGTGCACCACCTAGCCACCCCAATGGAATGCCATGGAAAGTATCTAGGACTTTGTACATTTAAGAAGGACTGTGGTGTGCCCCAAACCATACTTTATCAAATTATGATTTAAAAATGCCAGGTGTTAAATAAACAAAAGCTAACCACGAGTTTGATATCTGAATTCTTTTGCTGGGAATTCTATTACTTGAACAACAGTCCCACATCTAAAATGAATAGTATAAATTTAACTATATTTTTATACATCATGTAATCGTGATTATATCCTTTGATACTTAAACTCAGACACAATAAAGTTGGTTTCTGAGACAATAATAAGAAATAACGTGCTTATCTGGGAATAATAAATAGCAAATGATAATAAAATAGGAGAAAATACACCAGACAGAGAAAAGTAAATAGGCATGCATTTGAAATAAGTTAAAAGAGCATTCTAAAATATATATTAAAGAACTTATATCCCTAAAATTCAACATGAAAAAAAAACTCTTTTGACTGTTTAAAAACAAAGCAAGCCATTATACCCAATAAATGTATAAATTCTTATAGAAAAAAAGTCTATAATTTCATGGATGTAATGTTTAAGTGAAGTCTTCAGTGAAGGTTAAAAATATTTTTAAAGGATAAAATTGACTTAATAAACAGTTCTTAACAGCAAAATTAAATTAGAGGAAATACAAGAAAGGGACATATAGGGCACAGCACAGCACTAATGGATATGGATAAAGAGATTCTCTGTATCATTTGGGATCAGTTACTGTGACATTTGGCAATATAAAATAATATATAATAGTGTTAATCTCATTGTCAACCAAAGACAATACATAAGTGTCTATCTTAAAAGCTAATATTCATCTTGCAGTGTGACCAAAGATACTGTTTGAAACTGTAATATTTTTGTAGGCTTTTTAATTTAAAAAATGTACTGTGGTGAATTTTTCACAAGTGTAAAAAAGGCAATAAAACCAAAGATATAAACCATAAAATGGAAAGTGTAAAGCCCAAAGAAGTAAGTGATAACAAACAAGCCCACAGTTATATGTAGTAATTTTCATTTTATATGCTAACTCTTCAAAATATTGATGCATCACGTTGCAAATTGGACAATGAGAATTGTCCAATTGGCTATGAGAAGTAGAAGTTTGATTTTCTGGATTCATTTTCTTTTTTGAAAATGGCAACAACAACAATGATGATGATGATGATGATGTCTTTAAATATTTGTTCACATACATATATTTAAATTCAATTATATTTTCAATCAGAAAAAATTCACCTTCTCCCCTGCCAATCCCAAATCCTTACAAAGAATTGATAAATAAAGAAAAACGAAAATTTCTTTACATACACATTGAGTTTGGCAAAAATATTTCTGCATTTGCATGTCAAATACATAGATATATAGATAGAGAGGTGTGTGTATATGTTTATATAAATATATGCATATAGTGTGTGTGCATGTCTGGGTGTGTATGTGTGTGTGTGTGAGTGCATAGTCTGTTTGTATATGGATAGACAGATGAATAGATAGATAGATTGAATCATCCTGAGTTCTATACTTCTCTATAAGAAAATGGGTAGCATAATTCATGATTGGTTCTCTGTAATCATAGTTGGTCATTACACTGAGCAGAGTTCCTAATTATTTCAAAACTGTTTGCTCTTATATTGTTACTATAAACACTGATTTGGTTCTGTTTGCTTCACTCTACACAAATTTATGAATACACATTTTTATTGCCCATTGGGATTAGTTCTAAATTGCTCATGAGAATGGTTGAATAAGTTAACAACTTCACAAAAAAATGCATTAGCACACTGAAAACCAAAGGAGAATTTAATAAAATTGAAATTGAGAAACTATTGAATTAAGAAATAAAACTATAAGTTGGTTTTATGAAAAAAGAACCACAAAATTGATGAACCTTTAGTTAAATTAATAAAAAAGGAAGAAGAAAATCAAATTACCAGGAACAAAAATGAAAAGGGTGAAATCTCCTCCAATGAAAAGGAAATTAAAACAATAACTAGGAATGTTTTTTGCTGAATTGTACTCCCATAAATTTGACAATCTTACTGAAATGGATGAATATTTACTAAAAATAAATCACCAAGATTAATAGAAGAGACGCAAAATACTTAAATAAGCCCATCTCAGAAAAAGAAATTGAAAAAGCCATCGATGAACTCCCTAGAAAAAAAAATGTCAAGGGCCAGATGTATTTACAAGCATATTCTATCAAATATTTAAAGAACAACTGATTCTAATACTTCATAAACTATTTGGGGAAATTGGAGAAGGAGTCCTAACAAATTATTTTTATGACACAAATATGGTAAAGATACCTAAATCAAAAAGAGCTAAAACAGAGAAAGAAAACTGTAGACCAATTTTCTTCATAAATATAGATGCAAGAATTTTAAATAAAATATGAACAGAAAGATTACAGCAATTTATCATGAGAAAAATACACTTTGATCATGTAGCATTTATTCCAGGAATGAAAGAATGGTTCAGTATTGGGGTAACTATCAACATAATTGATCACATCAGCAACAAACTTGTAGATACCGTATGATTTTCTCATTAAATGAAGAAAAAGGTTTGTTCCTGTTTTTGTTTTTTTGTTGTTGTTGTTTTTTACAAAATACAAAATGGATTCCAATTAAATGCACTAGAACGTTTAGGAATAAATGAAGTCTTCATTAAAAAGGTAAGTAGTATCTACCTAAAACCATCAGCAAGTATTATATGTAATGGAGGTAATCTACAAGCATTTCCAATAAGATCAGGGGAGAAACAAGAATACCCACTAAAACTTATGCATTTTGGTACTACAAATGGTAGCAATAGCAATAAAAGAAGAAAAAAAATGAAGGAATTAGACCAGACAAAGAAGAAACTAAGTCATCACTCTTGCAAATAATATAATGACATACTTGGAAAATCCTAGAGAATCAAGTAAAAGAAATATTCAAAGTAATAAACAACTTTAGCAAAGTTGCAGGATATAAAATAAACCCATGTAAAACCTCAGCATTCCTATATTTCTTAAAAAGCCCAAAAGGAAGAAATAGAAAGAGAAATTCTGTTTAAAGTTTCTGTAGATATTGTAAAATTTTAGGGAGTCTACTGACCCAGAAACTGTATGAACACAATTAAAAACTACATTTCACACAGATAAATTCAGAGCCAAATAACTGGGAGGAAAACATCAGTTGCTCACGTTAGGCTGAACTGACATAATAAAAATTACAATTTTACCTAAATTAATTTCGTATTTTGTTCTGTACCAATCAAACTACCAAAAATTATTTTATAGAGTAAGAAAAAAAATAATTCACATGGAGGAACAAAAAGTTCAGAATATCAAAGTAAGTAATGGAAAGAAATGCTAAGGAAAAGAAATGCTTACCATACCATATTTTAAATTGTATTACAAAGTGGAAGTCATCAAAAATACTTGGTATGGCCTAAGAAAGAATGGTGAATCAGAGGAATAGACACAGCAATCAATTACTGTAGTAATCTACTGTTTGATAAAGTCAAAGATTCCTGCTTCTGGGATAAAAACTCACTATCTGACAAAAACTGCTGGGAAAACTGGAAAATAGTATGCCAGAAACTCAGCATAGATCAATATCTTATATTGTATACCAAAATAAAGTCTAAAAGGTGCACGATCTAGGCACAGATCTGGGAGAGCAAGGAATAGTTTGCCAGTCAGATTTATGAAGACTGGAGAAATTCATTACCAAACAAGAGATAGAGAGCGTTAAGAAATGCAAAATGGATAATTTTGATTATATTAAAATGAAAAGATTTTGCCCAAATAAAGCCAATGTAACCAAGATCAGCAGTGAAGAAGAAAATTATGAAAGAAATTTTATAGCCAGTGTCTCTGATAAAGCCCTCCTTTCTAAAATATGCAGAGAATTGGGTCAAATTTATAAGAATGCAAGTCATTCCCCAATTGATGAATGGTTAAACGATATGAAAAGGCAGTTCTCAGAGGAAGAAATTAAAGATATCTATAATCATATGAAAAAATGTCCTAAAACTCTATTGATTAAAGAAATGCAAATCAAAACAATTCTTAGCTACCACATCTCACCCGTCAGATTGGCTAACATGACAAAAAAGAAAAATGATCAGTGTCAGAAATGTGTGAAAATTGGAACACTAATGCATTTTTGGTGGACTTGTGAACTGATCCAACCATTTTAGACAGCAATTTGAAAATATGCTCAAAGGGAAATACAATTCTGCTTTCCCTTTAAACAATAATACCATTTCTAGTACTGTATAATAATGAAATCATGCAAATGGCAATAGGCCCTGCAGGAAAAAAAATGTCTGTAGCAGCTCTTTTTGTGGTGACAAAGAATTATGAATCAAAGATGCCCATAAGATAGAGAACAGCTAACAAATTATTGTATATGAAAGTAATGGAATACTACTGAGCTATAAAAATGAGGAGCTGACAGTCTTCATAAGAACCTGGAGAGACTTAGATGAGCTGCTGTTGAATGAGAGGAGCAGAATCAGGAGAACCTTGTGCAGAATTACAGGAACATTGTATCTGTGATGACTAACTTTGATACACTTGGCTCTTCTCAGCATTAGGACAACTCGAAAAAATTCATGATGGAAAAGTTTTCCATATCCACAGAAAGAATTAAGGACTCTGAATGCAGATTGAAACAAACTATTTGCTCTATTTGTGTTTGTTTGTTTTGTTTTGTTTCTTCTTTCTTGTGGTTTATCCCAGTGGTTATAATTTTGCTTTTCTACTTGGTTATGGTGAAACTGTTTAATGTGAAGGTATACATAGAAACTATTTTGGACTGCATGCTATATTGGGGGTGGAGGAGAAGATAGGGAAGGGGAGAAAATTTGGAATGCAGAAACTTGTGGAACTTAATGTTGTAAATTGAAAAAAAAATACATTTAATAGGGAAAAAAACTTGGTAGAGTTTCAGTCTTTCCACATCTTCTCAAGAATTTATAATTTTCCAGTTTCATCATGTTAATCAATCTGATACATGTGACATGAGTGACATGGTACTTTATAGTTGTTTTGATTTCATTTATCTAATCAATAGTGATTTTTAAATTTATTTTATTTATGCATTTATTTTATTTTACTGTTTACATCATTCATTTACACAAGGTTTTGAGTTACAAATTTTCTCCCCATCTTTCCCTGATCCCCAACCCCAAACAGTGATCCCACTGTAAAGCCCCTCCCCCAATCTGCTCTCTTTAATACCCTCCTCCAACACCCCTCTAGCTTTCTAGTAGGGCAGGGAGAGTCTCCCCACCCAGTCCCTGTATATCTTAATTACCAGTTGCATGTATTGTAGAGCTTTAAGTTCTAGATTCTTTTGGTTCCTCCCTTGCTACCCACCCCCACTGGAAGGACAAGCAATTCAAAACACGCTGTACATATGTAATTATGCAGGGTATCTCCACAGTGAGCATACTGTGAGATGTTGATTATATGTCCCTCCTTCCTATCCTGCCCCCCCTTCTTCTGTTCTCTACCCTGTCCCTTTACTGAAGTGTGAGCTTCCAGCAACCCTCAACTAGACCCTGCCCTCCCCTCCGTCATCCCACCTCTCATTCCCATGCCCTCTCTGTGTGGCATGATACCCAGTTTAGAGTTTGTGTAGTTCCTTCCCTAAGCCAAATTTGATGAGAGTAAATGAAAGTAAAGTTGTAACAGTTATCCCTTGCCTCTTCTATATGGGATGATTGACTCCATTTTGTCTCTCACCGTCTCCTCTCATTCTAGTCCTCTCCCACCTCAGAATTTCACTTTTTAAAGTATCGTCCCTTCCTTTTTAATTGATCCTATGCCATCTATGTACACATATACACACATGCTCAGATATGTATTCATATGCATACACAGCTTCCTATATAGACATATGTGTAGGTATATATATTACATATATATGTATGCATATATATGTGTGTATGAATATATTTTTTTTCAAGAGGTGATTGGTGAGTTCTTTCAAGTTATATTTTGCCCTCTGATTCCAAAACATCAGGACAATTTTCCTTGAGAATTTCTTGAGGGATGCTTTTCCATTCTTTTGTTTTATCATGGTTTCAGGAAGACCAATAATTTTTAAATTGTCTCTCCTGGATCTATTTTCCAGGTCAGTCATTTTGTTGTTGTTGTTGTTTTTCAACAAGAGATTTCACATTGCTTTCTATTTTTTTTTCATTTGTTTGTAACTGTTTAATAGCATCTTGGTTTCTCATAAAGTCATTAGCTTCCAATTGCTCCACTGTAATTCTGAAGGAATTATTCTCTTCAGAATGTTTTTGAGATTCTTTTTCCATCTGGCAAATTCAACTTTTTAAGGCATTCTTTTCCTACTTGGCTTTTTGGACCTCTTTCGCCATTTGAGTTAATTTGCTCTTTAAGGTGTTTTCTTCAGTCAGGTTGTTGACTCTCTTTTCATGATTTTCTTGCATCATTGTCATTTCTCTTACCAGTTTTTCCTCCACTTCTCTTATTTGTTTTTCAAAGTCCTTTGTCAGATTATCTATAGCTTGTAGGCATTCTTCATATTTCTTGGAAGCATTTGGTGTGGGAGTTTTTACCGTTTTGTCTTCTTCCCTTTCCATGCTTTGATCCTTTTTGTCCCCAAAAAAAGGATTCTAGAGTTTTATTGCTGTTCTTACTTTGCTTCCTTTTCCTCATGTTGGCTAGTCAATTAATTGCTTGATTTTTTAGCTCTGTGGATCTCTGCTTCCACAGGAGAAATCTCTGTCCCAAATCACTGGGGTTTTCACAGCTGCCAGAGCTATTAGGGGGTGCTGCAGCCTCCACCAGCATTGTCTCGCTGAAATCACACCCCAGGACCACCACCCAAGACCATTATCCAGATTGAGGCTACTCAACACAAGAGCCCTTGGCCCTGATCAATTGCCTTGGCCCACCAGCAAACTGCATGCCAGGAGTTCTGAAGCAGCCCATTGGAAGCAGCTTCAGGTTACAGCTATTCCTGCCACTTCCCACTGCTTCCTTGCCATGGGGGCAGTTTGGCCAGACCTACTTTTCTCCCTCAAATTTAGTTTTAATGCCCCTGAGTTTTCTCTTAGCCTTATCTCTTCTGGCTTGATAAAGGTGGAAACTGCCCCAGGTGCTGCAGATCCACTCTCCTGTATACTCTAGCTGTGCCTCCTCCTGACCACCCTGGGGCCAGGCTGCAGTTGGGGCTGGGCTGGCCTCGGCTCCCAGCCTGCCAAGATGAGCCCCACCTGTCAAGCTGCCTCCACGAAGAGATGTGTTTTCCATGTTTTTGTGAGTTTTGGAGCCCTAGAATTTGTTTATAGGCATATTTTATGGGTATTTAAGGTGGCTATGTGGGAGCTGCAAAACTTTGCTGCTTCTACACTGGCATCTTGGCTCTGCCCCCATCCATAGTGATTTAAAACATTTTTTCAGGGGCAGCTAGGTGGCACAGTGAATAGAGCACCAGCCCTGGAATCAGGAGGAACTGAGTTCAAATCCAACCTCAGACATTTAACACAAAAACTAGCCGTGTGACCTTGGGCAAATCACTTAACCCCAACTTCCCTCCAAGAAGCAAAAAAAAAATCATTTTTTCACATCATCATAAATAGTTTTATTTTTTCATCTGAAAACTTCCTGTTCACATTCTCTGACCATTTATAATTTGGGGAATGACTTTTATTCTTGTAAAATTTATTCAGATCTCTATATTTTAGAAATGAGACCTTTATCAGAGACATTTGTTGTTAATATTGTTTCCCAGTTTTCTGTTTCCCTTCTAATCTTGTTTGCATTGCCTTTGGGCAACAACTTTTCAATTTAATGTAAATCATAATTATCCTTTTTGCATTTCATAATGTTCTCTCTCTTTTGTTTGGTCATAAATTATAATTTTATTTTAGTATCTGCCTTTATATCTAAATTGTGAAACCATTTTGACTTTATTTTGGTATACAGTGCAAGGTACTGGTTTTTGTCCTATTTCTGTCATGCCATTTTCCAGTTCTCCCAAAAGTTTTAGTCAGATAATAAGTTCTTATTATAGAAAGTGGAAGCTTTGAGTTTTTAGAAGAGTAGATTGCTATAGTCATTGACTTCTGTGTCTTGTGTACCTATTTCCTTTCTTAGCCAGTACCAAGTAGTTTTCGTGATTTCTGCTTTATAGTACAGTTTAAGAAGTGGTGTGGTGAAGCCACCATGCCCAATATATAATTGGGGAGATTTAATTTGATGTTTTTCTCACTTGCTTAGTTGCATGCCAAATTCATTGATCTCTTGTTTCTCTATTTTATTGATGCAAGCATTTTGAGATATAAAACTTCCCCTAAGAACTGTTTTTTCCACTTCCCAAAGTTTTGGTATCTTGTCTCAATTATTGTTGCTCACTTGGATGAAGTTATTGATCATTTCTATGACTTGTTTGTCCCAATTGTTGATTAGGATTAGAATATTTAGTTTCCAATTGATTTTTAGTCCATCCCTGTATTACATCTAATTTGTAGTGCATCATGATCTTAAAAGTATCTTTTAAATATTTCTGTCTTTCTGCATTAGACTGTGAGGTTTTTAGGCCTTAATCAATTTTTGTGTGGGTGCCATATAATGCTGAGAAAAAAAGATATATTCTTTACTATCCCCTTTGAATTTTTTCCAAAGTTAAATTCTATTCACCTCCTTTGCTTTTTTCTTGTTTATTTTGTGGATAGATATATCTAGTTCAGAGAGATGGAGACTGAGATCCACAAACAGTATAGTTTTGCCATCTATTTTTTCCTGTAATTCTTATAACTTCTCTAAGAATTCAGATGTTATATCATTTGGTGCATATATGCTTAGTAATGCTTCATTGTCTATGGTGCCTTTTAGCAGGATATAGTGTCCTTCCTTATCTCTTTTAATGAGATCTATTTTTACTTTGTCTGAAATCTGCATTCACTTTTTCTTAAATTCAGCTGAAGCATAAAATATTCTGCTGCAGTCTTTTACTTTTACTCCATGTATACCCCTCTTTTTCAAAGGTATTTCTTGTAAACAATACACTATTGGATTATGAGTTTCAATCCATTCTGTTATCTGCTTCCATTTTATGGTAGAGTTCATCACATTCACATTCAGAGTTATAATTACTCCCTTTGTCTTTCTCTCCATCCTATCCCTTCCCCTGTTGATATTTTTCTTTCTCCTTACTCCCATTCCCTCCTCACTAGAGTTTTACTCTCTATCACAGCTTCCCTCAGTCTACCTTCCTTTCTATCCACCCCATTGCATTTTGTTTCTTTTTCTCTTACTATTTCTTCCTTCCCTTCTATTCCACCCTCCCTTTTCTTTTGCCTCTCCCCCTGCTGTCCATAGGGCAAGTTAGATTTTTATACCTGCCTGAGTATGTTATTCCCTTCTTGAGACAAATCTGGTGAAAGTAAAGTTCAAATAATTCTCATCTTCCCCTCTTATTTCTCTTTATTGTAATGTCTTTGTGTCTCTTCACATGCTGTAATTTACCTTTTCATGCCTCCTTCTTTTCTCCAATTATAATCCTTTTCAGTACACAATTAATTTTTTATCATCACATCAAAATCAAATTAAGCCCTGCCCCTCTGCTTTGTATTTCCCTTATAGATGGTGTAATAAAGATACAGTTCTCAAGAATTTAAGTGTCATCTTCCCATGTAGGGTTGTAAACAATTTGTCCTTACTGAATAAGATATTTTTGTTTGTTTTGTTTTTCTTTCCTGATTACCTTTATATGCTTCTCTTGAGTCTTGTATTTCAAGATCAAATTTTCCATTGAATTCTGGACTTTTTGTCAGGAAAGTCTGAAAGTCCCCTATTTCACTTAATGTTCATCTCTTCTCCTGAATGATTATGCTCAATTCCACTGGGTAATTCATCCTTATTTGTAATGAAAGCCACTTTTAACGTAGAAATGGCAAACTCCAGCATAACCTGGACTGTGGTTCCACATTTGATTTGTTTCTTTCTGGCTGCATGCAGTATTTTATCCTTGAAATAATAAATCTTGAATTTCTACAATATTCTACAATAATTCTGGAATATCTACCATATTCTTTGGCATTTTCAATTTGGGGTCTCTTTCAGGAGGTGATGGGTGGATTCTTTTTATGACTATTTTACCTTCTGGTTCTCAGACCTTGGAGCAATTTTCTTTGATTCCTTGGGAAATACTGTCCTGGTTGTTGTTGTTGTTGTTGTTGTTGTTGTTGTTGTTGTTGTTGTTGCTGCTGCTGTTGTTGTTGTTGTTGTTGTTGTTGTATTCATCATGGTTCTCAGGGAGACCAATAATTCTTAAGTTATCTCTCCTACATCTGTTTTCCAGGTGAGTTGTTTCTCCAATGAAATAATTGACATTTTCTTCTATTTTTTCATTCTTTTGATTTTATTTGACTGATCCTTGATGTTTCAAATTAGCTTCCAATTGTCCAATTCAAATTTTTATCACATTGTTTTCTTCATTTAGATATTGCATCTTCTTTTCCATCTGGCCAATTCTACATTTAAAGGAATGATTTTATTCAGTGTACCCTTTCCCCATTTTGTTCATTCTATTTTCAAAGGAATTATTCAATTTTTTTCTATCTCCCTTATTTGAGTTTTAAAATCTTTCTTTAGCTCTTCCAGCAAGGCTTTTTGTACTTGAGAGCAATACATATTCCCCTTTGAGGTGTCGGATATGAGTTTATTTACCATGTTTCCCATTCCTGAATTTGTGTTTTGATTTTTCCCTGTCACCAAGATTCTTCTCTTTAGTCATTATTTTTCTTTGATGTTTTTTGCTCATATTTTTCCTTTTTCTGTCTTTTAATCTTGATTTCTGCTTCCAGGACCCAGGGGTCACTCTCCCAGATGCCTTGTGCTGGGTTGCTAGGTTCCTGGTTATTGGTTCTGTATGCTCATAACTCAAGCTCTGGCATCTGCGTGTTGTCTTCTAGTTTAGGTTACTTAGCTGGAACCAGTGGTGGTGGCTTGTGTTTCCCTGGTTGTGATGCTTGCTTGCTACTCCACCTGGGGCTCAGGTTCTCCCACAATTCCTCTGAGGTAGGGTTTTCTTCTGTCTTCCTCCTGGCTTACTGGGACACTTCCTGCCCTGTATTGTTCACCTTCAGCCACAGGTGGAGGGGCCTTTCTTGTTAATCCCCCCTAGCCTCAAGAGTTAAAAGGCTGCTGTACTTCATCTTTCTTTCTTTTTTTCCTTTTTTTTAAATTGTCTTGTTTGTTTACTTTTAGGTTACAAGATTCTGTTCCATAGTCACTTCAGGTATAGATTTTTCTCCCCTTCCTCCCCATCTCCCACCCGACCCCCTCATGGTGGCATACAGTCATGTATAGGATCTGCAAACTCCTTCATGTTGTACAATCATCTGGTTGAGTAGGTGTTATAGCCAATGGAGTGAACAATGAGAAAAGAGAAAAAAAGCTAAACATCAAAAAGAATGATAGCACGTATTGCTTCAGGCTCCGTTCAGACTCTGATCTTTCTGGATCTTTCTCTGAATGTAGACATCTCCTTCCATCCTGAGACATGTATAGTTGTCTTTTAACTGTGTGATGCTGAGAAGCATCCAGTTTTTCAAAATTGGTCATCACACAT
>CM053599.1:155052188-155074257 GCA_028646575.1 Pseudocheirus occidentalis | reverse complement strand
GACACTGTAGAGTTGTATTTGTCTTTTAGTTCTCTAATTTCATTTTTAAAATCTCTTTTGAACTCCTCTAAGGAGGCTTGAGACCAATTTGCATTTCCTTCTGTGGTCTCCAGTGTGGATACAGAGTCCCTGTTGCCTTCTGAATTTGTTTGTTCTTGTTCAATATAAAAGGATTTGATGGTCCTAGTCTTTGCAGTTTCCTTCTTCCCCATTGTGGGTGCCTTTGTCCTGGAATTTGGAGTGGATATCCAAGTCTGGGGTGCTGGAGTGTTAAGATTGTCAAGTGGGAGTTGGGGGTTTGGTAGCTGTAAGCTCTGAGTATGTAGCCTGATGGCAATATGAAGACTCTCAGTAATTCCCCTGAGTTGCCCTGGTGTTTACAGAGTAACTTGTTGGGGTCAGGTGGTCTAGCTCTTTCGGGTTTCAGAGTCTGTGTCCCTGAGCTAGGGCTCAAGCAGTTTCAGAGCCGGCTACAGCTGAAGGCCTGAGGCAGAGTTTTTGATTGCTGATTGGGCAAGTGGTGCTAAATTGGCTTTTCTTGGTAGGGCTTGCTGGTTCCACCCTACTGGGCTTAGATTCCATACAGTCTGTTCCCTGCCCTCAACCCTGCCACAGCCTGGGGCTGCTTCCCCTGATTCAAGCCTCCACTCTAATTAGAACATTTAATTCTGGACTTTCCTTGGTCTGGGAGAGATTTAGAGGAGCCACTAAACTTTATTTGTCCATCGTGGCTTCTGGCCCTATGAGTGTGTAAGTTTAAACATCCAGATTACCCCCACAGAATCAGCTGACCCTGCTATGGCACCCGAGTTTTTTCCTACTCGGTTCGATCCTCCTCTGTCCTCTGGTGAACTGCCTGGAAACCTCTTAGGCTGGGTGAGTCTGCTGGATGTCTGGCTGGAGCTTTTCTCTCAGTCCGCCCTTCTCTGCTCTCTGCTCCATGCTGGCGTGGCTTCCTTGGCTCAGTGTTCTTCTTACCCCAACATAAGTAGGCGCTTTCCTGGGCTGGGAATCCACCTCGCTCTGTCAAGTTGTTGACTTTCTTTTCATGACTTTCTCGCATCATTCTCATTAGTACCAATCTAATTTTTGAAGTAAGTATTCTCTTTCGTAAGTTTGTAAAATTTCTTTTCCATCTGGCCAAATTGCTTTTTGAGGCTTTTTTATCATTGACTTTTTGAGCCTCTTTTGCCTTTTGAGTTAGTCTTATTTTTGTGGTGTTATTTTCTTTATTTTGGGGGAGTTTTCTTTAGAGACTTTTGACTTTGTCTTGCTTTTCATGATTTTCTTGCATCATTCTCATTTCTCTTCCCAGTTTTTCCTCTACTTCTTTTACTTGGTTTTCAAAGCCCTTCTTGACCTCCTCCATGACCTATGGAGACATTCATATTTTTTTCTTGGAACCTTTTGATGCAGGAGGCTCGACTTTGTTGTCTTCTTCTGGTTCTGTTTTGATTGTCTTTATCACCAAAAATGATTGTATAGTTTGATAACAATTCCTCTGTTTTTTTTTCATCTTGCCAGGCAATTTATTGACTTTTGAGCTCTTTGCCATGGTAGAACTCTGCTTCAAGAGTGGAGAGTGCCCTGTCCATAATTTCTGTGGTTTTGAGCAACTGTTTTCAAGGTTTTTTCTGGGTCCCTGCTTCAGAACTGTGAGGAGGACCTTGTATTCACCACATGAGTGACCTCTGGCATGCTAGCACTCCTCACCCCAGGACCACCACCCAAAATTCTGATCCATGTCCAACCAGGGGAAAGTAAGAGAATCTGGCCTCAGCACCAGCAAACAGATTCCTGCAATTATCTGCTGGACAGTAGCTTGGACCACCTATATTCTGTAGGCCTGGAGCTCAGGAGACAGACTCTGTGGCAGCTGTTGCAGTTGTTCGCACCTTTGTCACCACAGGGGAAGCTGCCACACCATGTTTTTCCTCTCACCCAGGAATCACAGAGATGCCCATTGACATTTTACTTTTTATTTTTCCCGTTAATGGGTTGAGAAGATTGGAAACTGTAACAGCTGACAGTGATTCCCTCTCCGGAAGTCTTTTCTTGCCAGTCTGTGCTGCTTATCTGGGTCTGCATAACCCATGTGCTCTGTTCCCTACCCAGTGTGACAGACCTTTCCTGTTGGTTTTCCAGGCTGCCTTCTTCAGGAGGTTTGTTTTTCTGTGTCCCTCTGTGAGTTCTATAGCTCTAAAATTGATTTAGAGTCATTTTTATAGGTATTGGGGATGGTCCCCATGGGAGTTCAAGCATGCTCCTGCTCTCACTCTGACATCTTCCCTCCGATCTTTTAATGTAGAAGCTGCAAGGTCATGTGTTATCCTGACTGTGTTTTGGTTACCATATTCCTTGGTGTTTTCGATTTCATATTTCTTTCAGGATGTAGTTGGATTCTTTCAATAACAATTTTCCTGTCTGGCTCTAGGATCTCAGGGCAATTTTTTTTGATGATTTGTTCAACTGTCCAAACTCTTTTTTGATAATTGTTTTCAGACAGACCAATAATTTATCAATTAGATCTGCGGGAACTAATTTCCAGGTCATTTGTTTTCTAATAAGGTGTTTTATATGGTCTTACATTTTTCTTTCCATTCTGTTGATTTTGTTTGATTCTTGATGTCTCATAGAATCATCAGTTTCCACTTACTCAATTCAAATTTTTAACAAATTGTTTTTGTTTGGTGAGCTTTTGTACCTCTTTTTCCATTTGACTAAATTTACTTTACAGAGTTCTTCTCTTTAGTAAGTTTTTAGACTTCCTTTTCTTTTTTTTCTTTTTTTTTTGGAGGGCAGTTGGGGTTAAGTGACTTGCCCAAGGTCACACAGCTAGGTTTTTTTTTTGTGTTAAGTGTCTGAGGCCGGATTTGAACTCAGGTACTCCTGACTCCAGGGCCGGTGCTCTATTCACTGCGCCACCTAGCCGCCCCCTAGACTTCCTTTTCTTTTTTGCGAATTCTACTTTTTAAGAAGTGCTTTCTTAATTGGATTTTTTTCCCCTTTTGGATAGTCATATTTTTAAGGAATTATTTTCTACACTCAATTTTTGCCTTTCCTTTTTTCCAAGCTGTAGAATCTCTTTTGAATGGGTCTCATTTTTTCCCCCAATTTTTAGTTGCCCTTTCTTCTACCTTTTAAAATCCTTCTGAGGTCTTCCAAGAAGGCTTTTTGGCTTTGAGACAGGTTCAAATTTCCATTTTAGTTTTTGGATGTAAGAAGATTGACAATGTAATCTTCCTCAGAATTTTTTTTAATCTTTCCTGTCCTTATAGATAGAATCTATGAAAAAAATTAAAAAGAAAATAATGTATGGTTAGTGTGTGTTTCTTCTTTTTGCTCATGACTTTTTTCCATTTTCTGCCTTTTAAAGTGGAGCTCTCTTGCTGGAGCACAGGAAGCACTATCCCTAGGTTCTTCTTCTGGTGGCCAGTGACCTGATCACTGGCTTTGCTTGCTGGAGCCTCAGATGCTGACAGTTAGAGGCTTTACCTGTCTGGTAGCTTACTTGGTGCTGAACTGGAGTCCTAGTGGTTGTGGCTCCTATGTGCTGAGACCAGGTTGGATTTTTTTTTTCTGTGTTTCACTGGGTGTACACTGCAACTCTCAAGGTGATGTGGGGACCTTTTCTGCTAGAGGATAGCTGCTCCCCCAGGGCTTTGCTGAAGTGTGGTGAGGTTTGGCTACTGGAAGTTTGCCTGCCATGTGGAGATGCAGTGAAGAATGGTGAGTTTTGACTGCTGGAGGAAAATTGCTCACCTTGAGCTGCACTGAAGGACATGGAGATTTAGCTAGTAGATCCATTCTCACCTATGCACATTGTGGTTCTCTGAGCTAGAGTCTCCCTGTTCTCCTTACTATTCCAAGGCACATGGGCATACTGGCTTTGGCGTCTGCATGTTCCACCATCCTGGGTCTCAGGATCTCAAACCAGTTTGCTGAGGTGGGGATTGCCACTGGCTTGTTGGGACACGTCTCACCCTGTACTGTTTCCCTTACACCAGAGTGAAAGGAACCTTTTCCATTAATCCCTCAACCCTCCTGGGTCAAAAGACTGTCTTTCTGCTGACTCTGCTTTTCTAGTACTGTTCCTGGGCTGATATTTTCTGGAATTTTAGATGTCTGTATTTGAGAGTGAGAGTGACTTCCTCTTACTCCACCATCTTGTGTTCTGGAAGTTCTTGGAGATATCCTTATTAAAATATCTGTTGTACAGATGAGTATACCAAGCCAGAGAGAAGTCTAGTAACTTATAAGCATCACTAAGCTAATAAATGTCTTAGGCTGTATTTGAACTTGGTTCTTTCTAGATCCAGCTCCAGTATTCTTTCAACTACATCACTTAGCTACCCCATGTAAAGGTGGAAGTGATATCAGAAAAAGTAAATATAGAGAAGAACAGATATCAGGGCATCACAATGTAATAGAAACAGCTGGCTTGACACATTCACTGAAAAGGAAAAGTATAGCAAGAAAGATAGTGTGCCTGGGAACTTAGCTTCTTTTTAGTAAGGCCCAAAATGAATTTATCAAGATGATACAGATCATTATATGGTATAAAAACGGGGTAAAAAATGAGTGCAAAATTTTTTAAATTTTATTTTGAGTAATTTTTAGTTTTTGCTACTCATCCTTAAAAGATTTGGAGTTCTAAATTTTCTCCCTCTTCCTCTGCTCTTCCCTCCTGATGATGAACATGCAATCTGATACAGGTTTTACTTGTACAATCATATTAAAATCTCCACATTACTCATGTTGTAAACAAGAATTAAAACCAAAATTAAGAAATTATGAGAAAAATGAAATGAGACAGAGACAGAAACAGAGAAACACACACACACACACAGAGAAAGAGAGAGAGAGAGAGAGAGAGAGAGAGAGAGAGAGAGAGAGAGAGAGAGAGAGAGAGAGAGAGAGAGAGAGAGAGAGAACAGCATTTTCTATCATGAATCTTTTGGAATTTCTTAGATCTTTGTACTGCTGAGAAGAGCTAAGTCTACCAAAGCTGATTATTGCAGAATGTTGCTGTTACTGTGTGCAGTGTTCTCCTTGTTCTGCTCACTTCACTCAGCACAATTTCATGTAAGTCCAGTTTTTCTGAAGATATTCTGCTCATCATTTTTAATAGAATAATAGTTTTTCATTATGTTCATATTCCACACCTTGTTCAGCAATTCCCCAATTGATGGACATCCCCTGACTTTCCAATTCTTTGCCACCACAAAAATAACACCTATAAATATTTTTGTACTGTGGGTCATTTTTCCTTTTCTATGAGCTCTTTGGAACATAGACCTTAAGGTGGTATTGTTGGGTCAAAGGGTATGCATAGTTTTATAGCCATTTGGACATTAATCCAGATTGTTCTCATAAAAGTTGGATCAGTTCAGAACTCCACCAACAGTGAATTAGTGTTCCATTTTTCCTGCATCTCTCTAGCATTTTTAATTTTGCTGTTTTGTCATGTTAGCCAGTACGATAGGTGTAATGGTACCTCACCGGTGTTGTGATTTGCATCTGTCCAATCAACAGAGAATTTTTTCATAAAACTATAACTAGCTTTAACTTCTTCTTTTAAAAACTGTTGTTTCTATCCTTTGACCATTTATCAGATGGGAAATGACATGTATTCTTATAAATTTGACTCAGTTCTCTTTATATTTTTGAAATGAGACCTTTATCAGAGACATTGGTTTCTAAAACATTATTTCACAGCTTTCTACTTCTCTCCTAATCTTGTTTCATTGGCTTTATGCAAAACATTTTAAATTTAATATAATCAAAATGATTCATTTTGCATTTCACAATGTTTCCTATCTCATGTTTAGTTATAAATTCCTTGATTCTCCACAGATTTGGTAAGTAAACAATTCCTTGCACTCCTAAATTGCTTATAGTATCACCTTTTATGTCTAAATCACACACCCATTGTGAACTTATCTTGTTCTATGGTATAAGATGTTAATCTATGACTTTTTCTGATATATCATTTTCCAGGTTTTTCAATTGTTTTTGTTAAATAACGAGTTCTTATCCCAGAAGCTGGAGTCTTTGTGTTTATCAAATAGTAAATGACTGGAGTCATTAACTACTCTTACTCTAGTCATTAACTATTGTCAAAAATGTTTTATGAAAAGTTTACATTGTTTGCTTCAAGTGAGCCCCCAGAATGCTATAATGCCAGCAGTACAAATGGTACAGAATAATAACTGAAATTTATATTATGCTTTATGATTTATGTGATGTATTATTTGCATAATATTATTTAATCCTCATAGCAACTCTGAAAGGCAGGTAATAGTATTATTCTTCTTTTATAGATGAAGAACCAAAGAAAGAGATATTAAACTAATTGCCCAAAGCTAGTTAAATCCACAGTTTAAACTACATCTTTTTTTGTCTGGAAATCGTATTTTTTTATTTTTACAATTAATTTATTTGTTTTTAGTTTTCAGCATTCATTTCCACAAAATTTAAATTCCAAATTTCATCCTCATATCTTCCCTCCCCCACCCCAAGGTGGCATGCATTCTGTTTACCCCTTCTTCCCATCTCCCCTTCCTTCTATCACACTGTAAGGTTAAGATTCAAAAGGATTCATTCCCATAAAATGAACACACCTCAAACCAGAAGAATAGTAGAGTTTTTATTAAAGAGCAGGACAGATGCCAGACGTAGTTCTAGAGAAACAGGAAATTCCATATAGAAGATAGTAAAAGGAGAGAGTAAAGAAAACACCACCAGTTTGGGGGAGCACCAACTCTTGTCCATGTGGCCGGAGAATCCTTAACTTCAACCATTGAATACTGACTGGGAAGGTTCCAGGCAGAGAATCCTTTCCATGGGTGTGATTCCAGAGAGGTAGGGGGACACATAGGGGATTGATTTTTATGGAGAAAGTGAACAAAGAAGGCATGTAGCCAACAATCTACATGATGTTTGCAAACTTCTTGGAGGATAGCCAGTCTGTCCAGAAAGCTTATCTCCTGGAATGGCTTGTTCCAAGGAGTTGTAGAGTATGTGTTCTCAACACATAGTCCATATACACAGCACATGTAAGCAATTCTTTGTTCATTAGCTGCAGATGATCTGACCAGGATTCATAATAAAGTATTAAACTTTCATACACACCCTCTTCTCACCTTACCCCTTATTTTCTGTCTACATCTATGCATATCCTTTGACCCAACAATACTACTTCAAGGTCTAGATTCCAAAGAAATCATAAAAATGGAAAAAAAGATCCTCATATACAAAAATATTTGTAGGAGTTCTTTTTGTGGAGGCAAACAATTGGAAACTGAGGAGATATCCATCAATTGGGGAATGACTGAACAAAGTGTGGTATATGGATATAATGAAATACTGTTGTTCACTAAAATTATGATGAGCAGGATGACTTCAGAAAAACCTGGAAAGACTTACATGAAGTGATGCTGAGTGAAGTGAGTAGAACCAGGAGAACATTGCACACAATAACAGCAACATTCTTAGATTATCAGCTTCAATAAATGAAAAACATACAAGAAAAAGAAGAGGAAAAACAGGACAATTTCATTATTATATTGTCAAATGTAATATATGCATTAAAAAAGAAATGATACATATTCAGAAGTTCACAGTTTTATAAAACATACTTTTAAAAGGAATTTGTACACATTGGAATTTCACAGTTTCATTAACAGTACTTTCTTTTTTGCTTTGTTGAAATTTTTGTGTTTCTTGGTGATCACTATTAAGTTAATAATAAAAATAAATTTTTAAAAAGTAAAAAAGAAAATTACTATGGAAGAAATATGATTATTTAATGATAGAAAATATTTTTGATATATTTTGTTGGATACAGTGTATTTCTAATGATGACTTCCTTTTTAAATAAATTTATATATTGTATCATCAGAGAATTGTATGACGGACAAAGAAAATAGACCAATCAAAGAGACAGGAGTTTGGACATGCCATGGCCTTCATTAATATCTATACTATTACTGGAGGTCTAGAGAAAAGGTCTCCAGCATGTTGGATAAATCTTCTGTGGAGAATTTATAGGAAGATATAAATTAAGAGTTGTATAGGATGTATAGGTGAGCTGAAATCTACATTCTGTCAGGAAGTACCTGCCTTGATGAAGTCATAGATATCTTTAGTAGAGAAGTAGTAGGTTAAAAACGAAAAGTGATTTACACATTTATGTACATATATTTTAAAATATGATATGATTTATGTTACATATGTTTATATATGTTATGTATACATATCTGTTCATCTCTATCTTTACATTATTATGATATATTTGAAGGGAAAATAAATAGTAATAGTGTTAATTTTTATTAAATGTTTCTAAAATTTCTACAAGTACTCATTTTTTTAGGAAAAAAAAGTTGATTTCACCAATAACACAAATATTTAGCAAGTTCTACTACATTCATTCAAGGCACTATAGAATTTGTTGGATATGTATAGGTTAAAAAAAAGGCAATACCTGTCCTGAAGAAGATTATAGACTAACAGGGTGAACATATCACGCATAGAAATAAGTTAAAGAAGAGGGAATATGTCATGAAAATAAAAGAGGATTCCAGATAAATGTTCCAGCAAAGTTTGAAGAGGGACAGATCATTTGGGGCAAGGGTGTCAGGGAGGCTTCAAGACAGAGATGAAATCTTAGTTGAGCTTTGAATAAACAAGAGTGAGTAGTAGAAAGTTAAATCCTCTTTGGAATTTAAAATAAAATTTGAGATGCCTTCTTAATTAGACATATATCCTTAACATATTTTTAAAGAATTCAAATGACTTTAAGTAGGCTATTGCCAATGAATTCTATTTCACCTTAAAATAAGAAATGGTTATGCTGCACTATTGTTCAAAATTCTAACACATTTATGTCTTCATTGACTGAATGCCAAATATCAATTTATGTTTTCTTTTGCTTCATACAAAACAAAAGAACTTTTTTTTAGTAGGCATAGTTAATTTTATTTGTTTATAAAAAACATCTATGTGGTTGCCACAGCAGCTGCCTGGGTACTCTGGACAGATACACTAGTGTGAGTCTTCACAAAATGGTCAGTGAATTCCTGATAAGGAAACTTCGTGAACACAGTCTCCTTCCACAGGTCTGGAGTTAGATAGCTGTATGTTTTGGAGATGGTATCAAAGGTAGCTTTAGCAAAGTTGCCCAGAGTGGCAGTACAGCCTCTTGCTGAAGTGTAGCAGTCATCAGTTCCAGCCATCATCAAGAGTTTCTTAGGCACAGGAGCTGAGACAATGCCATTTCCTCTAGGGGAGGGGATCAGGCACACCAAAACTGATCCACATCACCCAGTGACCTTGCAGGGTACTGTGTGAGGCTTGCCAGTCTTGTTGCCCCAGTAGCCACGTCTCACAGGAACGATGGACAGCTTGGCCAGAATGATAGCACCACGAATAGCTGTGACCACTTCTTTGGAGCACTTGACACCCAGACCAACATGGCCATTGTAGTCACCAAAGGCCACAAAAGCCTTGAACCTGGTGCATTGTCCAGCTCTAGTTTGTTTCTGAACAGGCATGATCTTCAGGACCTCATCTTTCAATGAAGATCCCAGGAAGAAGTCTATGATCTCAGACTCCTTAATAGGAAACGAAAAAACATAGATCTCTTCCAAAGACTTGATCTTCATGTCCTTGACTAGCTGGCCCAGCTTAGTGACAGGAACCCACACCTTGTCTTCGGCCTTTCCTCCCCGAGCCCGGCGGCCTCGACCTCGGCCCCCCACTGCCGAAGCCCCCACGGAAGCCTCCCCGGCCTCCAACTCCAGGGCCCCCGGGGCCTCGCGCACCTCCTGCAGCACCAGTGTTGTCGGCCATTTGGTGTTCACTAGAAGTAGCCAAAAGAACTTTCTTTAACGGAGTAATGAATTGTGTTGGTTGTAATTGCTATTCTGTTGCTAACCATTATTGGTTTGCAATGCTTTACTGTATTCTTAAAGTGGAGGTTGTCTGGTGTAATCTGGTAGTATATGCTTGTTGGTAAACAAAGTGGAAAAAAAGGAAGTTACCACCCACAGATGAAATGTTAAAGACCACTATAGGTTCAATAGAAAGTATACAATTTCTGTTAAGTTTGGGAACAGATTTTAGAATCATACAAATACTGAAACTCTGAAGTAAAAAGAAAAAAAAAGGTTATAGATACTATAAGAAAAGGACAACAATCATTTTTTCAGGGCTGTTTTTTAAAAAAAAATTCTCATGTTTTGGAACCATTATATGAAAGATGCTGGGATGATTGGGGGGGGGAGTGTGAGTGGCAGTAGTAGCTTCCAGTGGTATTGGGGGACATTGCATTAAAATAAGGGGACAGAGGAAGCATGAGGAAAGAAGAGAAGAATATCTTTAAAAAAGGTTTGTACAAGATACATCTGTTGTATAACAGAGTTAGTCATAGTGATTACATTATTTTCAAAATAAAAACACAGAATGCATGTTACAACTAATTAGTGACCAGGTTACAAATAATTACAGTACATACACACACACTCACACATACACACATATATGTATTTGTATATATATATATATATATATATATATATATACAACAATACCATATACTATATAATATATTATAACATAATATGTAATATAATACCATATATACAATTATTGCAGTATATATGTATATATATATATAATAACTAGTTATAACTAATTATAACTAATCAGCTGACAGATCTTAACAAGCAATGCTGGCAGGTGTGCATGTAGCTCATTGTCAGGAAGTCTAACTTGCATTGGCAGGAATATGTGTATTTAATGATTTCTTTACAATATAATACTATACAGTTCTGTAACATAATATTGCATAATTAAAGTTTCATTGTAGGAAAAAAAAACAAATTTACAATGAATTCTTAAACTAAATATGTATCAGTTTAATACACACAGAGACACACATGAAGTAAATTTCAAAACCCATTAAAGGGTGAAAGAAGGTAGATTTCCTGGGGGATGCTGAGTAGTTTGTCAGTTTTAAAGGAGGAGGAAGGCTAAATTAGTTAGGAAACCTTTATGGTAGAGCATCTTTATACTTCATTCAAATTCTAAAACTCAATGATTATACTATTTATCCAGAATGTAAGGTTAAGATAAGATGGGAGAAAAACATGATAATCAATTCATGTGCATTAAGAACCCAATATTATTCAACAAATAGTAGGATAATGGAAGCGATTACTTTGTGAAAATATGTTAGTGAACTTTAATAGTACCATTTCATATTTCATCCACTATATTCTACTATTATCTCCTACCCATTGGAAAATATTACTCTACCCATTGGCCTCCTGGAAGTTATGTGTACATATGTACATATGTATGTGTATGTGCACGTACATTTTTATGTACATGTTTATATATTTCTTGAAATAGAGTATCTAGGTTTTTTTTTCTTTTTAATTTGGTCAGAGTTCTCAGAGAACACTGTAATGTCTGAAAGATCACTCTTTCACCTATTTTCCGGGTTAGTTATTCTTGATTGTAGACACTACATTTTGTTTTGTTTTTTCATACCATTGAGTTTGTTCTGATGTTGCATGTTTTCACATGGAATTATTGATTTCTGCTTATTACGTCCTATCTTTCAGGGAGCCCACTATTTGAGGAAAGATTTCCCACTCTTTAAAAGTTGTTTATTTTCCTTTAAAATAATTTTTTCCCTCAAAGATTCTAATTTCAGCTGCAAAGCCTTATTTTCTCCCATTTCTTTTTTTTTCCTAGCCACTCATATGATTTGACCAACCATTTTTCTTTGAAGCTCCAATTTAGATGCTGTGGACTTCTCCTGGTTTTATGAACTTCTCTTAAACCTTAAGATTTATTCATTCTTTTTTTAACACAAATTTTTCATTTGTTTTCTTGTTTACATCATTCATTTCCATGAGATTTTTGAATTACAAATTTCCTCCCTGTCTTTTCCCTACGTCCAACCCCAAAAGAACCATCCCACTGTAAAGCACCTACCCCGATCTGCTCTCTTTTGTGTGCTCCTCCAACACCCCTGGTAGGGCAGGGAGGGTCTCCCTAACCCAGTCCCTGTATATCTTAATTCCTAGTTGCATGTATTGCAGAGCTTTAAATTCTAAAATCTTTAAGTTCCTTCCTTGTCACCCACCCCCAATGGAAGGACAAGAAATTCAATACAGACTGCACATGTGTAATTACATGGGACATCTTCACAATGGACACATTGTGAAAGTCTGATCATATGTTCCTCCTTCCTATCCCCCCTCCCGCTGTGGTTCTGTTCTCTACCCTGTCCCTGTCCCTTTACTGAATTGTGTGCTTCCAGCAACCCTCCACCAGACCCTGCCCTCCCCTCCATCATCCCGCCCCCCCATCCCCATGCCCCCTTCTCTCCTGTGTGGCATGATACCCAGTTTAGACTTTATGGCATTCCTTCCATAAGCCAAATTTGATGAGAGTAAATGAAATAAAGTTGTAACAGTTATCCCTTGCCTCTTCTAGATGGTATGATTAAGCCTATTTTGTTTCTCCCTGTCTCCTCTCATTCTAGTCCTCTCCCACCTCATAATTTTACCTTTTAAAGTATCATCCCTTTATATTCAATTGATCCTATATCCTCTATGTACACATATACACACATGCTCAGATATGTATTCATATGCATATATAGCCTCCTGTGTAGACATATGTGTAAGTATACTTATATAAATACACATACATATACATATATATATATATATATATTTATTTATGTAAGTAAGTATGTATTTATATATCCCTTCACCTATCCTCATACTAAGAAAAGTTTCATAAGTTACTATTATTATTTTTTCATATTGGCTTCTAAACAATTCAACTTTGATAAGTTCCTTAAGATTTCTTTCCCATGTTTACCTTCTCATGCTTCTTGTGTTTGAGTGTCAAGTTTTCTTTTCAGTTCTGGTTTTTTCAGCAAGAATGCTTGAAAGTCTCCCACCTCATTGAATGACCATATTTTCCCCTGGAACATTATACTTAATTTTTCTGGGTAGGTGATTCTTGGTCTTAATGCCAGATCTCCAAAATATCATATTCTAGGCCCTTCAGTCCCTCAGTATAGAAGCTGCCAGATCCTGGGTCATCCTAATTGTGTTTCCACAATATTCTAATTGTTTTCTCTTGGCAGCCTGTAATATTTTCTCCTTGATCTTGGGATTACAGTACCTTGTTATAACATTTCTAGGAGTTTTCTTTTGGGGATCTTTTTGAAGGGGTGATTGGTGAATTATTTCACGTTCTATTTTGCCCTCTGAATCTAAAACATTAGGGTAATTTTCCTTGAGAATTTCTTGAAGGATGCTTTCCAAGTTCTTTTTTTGATCATGGCTTTTAGGTAGACCAGTAATTTTCAAATTATCTCTCATGGATCTATTTTCCAAGTCAGTGGTTTTTTCAAGAGGATAGTTCACATTGCTTTCTATTTTTTCATTTCTTTGTAACTGTTTAATAGTATCTGGTTTTCTCCTAAAGTCATTAGCTTCTACTTCCTCCATTCTAATGCTGAAGGAATTATTCTCTTCAGAATGCTTTTGAGACTCCTTTTGACATCTGGGAAATTTGACTTTTTAAGGCATTCTTCTCCTCATTGGCTTTCTGGGCCTCTTTTTCCATTTGAGTTAATCTATTTTTTAAAGTGTTGTTTTCTTCAGGCAGGTTGTTGACTCTCTTTTCATGATTTTCCCACAACATTCTCTTTTCTCTTCCTAATTTTTCCTCCACTTCTCTCATTTGGTTTTCAAATTCCTTTTCAAGTTGATCTGTGGCTTGTAGGCAATCTTCATGTTTCTTGGAAGTGTTTGGTGTGGTAGTTCTGACTGTGTTGTCTTCCTCCAGTTCCATGCTTTGATCCTTTTTGTTTTCAAAAAAGGCGTTTAGAGTTTTATTGCTGTTCTTACTTTGCTTCCTTTTCCTCATGTTGGCCAGTCAGCTAATTGCTTGGGTTTTTTTTTATCTCTGTGGAACTCTGCTTTCAGAGAGGAAAGCTCTGTCCCAAATTGCTGGGGTTTTCACAACTGCTTGAGCTATTAGGGGTTGCTACAGCCCCCACCAGTTTTTGCTTTCTGAAAGTGCACTGCAAATCCACCACCCAAGACCATGATCTGGATCCAGGCAGCTCCCAAGAGCCCCTGTCTCTGATTAATTGTCTGAGCCCCACTTCAATTACAATGGAAGGAGCTCTGAATCAGTCCAGTTGAGGCAATTGCTGTTTGCAGCAGATCCTGCTACTTCCCACTGCTTCCTTGCCCTCGGGGCAGATCAGCCACACTGCTTTTTCTCCCCCAAATTTTGCTTGAAAGCTTGAATTCCACTGACTGTTCTCTAATTCTTATTTTTCCCGGTTTGATAGATGTGGAGATTGCTCCAGGGGCTGCAGTTCTGCTCTCTGGTAGACTCAAAGTACTGTGCGGCTCCTCCCAACTATGCTGGGGCCTGGCTGTGGTTTTGGTTTCAGTCTGGGCTAGCCTCGGCTCCCAGCCTGCCATGATGAGCCCCTCCTGCCAAGCTGCCTTCAGCAAGAGATGTATTTTCTGTATTTTTGCGAGTTTGGGAGGCCTAAAATTTGTTTAGATTTGTTTTTGATGGTTATTTAGGGTGGCTGTGTGGGAGCTGCAAAACTTTACTGCTTCTGTGCCGCTATCTTGTCTTTGCCCCTATTCATTCTCTTTGATTATTTATGTATTCAGCTTAATTTTGTGCTTTGACATTTTGTTCAGGGATTCTCCGTCTCACACCCTTGGAAAGAATGGAAAGATCATGCTTAGTTCTATTCCCTCTGTTGTTCAAATGTCATTAAGTGTTTAGTTGTATATTATACTAGAACAGCTAAATACTGAATCTGTCTTTTTTCCCCAATGTGATATATGCACTTCAAAATCCTAATTAACAGCATTCTGGGAAGAAAATGGAGTTCAGAAAATTCCAAGCTCTAAATATTTTTCCTTACAGAAAAGATAACATATCATCTTTAGGGCAAACAAAATGTGATCAAAATAAATAAGAATAGGTGCACAACAGGGGTCTTCCTTGGACAATTTGAGAAGACCAGAAGAAAAATCTTTGGACAAAGTTTAGTCCCTGTCAAGAATAAACCCCTCTAGTCTAGGGTCCCCTTAAGCAACACACAGTAAGCCTCGTTGTTAGTTATAGTGAGAGCCTGGCTTGGCCCAAGCCACAGAAATTATTATCCTAGGTATAGTGAGGGAATTTGGGCATCTGAGGGTGGCAAGATTCAGGGAACATCTTCTGACAAAGTTCTCCAAACCCAGCTTTGTTGCAGAGACTGGCATGGGGGATAAGCAAGCAGCATTCACCTGGTGAGTACAGAAGTGGGTCAAAAAACCCTGTGGCTGTGGGCAGAGGAAGTTGGAATTTTGGTTTTGGTTCCAGTTTAGAGGGGAGAATTAAAGATCTGGGGCAAAAGGCACCATGCTCCATACCTTAGGGTTAGAGTTAATTACAAAAATTAAGCTGTTACTACAAAAAATAATGCACATGCAAAGGAAAAAACTCAAACCATAGAAAACTATTATGGATATAGAGGAAGATATTGAAGTGAATAAACCCTCAAACAGTAATGTCAAATGTTCATCAGCCTAAAAAAAATACAGAAGATCTTAAAAAAACTTTAAAGATAAAATGACAGAGACAGAGAAAAAACTGCAAAAAAATAAGAATAATCGAAACAAGAAGATTATGAAAGTCAACCAATTAGAAAATAACATCCAGAATCTTTCTTTTCCAATTCATTTGTTTTAGTTTTTACCATTCCCTCCCATAAGTTTAAAATTTTCTTTGCCTCCCTGCCCACTCCCTTCCCAAGATGGCATACAATGTAATATGGGCTCTACACATACATTCCTATTAAACACACTTTTGCATTAGTCATGTTAGAATGATAGAAGAATTATAATGAATGTGAGAAAATATGAGAAAGAAAAAAAGGCTAAACAAAATAAAACAAAAAAATGAAACAATCTTCTTAGCTCTGCATTGAAACTTCATAGTTGTTTCTCTGGATGGGGATGGCATAAGACCTTTGGAAGTGTTTTAGGTCATTGCATTGCTCAGAAGGGCTAAGTCTATCAAATTCAGTCATCACAACCTGTGGTTGTTTCCATGAACAATGTTCTGGTTCTGCTGTCTTTGCTCAGAATCAGTTCATATATGTCTTTCCAGGACATTCTGAAGTCTATTTGTTCATGATTTTTTATATCAGAAGAATATTCCATTACATTGATATAGCACAATTTGTTCAGTTATTCCCATGTTGTTGGTCATCCTCTCAATTTCTAATTCTTGACCACCACAAAAAACCTGCTATGAATATTATTAGTTTTGCTGTCTATTTCTTGCTGTAATTCTCTTTACTTCTCCTCTAAGAATTCAGATGTTAGTAATGATATTGTCTCTTCATCAATGGTGTCTGTTAGGAGGATATAATGTTGTTCCTTATCTCTTTTGAGTCAATCTATTTTTTTCTTTTTCTTTTTCAGAGATTACGATTGCTACCCGTTTTTTTCTTCTTCAGCTGAAGCATAATATGTTCTATTCTACCCTTTTATCTTCACCCTTTGTGTGTTTCCATTTCAAATATTTTTTCTTGTAAACAACATATTGTAGGATTATGGTTTTTTAATCCATTCTGCTATCTACTTCTATTTTATGGGAGAGTTCATCACATTCACATTTAAAGTTATGATAACTATTTGATTCTTTATCTCCATCCAATCCCCCACTTTTATTTCTCCCCTCCCTGTTACTCTCCTCAAAAGCTTTGTTTTGGCCACTGCCTTCCTCAATCTACCCTCCCCTCTATTAAGCACCATCCTTTTTTCCTCTTTTTCCATAGTACTCCTTCCCTTCCTTTTAACCACACTTTTCTTTCTCCTATCCCTGCTACTCTCTGTAGGGCAACTCAGATTTCTACACTTAACTGATAATATTATTCCCTCCTTCAATCAAATCTGACCAGAGAAAAGTGCAAACAATGCTCATCTCCCTCCTTTCTTTCCCTCTACTATTACGTTTTTGTGCCTCTTCATGTGATGCAATTGGCCCTTTTCTGCCTCCCCCTTTCCTCTTCTCCCATTATTGTCCCTTTCAACCCCTTAATTAGTTGATTTTTTGTCATCTCATTAGTTAATTTATATTGACCCCTTTTGTCTGTGTATATCTCTTTTAAATGTTGTACTGAAGATAATGTTCTCAAGATTTTCAAGTATCATCCTCCAACATAAGGATGTAAACAATCTGCCCTCATTGGATAACCTTTTTAAAAATATTTTCCCTGCTTCCTTTTAATGCCTTTTCTTAAATCTTGTATTTGATGATCTAAGTTTCCATTGAGCTCTGGCCTTTTAATCAGGAAGGTCCAGAAGTCCCTTGTTTTATTGAATGTCATTCTCTTTGCCTGAAAGTTTATGCTCAATTTTGCTTCCTAGCTGATGCTTGGCTGTAGTTCAAGATCCTTTACTTTGCAGAATATCATATAACAATCCCTCTGATCTTTTAATGTAGAAGCTATAAGGTGCTTCATGATCCTGAATGTAGTTCCATGAGATCTGAATTATTTCTCCCTGGAAGCTTGCAGTATCTTCTCCTTGACCTGGTAATTTTTCAATTTGGTTAAAATATTCTTTGGTGTTTTTAATTTGGCATCTCTTTCAGGATGTGATGTGTGGATTTTTTAATTGCTTTTTGGAGGGGGAAGGTAGGGCACTTGGGGTTAAGTGACTTGCCCAAGGTCAAACAGCTAGTTTTTGTGTTAAGTTCTTAGGCTGTATTTGAGCTCAGGTTCTCCTGACTCAAGGGTCAGCACTCTATTCACTGCACCATCTAGCTGTCTTCATGATGTGTGGATTCTTTCAATGACTATTTTAACATATGGTTTTAGGACTGACTCATGGACAGTTATCCTTGATGATTTCTTGGAACATAATGTCTAGATTCTTTTTTTCCATCATGATTTTCCAGTACACCAATGATTCTGAGATTATATATTCATCTATTTTTCATGTCAGTTGTTTTTCCAATGAGATATTTTATATTTTCTTCAACTTTTTCATTCTTTAGATTTAGTTTAGATTCTTGATGCCTCATAGAGTGATTAACAACTACCTGCCTAATACTAATTTTTAACAAAAGTTTTCTTCAATTACCTTTTCTACCTCCTTTTCCATTTGGCCAATTTTACTTTTTAAGAAATTGTTCTCTTCAGTGATTTTTTCCCTCATTTTATCAATTGTATTTTTAAAAGTAGTGATCAGTTTTTCTTCTACCTTTGTAATCTGACTTTTAAAATCCTAATTGATCTCTTCCAAGAATGCTTTTTTGGCTTAGACAAATTCATATTCCCTCCATGACTTTTAAAATGGAGCTCCATTTTTGGGCACAGAGATCTCTGACCTTTTTGTGCTGGGGTATAATGACCTGGTTACTGGATTTGTGTGTTGTGACTACTGCCTCTGGCAGCTGGAAGTTACCTAATGCTGTGGCCTACCTGGTACTGAGATGGAGCTGGTGGGTGTGTGCTTAGGTCAGGTACAGTCTTTATGTGTTTCTCCTGGGTTATGATGAAGTTTGCAGGATGATGTTTTGGGGAGAAGTGGTCTGGCCATTCGAAGTCTCCTCCTCTAGGGCTGTACTAGACCACAGGTAGGCTTAGTCACTGGTAGGTGTTCTTATATGCTGGTGTTTGCTGATTCTCCTGGCTTTGCAAAGTCACATGGGGGGTGGTCCTGGTATTGGTGCAAATCTTAATAAACTACTGGTCTGGACTAACATGGATTAGAAGTTTTGGACCCCAGCCTTCATTAGGTCAAAATTGAGAAGCAAAGCACTGTATCAACCACCTTTTATCAAATAAATGCAGTCCTAATACCTAAAGCCCAAAAGGGAAGCTATATATTATGCATACATAATGTTTTCTTTGTTATCATAGTGTTTTACAGCCATATCCAACTCTTTTCAACTGCATTTGGAAATTTGTTTTTTGGTAAAGATCCTGGAATGTTTTGTCACATCCTTCTTTGACTCTTTTTACAATGATCAAACTAATACAAACAAGGTTAAGTG
The DNA here is from genome assembly GCA_028646575.1 of Pseudocheirus occidentalis. Lineage (NCBI taxonomy): Eukaryota > Metazoa > Chordata > Mammalia > Diprotodontia > Pseudocheiridae > Pseudocheirus > Pseudocheirus occidentalis. Next base: position 155,055,135 of record CM053599.1, on the reverse strand, counting down.
ACTTACCAGGGTCACACAGGTAGTAAGTGTGTAAGGCCAGATTTCAAATCATGAAGACGAATCTCCCTGACTCCAAGTACAGTACTCTATCCACTGTACCAAATAGTTGCCCATATATGCTAATATCATTGGTGAATGTCAACTCAAAATTTCAAAAATATAAAGAGATCATCTTTTGATCAAATAGCATTTATAGTGGGGATTCTAAAATTATTAAACAATCAGTAAAATTATCAACATAAACATATTAAAAACAAAAACATCTAAAAGCACATGATATGAGTGGATGAAAGGAAAAACATTTAAAAAAATACAACTCATATGTAAAAAAACCTTACAAAGTATATTTATAGGAGGATATTTTTCATATTGCAAAAATTCCTATGAAAGACTAAATTTAAGCATTCTATGCTACTGAGTCACCATAGAAGCTTTTACAAGAGTTTAAAAAAGAATATCCTTAATATTATTATTATTATTTGATATAGACCTAGAATAGATAGCAATAACAACGAGATAAGAAAATAAAATTGAAAGAACTGAGATATGTAAAAAAGAGATAAAACTATTTCTATTTCTTAATAGTTTTCTAACAAAATACAAGGGAACTGGCTATAGTACTAATTGAGATAACAAATTTCAAAAGAAATGTAGGTTAAAACAGAAAAGCACAAAAATAAGTAGGTTCTATATATAACAACAAACCTCAAGACATAACCATTGAAACAGAAATCCAATTTAATGTTATTTTAAAATGTGTAAAATATTTTATAATTAATATATGAAATCATACTCAAGACTTATATTGATTTCATTACAAAATGATCCATAAAAAATTAAGAACAAATATAATAGTCAGAGGAATATTCAGTGATTATGGCTATGCTGTGTTAAGATAAAGGAAAAGAACAATTTTTCACATAATAGTTTATGTAGTTTTAATTAAATGCAAATCAAATTTTCAAGGAGTAACTTAAGGAACCAGATAAATTAATAAGAACAATAATTTAATGTGCCCCAAACTCTGCAATTAACAGTGGAAATAAAGAAAAATAGGAATAAGAGCATATTATACCTTTTATACTTCAAACTATATTATAAAACAAGGGCCACAAAATTCATTTGTAATTGCTTTAAAAATGTGGTATAGTTCAGTAGAGAATGGAGAATCAGAAAATATGAAATTGAATAACCAAGTGTTCACTAATCCTCAAAATACTAACTACTTAGTAATGATCACTCTCTATTTGATAAGATCTGCTAGGGAAACTGGAAGGTAGCCTGGAGGAAGCTGAATTAGACAAACATCTTACAGCACTTCCATGACGAATTCAACATAGATATTTAAGCTCAATATTAATTACTATATCCTAAAATTAAAGAAAAGAAGTTCATATAACTATCACAGTTATAGGTAGGAGATTAATTGCTAACAGATGAAGATATAGAAACAAATATGATAGATAACCTTGATAATTTTGATTATATGAATTTAAATGTTTGCACAAACAAAATTTATCCATTTAGAATGAGGGAACTGGATGGATGAGAGATGCTTTCTACCATTTATCTATCTATCTATCTATCTATCTATCTATCTATCTATCTATCTATCTATCTATCTATCTGAATCACTTATAAAAACATTAAATGAAAAGCTGATTGCCAGTAGAAATGTGGTTAAAGCATATGCTTTTTTTCTCAGAAGAGTAACAAATGATTAACAATTGTATGAAAAAATGCTTTTAATTCACTATAAAATAAATAAAAACTTAAACAAACTTGAGGCTTCAAGTGACATCCAGCACATCAGTTAGTTGATGGAATCCTGTAAAGTAATTTGGAGGTGGGCAGAGCCAAGATGGCTTATTGAAAGCAGGACACTCTCCCCAAAACTCCTTAAAATATATCTAAAAAGTGAATCTGAATAAATTTTAAACTGGCAGAATCCATAAAGAGACAGAGTGAGGCAGATTTTCACCCCAAACAACCTGGAAGATCTACAGGGAGGGTTTGTTGCACCTGACTGGGAGAGGAGTGCAGTCTACACTGGCTACACAAGTGCAGTCTTCACCATAGCAAAGACAGGGCATAAGTTCAGGGATTGAATCACAGGCAGCAGTGGAGATTTCTAGACCTCTCAGCCCACAGTTGCCAGAGACAACTTGGAAGCCAGAAGAGAAGGGTTTGTCAAAAATGGATGAGAGTCAAGCTCAGTCTGCATAGGACCTATGGCAGGGGCAGCATCTGCTCCTGGGATTATCAAGTTGCATACTGAATGTTTGAAAGTCACTACTTAAACTTTGGGAAGCCAAAGTTGCAGAGCAAGCAGAAAATCACTCTCACCCTCCCTTACATACTTTGAAAAACTCAGAGAATATTTCCCCAGGAAAAATAATGGAATAGTTGGGCCGTCAGAAAGATGAAGTACAAAACAAGGCCAGTGTAACCAAGATTAAGAGAGAAGTGGGAAATTGGGAAAGAATATTTACAACTAATGACTCTGATAAAAGCCTCATTTCTAAAATATACAGGGAATTAAATAAAATTTACAAGAACGCCAGTCATTCCCCAATTGATAAGTGGTCTAAGGATATGAACAGGCAATTTACAGAGGTAGAAATTAAAGGTATATTTACACACATGGAAAAATGCTCCAAATCATTATTGATTCGTGAAATGTGAATCAAAACAATGTTGAGGCACCACATCTCACCAGTCAGACTGGCCAAGATGACAAACCAGGAAAATGACAAGTGCTGGAGAGGATGTGGAAAAATTGGAACTCTAATGCATTGCTGGTGGAGCTGTGAATGGATACAACCATTCTGGAGGGCAATCTGGAACTATGCCCAAAGGGCTATAAAAAATATCATACCCTTTGACCCAGTAATACCACTTTTGGGGTTGTATCCCAAAGAGATCACAGAAGTGGGAAAGGGTGCCA
>CM053599.1:155045200-155051688 GCA_028646575.1 Pseudocheirus occidentalis | reverse complement strand
ATAACACCTATTCAATCAGACTAGTATACAATGTGAAGGAGTTTGCAGATCCTATACATAATTGTATGCCACCATGGCAGGGGTGGAGGGTGGGGAGGAAGGGGAGAAAAATCTGAAACTCAAGTGATTCTGGAACTGAATCTCGTAACCTAAAAGTAGACAAATAAGTCAATAAAATAAATTAATTAATTTTAAAAAATAAAATAGCAATATATTTAAGATTAAAAAAAAAGATTGGTACTAATGGAAGCTAATGAGTTTACGAGAAACCAAGGTACAATAAAACAGATCCAAACTAATGAAAAGAAGAAGGCAATGTGAAACGTCTTGGAAAAACCATTGACCTGGAAAATAGGTGCAGGAGACACAATTTAAAATTTATTGGACAACCTGAAAGCCATCATAAAAAAGAGCCAAGACATTATGATTCAAGAAATTATGAAGGGAAACTGCCCTGGTATTCTGGAAGTAGAGGACAAAATAGAATTTGAAGGAATTCACCAATCATCTTTTGAAAATGATCCCAAAAAGAGAACTCCTAAGAATATCACTGCCAAATTCCAGAGTTCCCAGGTCAAGGAGAAAATATGACAAGCTCTCAGGAAGAAATAATTTGAGTACTGTGGAAAGACAATTAGGATAACATAAGATCTAGCAGCTTCTACATGAAGAGACTGAGTGGCTTAGAATATGATATTCCAGACAACAAATGAGCTAGGATTAAAATCAAGAATCACCTACCTGGGGTGGAGCCAAGATGGTGGTGTAGAAGCAGCAAGCTCCTGCAGCTCCCACACTGCCACCCTAAACACCCATGAAATATGAATCTGGACAAATTATATGGCTCTCAAACTCACAAAAATATAGAAAACACATCTCTCACTGAAGGCAGTTTGGCAACAGGGGATCATAGTGGCAGGACGTGAACCGATGCCAGCCCATCCTCAAATCAAAACACAGCCTGGCCCCAGGACATGTTGAGAGGAGCTGAGTCACAGACAGTCTACCAGAGAGAAGATCTACAACATCCAGCAACTCCACATTTACCAAGGGGTGAAAAATAGGGATTAGAGAAAGGCAGCTCAGAAGGAGGGGCTCATCACTCAGGCTTGCAGGCCGGGAGCTGAAACCAGCCCAGCCGGAAACTGCAAAGTTGTCAGACTCCAGGGCAGCCGGGAGGAGCCAAGCTTACCAAGCCATAGCAGGAGTCTACTTCAGAGAAGATCTACTGCACCTTGAGAAATCTTCACATTTACTAAGCCAGGATTAGAGGTCAGTGAAAGTGAGTGAAGCTTTCAAGCTAAATTTGGGGGAGGAAAAGCAGTTGGGCAAATCTACCCCCAGGGAAAGGAAGCACTGGGGAAAGGGCAGGAACTGCTGTAACCACTGGGCTGCTTCATTGCCCCTGGCCTGCAGATCCCATGGAGGGGGTAGAGTCGATTGATCAGGGCCAAGTGCTCTTGCATTGAGCAGACTGGATCTGGATCATGGTCTTGGGTGGTGGTCGTGGGGACAGCTTTCAGCAAGCCAAAGCTGGAGGGGGGATTGCAACACCCACCTAATAGCTCCGGCAGCTGGGAAAACCCCAGCAATTTGGAAAAGAGCCTTACCCCCTGGAGGCAGTTTCACAAAGCTAAAAAAAAAATTAAATGACTGGCCAACATGAGGAAAAGGAAGCAAAATAAGAACAGCAATAAAACTCTAGAATCCTTTTTCGTGGAAAAAAAGTATCAAAACATGGAACAGGAAGACAACATATTCAGTACTCCCACACCAAATGCTTCCAAGACACATGAACAATGCCTACAAGCTATAGATTATCTGGAAAAAGGACTTTGAAAAACGAATAAGAGAAGTGCAGGAAAAATTTGGAAGAGAAATGAGAACGATGCGAGAAAATCATGAAAAGAGAGTCAACAACCTGACTGAAAAAAACAACACTTTAAAAAATAGATTAACTCAAATGGAAAAAGAGGCCCATAAAGCCAATGAGGAGAAGAATGCCTTAAAAAGTCAAATTTTCCAGATGCAAAAAGATTCTCAAAAGCATTCTGAAGAGAATAATACCTTCAGAATTAGAGTGGAGCAAGTAGAAGCTAATGACTTTATGAGAAACCAAGATACTATTAAACAGTTACAAGGAAATGAAAAAATAGAAAGTAATGTGAAATATCTCCTTGAAAAAACGACTGACCTGGAAAATAGATCCTGGAGGGACAATTTGAAAATTATTGGTCTACCTGAAACCCATCACCAAAAAAAGAACTTGAAAAGCATCTTTCAAGAAATTCTCAAAGAAAATTGCCCTGATGTTTTAGAGTCAGAGGGCAAAATAGAACTTGAAAGAATTCACCAATCACGTCTTCAAAAAGATCCCCAAATGAAAACTCCTAGAAATGTTATTGCCAGGTTCCAGAACACCTATTTAAAGGAGAAAATATTACAGGCTGACAAGAGAAAACAGTTTGAATACTACGGAAACACTATCAGGATAATCCAAGATCTGGCAGCTTCTACACTGAGGGATAGAAGGGCCTGGAATAGGATATTTCAAAGATTAAGGGAGCTGGAATTAAAACCAAGAATCAACTACCCCGAAAAATTGAGCATATTATTCCAAGGGAAACTATGGTCATTCAATGAGGTGGAAGACCTTCAAGCATTCTTGCTGAAAATAACAGAACAGAACAGAACAGAAAATTTGACAATCAAACACAAGAAGCGTGAGAAGGTAAACATGGGGAAGAAATCATAAGGAACTTTTCAAACTTTTATTATTTACATGCCAATATGAAAAAACGATAATAGTAACTTATGAAATTTTTTTTGGTATGAGGGTAGGTGAAGGGAATACAATTATATATATATATATATATATATATATATATATATATATATATGTGTGTGTGTGTGTGTGTGTGTGTGTGTGTGTGTGTGCGTGTGTGTATGTGTGTGTGTGTGTAAGTGTAATATATATACTTACACATATGTCTATATAGGAAGCTATATATGCATATGAATACATATCTGAGCATGTGTATATATGGGTATATAAGGGGCATAGGATCAATTGAATACAAAGGGATCGTACTTTAAAAGGCAAATTCTGAGGTGGGAGAGGACTAGAGTGAGAGGCGACAGAGAGAGACAAAATAGGCTTAATCATTCCATGTGGAAGAGGCAAGGGATAACTGTTACAAATTTACTTTCAGTTACTCATATTGAATCTGGCTTAAGGAAGAAATGGCATAAACTCTAAACTGGGCATCATGCCACACAAGAGAGTAGGGGGAGGGCAGGGCCTGGGGGAGGGATGCTGGAAGCACACACCTCAATAAAGGGACAGGGACAGGGTAGAGATCAGAACAAGGGGGGATGGATAGGAAGGAGGGACATATGATCACTGTCACAATATGTCCACTATGAAGATGTCCTGTATAATCACATCTACACAGCCTATATTGAATTAGTTGTCCTTCAAGTGGGCGTGGGTGACAAGGGAGGAATCAAAAGAATCTAGCATTTAAAGCCTTGCAATACTTGCAACTAGGAATTAAGATATACAGAGGCTGGGGTAGGGAGACCCTCCCTGCCCTACCAGTAAGTTAGAGAGCAGACCAGGGGAGGGGCTCTACAGTGGGATTGCTGTTTTGGGGTTGGGGTAGGATAAAGATGGGGAGAAAATTTGTAACTAAAAAATCTCATGAAAATGAATGATGTAAACAAGAAAACAAATAAAATTACTACAAAACAAAGAATCACCCACCCAGAAAAAACAGAGGATAATGCTTCAAGGGAAAATAGTCAGTCAATGAAATAGAGGACTTCAAAGTATTCTTTTTTATTGGTTTGAGTTAATTTATTCATTTTCTTTTTTGCATAACTCATTTCCACAAGATTTTTAGTTATGCAATTTCTCCCCATCTTTCGCCTACCCAGTACCCCAAAACAACTGTCCCACTGCATAAACCCTGTCCCATTCTGGTCTCTCCTATGTCCTCCCATATCACCCCTCTGACTTTCCAGTAGGGCCTCCCTACCTCAGTGCCTATATAACTTAATTACCAGTTGCATGTAGTTAATAATAAGAATTATATATATATATATATATATATATATATATATATATATGAATATATTTGTTTGTGTATATAGAATTTAATTATAGAACTTTAAATTCTAGATTCTTTCCCTTCCTCCCTTGTCACCCACCCCAACTGGAAGGACAAGCAATTCAATACAGACTGCACACGTGTAATTACACAGAATATCTCCATAATCACATATTGTGAGAGACTGATTATTTGTCCCTCCTTCCTATCCTGACCCCACCCCTTGTTCTATTCTCTACCCAGTCCCTGTCCCTGTCCCTGTCCCTTTACAGAAGTGTGTACTTCCAGCAGCCCTCCCCACACTCTGCCCTCCCCTCGATCATCCCACCTCTCATCTCCATCACCCCTACTCTCTTTTATGGCAAGATACCCAGTTTAGAGTTTATGTCTTTCCTTCCCTAAGCCAAATCCAATGAAAATAAGGTTGGCCCTTTCTCTTTTGTCTTCCTATTCTTCCCCTACATTGTAACAATTATCCCTTTCCTCTTCTCTATGAGATGATTAACCCCATTCTGTCTCTCCCTGTCTCTTCTCATTCTAATGCTTTCCCACCTCAGAATTTCTCCTCTTAAAGTGTCATCTTTCCTATCCAATTGATCCTGTGCCCTCTATGTACACATAAATACACATTCTCAGATATGTGTTCATATGCCTATATAAACCCACCTTTATAAACATATGTGTAAGTATACGTATATATGCATTTGTATACCCTTCACCTATCCCCATACAGAGAAAAGTTTCATAAGTTACAATGTTAATTTACTATTTACATTGTTGGCATGTAAATAGTTTAACTATGATAAGTTCCTTATGCTTTCTTTACCATGTTTACCTTCTAATTCTTCTTATATTTGAATGTCAAATTTTCTTTTCAGTCCTGTTTTTTTCAGCAAGAATGTTTGTAAGTCCTCCATATGACAGAATGACCATATTTTCCCCTGGAGAATTATACTCAATTTTGTTGGGTAGGTGATTCTTGGTTTTAATCCTAGCTCCCTTAATCTCCAGAATATCATATTCCAGGCCCTTCTATCCTTCTATGTATAAGCTGCCAGATCTGGAGTAATCCTAATTGTGATTCCACAGTATTCAAATTGCTTCCTCTTGGGAGCCTGTAATATTTTCTCCTTGATCTGGGGAGTCACAAACCTGGCTATAACATTCCTAGGAGTTTTCCTTGGGCATCTTTTTCAAGAGGTGATTGGTGAATTCTTTAAATTCTATTTTGCCCTCTGGTTTTAAAATATCAGGGCAGTTTTTCTTGAGAATTTCTTAAAGGATGCTTTCTAAGGTCTTTTTTGATCATGGCTTTCAGGTAGTCTAATAATTTTTAAATCATCTCTCCTGGATCTATTTTCCAGGTCAGTGGTTTTTTCAAGGTGATATTTCACATTGCCTTCTCTTTTTTCATTTGTTTGGATCTATTTAATAGTATCTTGATTTCTCATAGAGTCATTTGTTACCATTTGCTCCACACTAATCCCAAAGGAATTATTCTCTTCAGAATGCTTTTGAGATTCTTTTTCCATCTGGAAAATTTGACTTTTTAAGGCTTTCTTCTCCTCATTGGCTTTTTAGCTGTTTGATTTCATCTATTTTTAAGGTGTTATTTTCTTCAGTGAGGTTGTTGACACTCTTTTCATGATTTTCTTGCATCTTTCTCCTTCCTCTTCCCTATTTTTGCTCCACTTCTCCTATTTGGTTTTCAAAATCCTTCTTAAGCTGATCTATGGCTTGTAGGCAGTCTATATGTGTCTTGCAAGTTTTTGGTGTGGGAGTTCTGACTTTATTGTCTTCATATCATTCATTGCTTTGATCCTTTTTGTCCTCGAAAAAGGATTTTTGAGTTCAATTGCTGTTCTTGCTTTGTTTCCTTTGCCTCCTCATGTTGCCAGTGAATTACTTGTCTTTTTAGTTCTGTGGAACTCTCCTTCCAGATGGGAGAGCTCTGTCCGAAATCGTTGAAGTTTTTGCAGCTCCCACAGCTGTTAGGAGCCTGCTGAAGGCCCCACCAGCTTTGGCTCACTGAAAATGTACCCCAGGACCACCACCCAAGACTATAATCCTGATTCAGTTTGCTCAACACAAGAGCACTTAGCCTCTAAATGATGGCATGCCCACAGTTTCAGGCTGGGCTGGTTTTGGCTCCTAGGGTCCTGCAATGAGGAGCAGATGGACCTCATAACAACCTGGAGAGACTCAAATAAAGTAATCTTGAGTTGAAGAGAGCAGAACCAAGAGAACTTTGTACACAAGTACAGACACCTCATATCTGTGGTGTCTAACTTTGATAGCCTGGGCTCTTCTCAGCAATGTGAGTTTAGTGGACAACTACAAGACTCATGATGTAAAACGATATCCACATCCAGAGAA
>CM053599.1:155035200-155040200 GCA_028646575.1 Pseudocheirus occidentalis | reverse complement strand
CATAATGAAGGCTTTGACACTTACTAGCTATATGACTATGAGTACGTGAGTTAATCTGAGTCACAGACACCTTGCCTGTAAAATTCTATCTAGTCCATCTTCCTCACACAGTTGTCCTCAGGGAAAACAATAATGTTTTTCATAACCGTGAAACAAATAAAAATGCAAGATTATACTAAAAGTAATGAAGGTAGATAGGTGGCAAGTGGATAGTACTCTGGACTTAAGCCTGGAGGGTCTGAGTTCAAACCAGCTTCACACATTTATGTGTGATTCTGGGAAGGCCACTTTTGTTCTCTGTACCTCTGTTTCTTCAACTGTAAAATGGGAATAATAATGATACCTACCTCCCAGGGTAGTTTTAACAACCAAATGAGTTATTTATGAGTAAAGCATTTATAATTCTTTCATTCCTTCTTAATGATCACTCAAGTTCTTTATTCCCTACTTTTAATACAAGTACAATGAGAAAATATTTGAATTGTGTGCCCCCAGGATCCACTATCCCTTATACTCCTAAAACAAGGGATCAGATTATATTTAATTTTATTTTACGCTAACAATATGCTTCATAGGGTTTTGCTTAAAGAAATTTTCTTTGTAATCCTAAAACTTTATATAAATGTGAGTGATCATTAGTGTACATAGAAGATATTTAATAAACATATATTAGATTGATAAATGAATAAACAAATGAATTTTGATTTGATTTCATAGAATGCATACAAAGATGGAGTCTCTAGTGCTGAAAAGGTATGTCAAATGATAACTGAGCTCAGAAAGAAAATGAGCTAATTTTCTGACCAACAATGGTTCCCCTGGTTCTTTCCATAGGAGAAAAAAATCATACTTAATTTAATAGCTTTCATCTAATAAAATTGGTAAGTATTTTCATGGATGTATTCACAGGACTGTGTAAATACTTCTTTGTAACTTTTTTATATGAATTAGATACCCTTAATGTCTTCTGGGGTTCTACTCTGACAGGTGGAATTTCATCTCATTTCCTGTTTTTCTGTCTCACTCCCGTAGGTTCTTTTGTATTATTTCTCTATCCTCTCCAGTGTCAGTAACACCTCCCAATATAGCATATCAGGGAATGTAATTAATGAGACTCTCACTCTTCCTTCCAGATCATTAACAGAGGCATTAAATAAAAACAACCTGAACACATTTCACTATGTCTTCCCACCAGGCACTACCCCTTAGTTCTACCCGTAGTTGTACATCAACATCATTATTTTATACTTCTTTTGCTAAAAGCAGTCACAGCTGGGTCTTTTGGGCTTGTTTTCCTCATTCACACTGCACTAGACTTATTTCATTTCCAAAGGAACTTAGAGAAGTAGAGTAGAAAACTCACTGACCCTGTAGACAAAGGATCTGTTTTTAAAATCCCTTCTCAGCTTGCTTGGGCTTTAGTTTCTTTTCACATAAAATCAAGAAGCTTCTAGATTTATGATGCTATCATTTTCTGCACTACGTGTCCTATGTCAGACCATTGTACTAGAATGTCTTTGTGTTAAAACAAGAGTTCTGAACAAAGCATAAGAAAAATACTTTAGTACATGTAAACTATTTCTACAAAAGTTGCATCACTAATCCTCAAAAATATAAACAAAAATGAAATTTAAAAATTTGTCTTTTAGCCTCCATTTTGCTTACCTTAAGTCTGTACTCTCAACGACAAAGTTTCTCACTGGGCATCCAGAAAAGGGTGTTTTCATGCTCTTCTATTCTCTCCTTGCAACCAAATATAAACAAAAACACAATAAAATAGCATAAATAAATTATCAAAACAAAAAACAAAAGAAACAAAATATTTTCTCTTAAGGAAGACAATGAAAAATCAAACTATGGCATAAATATTCAAAAAGTATAATGTTGGGACTTGCAAGACCCGCAGTGATGCCGTAAGCAGTAAATCACTGTGGCTTTCCCACATTTACCTCCATAAAACCTAAAATCTTGGAATAGCAGAACAAGCAAAAAGACAGTGTGAAACTAACTTTTGCCCCAAGAAACTTAGAAGATTGGCAAGAAAGTTCTGTCCCACTTGTATAAAAGGGGAACACATTCCAGGACAGGAAGTGTATCAACAAACCGGCAGTAATCCATAACTCAGCAAATCAATGAGAGATCCTGAGTTGCAGTGTGGCGGAAGGCAAATACCAACACCAGGACAACCCATATGCCTTAGTATAGTCATGGAAAATGACAAATTCTGATGCTAAGAAGAACCAAGTACTTTAATGCAGCCTAAGCAAACAGGCATCTTCCATTGGCCAGAACTCCATGTATTTCAGCACAGCACAAGGGAAAAAAAAAGCTTCTACCAGCATGACATAAAAATAGGCCAGTATACTTAAGGAGGATTTTGTTATCCTTCTTAGACTTAGTCAAAGTGCTCATGAAGGAGCATGACCAGTGGGTCTGAATGAGAAGCAAGTGCACATGCTCTGTGAGAAGGCATAGGAAATCCTCACAAAAGAATCAAATGTATGAGAGAGTCATTACCTTGTTACTGTCTGCTGTGATACTAAACACAATTCCATGATCTGATGGAATTCTTTTTCCCACCCTGTAATTTATTTACTTTTAGTTTTCAACATTTGTTTCCAAATCAGGGGAGGAGGAAGAACAGGATGGAGGAAATAGGCAGTAGTAATCATAATTGTAATATGAATGGGATGAATTCTCCCATAATATAGAAGCAGAGAGCAGAATGAATAGAAATCTCATCATAAGTTGTTTACAAGAAACACCACTGAAGCAGAGAGACACATACAGAGTAAAGGCTGGAGCAAAGTCTATCATGTTATTAGCAGAATCTAGTAAGTGGGAGTAGCAATCCTAATCTCTAAGAAAGTAAAAACAAAAATGGACCTAATTAAAAGAAATAAGAAAGGAAATCAAATCTTCCCGAAAGTTACAATAGGCAATGAAGCCATATCAATACAAAACATATGTGCACGAAGTGGCCTAGCACCCATATTTTTAAAAGAGAAGTCAAATGAGTTACAAGAAGAAATAGACAGAAAAAACTTTGTTATTGGTGATTTCAATTATCCCCTTTCAGAGTTTGATAACTCTGACCATAAATAAACAAGAGGAGAAACTAATTGATCCAACCATTCTGGAGACAAATTTAGAACTATGACGAAATAACAAAGGGAAAAAGGAGCTATATGTGTAAAAATTTTTATAGCAAAACTTTTTTTTTACTAGCAAAAGATTGGAAATTGAGGAGATGTCTATCAGTTGGAGAATGGCTGAAAAAACTGTGGTATATGAATGTAATGCAATCCTATTGTGCAATAAGAAATGACTAAAAGGCATATTTCAGAAAATTCTGGAAAGACTTGTGTGAACTGATGGAAAGTGAAATGAGCAGAACCAGGAAAACATTGTACACAGTATCAGCAACATTATGTGATGATAAACTATTAATGATTCAGATCTTCTCAGCAAAGAAATGATCCAAGACAAGTACAAAGGACTCATGAAGCAAAATTCTGTCCATATCCGGACAAAGAACTGATGGAATCTGAAGGCAGATTGAAGTATATTATTTTTTTATTTATAGTCTTTCTTGTTTTTTTTCTTTTGATCTATTTCATCTTTCACAACTGTGAATAATATGGAAATATGTTACATATGTAGTACACATATAACACACATAGCACATTACTATGTATACTCTATATCAAACTGACTACCATTTTCAGAAGAGGGAAGGTGAAGGAAGGAGGGAGAAAGAATGGAACTCAAAATCGTATAAAAATGAATGAAAATTTTCTTGACATATAACTGGCGAAAAATAAAAATACTATTGAACTAATTGCTTACATATATATGTATATGTACATATATATGCACATATATTTATGTGTGTGTTTATGTATGTATGTGTGTTTGTATTTATGTATGCACGTCATCTCAGAACTCTTCAAAATATATTCATTTTATTTGCAAAGATTTCTATCCCACCAATAACAATGAAGATGTATGGGTTGGGAGTTTGTATTTTTGTTTTTTCTTTCTTTATTTGTTTGTTTGAAAGGGGAGGTGTGTTGATGATTGATACAGAACTAACTACTAATTACTAAAACCACTACACTGATGCTTCATGCTATTGTTTCTTAGATTAGTTATTGCACCTCTCTCAGAGGATTGTTATGGGGATAACATGAGATATATCTAAAGTATGTTGCTAATTTTAAAACATTATGTAAATGTTGTTGTTATCATTCAATTGTTTCAGTCATGTCCCACTCTTCATGATCCCATTTGTGTGTTGTGGTTTTGGTGAAGATACTGGATTTGGTTCTCAATTCTCTACTCTAGCCTAGATCTAAGCACATTCTAATCCGTGTCCAGCCAGTTTATTTAGTCACCAGATACCAGTGCCAGTTGAGATGTGGCCAAGATCGACACTTAGTTTCAAACTCAAAAAAGACCTTAAATTTTCACATCAGAAAACTTTAGTTTGAAGGGGCTTGAAAAATCATTTAAATACAAACCTAAACAGGAATTTCCTCTATACCATATCCAGTAAGAAATTATTCAGTCTTTGCTGAAAGACTTCCAGTTGGGGTGAATTTTATGCTTCCAGAAGCAGCCCATCTCACTTTGGGATAATTTTCTGGGTGGTACGTTGGGTTAGTGAATAGGGCTCTTGATTTTGAATCTAGAAGCTATGTCTTCTAATCTATTTCAAACTGTTGAATTATGGAGTTTTAAGTTCATCAGAACTCCTATGACTTTTTCAGATGATACATCTGTGCCTCACCCATATTAGGCTTGTGAGCTTGGTATTTTTTTTAATTTTAAATTATTTTCTTGATTACATCATTCATTTCCACAAGGTTTTGAGTTACGAATTTTCTCCCCTTTTTGTCCCTACCCCCCAGCCCAGAACATTGATCCCACTGTAAGATGCCTCCCACAATATGTTCCCTTTTATGCCCTCCTCCAACACCTCTCTAGCTTTCTAGCAG
>CM053599.1:154996389-155019071 GCA_028646575.1 Pseudocheirus occidentalis | reverse complement strand
ATCGGATGGGACCCAGGTTCAAACCTATCAATAAATTTTTGCTTTGCTTTAAAGCTCTTTGGTGGTCATGACAATTATTCTCACTCATAGTGGTAAATACCATGTTACAAGGACTGGACAAGGATCTGGGAGCTGTTCATCCCTGAGGACTGGACGAGAACCTCTAAGCTTTCAGCTCCTGAATCTAGGTGATTGTCTGGCAGATTCAGGAGGGAGCTGGGACCAGGGAAGGGGATCCAGGGAATCAGAGAGACCACCCAGAGACAAAATGAAGAAAAGGCCTCCCCTTGGACTAAAGTGAGGTTTGTTGGAAATCAAAGGGTGGAAGGATTTGTGTAGCTATCTAAGAACTTTATTTGGAAACTAAAGTTAATGGTTACCCCAGGAGTGGCAGATCAGTATATTGGGAATTGTTGATTGAATCAACTCCCTCCTAGGGAAACTAGGTCATTCGTTTGTTAAGTGATTGATTGGATCTCTGATTTGATCGATTGAATCTTTAAGTGTTAAGCTGGTTTCTCCCTTAGGGAAACCAGCTGATTCTTCTTTTGTTTCTTGTTCAAATATTGTGTATTTCTGAAATGAGATATAATATAGAGACTTTCCTTGTTCTGAAGACTGTATATAATATTGTGAACTGTTGAAACAGTGAGCATTGTACTGAATAAAGATTTGTAATGGAATAAACAGAGTGTTCATTAATACTGTGTAATCCGAATCTTAAAAGCTCTTCACAGTAGCAATCTCTCAGGAATCTACTGTTGATTGGCTTTACAGTCACTCAAACTGGACCTAATCTAGTTTAGACTCTCCCCATATCCCCTCACATTTGAGTTCTTGTGGTCTTTTGTTTACCTGCTACTCTTTTCCAATTCATCTTTTGCTCAGCTATTTAATTTAACAGATACAACTATCACACCCAAACACACACACACACACACACACACACACTCCTCTCCATTCCCTCCATTAAAAAAAACTCCTTAATGGATTCCTATTGCCTCTGTGATAAAGTTCAAAATCCTCACCTTGGTATTTAAGACCTTCCACCATCTGGCTCCCATCTAGTATTCTGCTTTTATTTCATATTTTCACCTTTCATTCATTTTCTATCTGTTAAATTCAACATCTATCTGTTTTTCATAAATGACATTCAACATCCTCTCTCCATGCTTTTGTATAACTATTGAGGTCCATGTCTGAGATATATTCATTCTTTATCTCCAACTCTTAGAATTTCTAACATCTCTCAGTACATAGCTTGTGTCACCTTGCTGAAAAGGTCACATCCAGTCCTTCCATTTCTAATGTTCCTAACATTTGGAAATTATGACTACTACTACCACCACTACTACTACTACTATTACACTACTACTACTACTACTACTACTACTACTACTACTACTACTACTACTACTACTACTACTATTACAAGCTAACATTTACATAGCACTTACTATATCTAGGAAATGACAATATTAGCCAGGCACTGTGCTAAGTGCTTTACAATTATTATGTCATTTGATCCTCACAACAACCCTAGAAGGTAGATGTTGATATAATAATGCAATATTATTATAATCCCCAGTTTTACAGATGAGAAACCTGAGATCAACAAAGGATAATTGACTTGCTTGCATTTGTTTATTACTGTACATTTTATATTTCATTAATAAATTTCTACATCAGAGATAGTCTATCACTCAATAAAATATTCATTGAATTGAATCATGATTGACTCTTAAAGAGTATTAACAACGAAATCCTGGCCAATTACTTTAAAAGGTCTCTTTTGGGCAACTAAGCTGTTATTTCACTCAGTTCCTACCTGGAATGTTGATCCAGTGAAAAGGATTGAACTTGATATACCATAGGAAGCTAGTATGAATGTGTACTCTGCCACTTAATTACTACTACTTGTATCTACTGTGTAACCTTGTGCTAATAACAAGTCTCTGAGCACCAGTTTCCTCATCTATAAAATAAGACTATTTATTGCTTTTGTTCATTTGTGTTCAACTCCATGTGACACCATGAATTCATCCATGGTTTTCTTGACAAAGATACTTGAGTGGTTTGCTATTTCCTTATTCTGTGTGTCTACATTTTATAGATGAAAAATTGAGGCCAATAAGTGTTAAATGACTTAACCAGGATCACACAACTAGTGAAGTGTCTGAGGCCAGATTTGAGCTCAGATCTGATTCTAGGCCCAAAGCTCTATCTAGTGAACCACTTCCCTACCTCTATAAAATAAGGGCTCAGGAGTAAAAAACCTCCAATGTTCCAGTTCTGGTTTGTAATCATCATCTGATAAAGTAGCTAAATGGCACAATGGATAGAGACTTTTACAAGGAGTTAGGAAAAACTCAGTCTGATTCCTGACTCAGACATGTATTACTTGTGTGACGTGGGCAAGTCATATAACCTTTGTTTTTTTCAGCTTCATCAACTATAAAAATTCATATGAATAATAGCATCTACCTTACAGTTTGGTGTGATAATAAAATGAAATAATATGTATACAATTATTTGCAAACATTAAAGAATCATATGAATGCTACTATTATCTTAAATAAACTGGAAACTTCTTAAGGGCAGTGACTTTCTTTGTCTTTATATCCCCAGCACTTGGCACAGTCCTTGGTTCATAACTGAGTGATACTATAATGGTTACTTTTATACCCCCAGGAATAATGTAATTTGGACATATTATTTTTTTCAAAATCTTTTTAAAAAGTCAATTTTATTTGTCTTAGCAATAATTATTCTAAAATCACCATCTGCAGTCCTCAGAATTAGGGGTACCCTCTTGATTTTTGAGAGGAAAATGTGTACTGAGGAAGTTAAGTGACTTATCCCAAGTCATATAGACATTTCAAATTTGAGATAAAACACAACTACTTTGAGCACTGCCCAGTGAACAATATATTTCAATACTTAAATAATTTAAACTACTTCAATAATCAAGAGAAATGGGCAGCTGGCCATATAACCAATCATAGTCAATGTTCTCTATCCATTATGTAGAAGTCAATGTAGGACACTCAGGAAAGAAAATGATTATCAAGAAGCTTAAAATAAAACTGTATTCCAACATTTTAATGTAAAAATATTCCATCACCTCTGCTTCATGACCCGGTATTTGTGATGTAAATAATTTACAATAATATAAGTGAGATATCACCTGGTTTGTGTAGGCCAGAGATAAATATAGGTTATCTTTTGGGTGGGTGGGGGTGGAAGAGGTTATTTTGAGAAGAGGTGCAGGAGAGAGAGGAATTTTCTACCCTCTATCTCCCCTCCACCAAATCTCCAAATTATTTGTTAAACACATCAATACAGACTGCCAACTTTCTGAACATGAAATCATGGTATCACAATAATAGATTATGGATAATAGCTTATTATAGAGTCTTAGATCTACATGGGACATTAGATGTCGACTATTCTTGCCCCTAATCAAGGTTATAATATTCCTGACAGTTTTACAATTGCTACTTAGGAAGCACAGAACTCACTACTACCCAAAGCAGACCATTACATTATTAGTTAGTTTGGGGAAAAAAATTAATTTTCCACAATTAAAAATAGGTAAAAATAGAAATATGAGATATATCATTTATAAACCACCTATGTACCTTTTTATTTTCCTTTTCAACTAATACTTTTACTATAATAAATGCAAACAAATGGCAAGTGATCCCTACTGAGCCATCATTCTAATGAACAGCAATGCTGTGTAGACTTAGACATGATCTTTAACATGTAAGAATCACTTATTACTATATTGCACTTAAAAATTTGTGAAATATTTTCTCCTTCATTTTTAATCTAATCTTCCTACTAATATGACAAAGATTAATTAGAACGACAATGCTTATGTCCATTTTGTGCATCACAAAGCCAAGACATAATGATTTGCCCAGAGACACAGGGAAAGTTAGTGGGTGTAGCTCATATTAGAACCTTAGTCCTAATATAACATGTATTCTACCTCACTAATTTATCCCCCTTAATAATAGAGTTGGGTCATTGTGGTCTGAGTAGGATTTTTGTCTTTAGCCATGATCTCTAAATCATAAAGAAAACAAACCACAGCAAGGTAGTATAGTTGAATAAATTCTCTATTTAGAGTCAGAGGACCTGGATTTGAATTCTGCATCTACTGTTTAAAATTTGTATAATTTTGGAAGTGTCACTTTCTGTACTTGAGTCATAGTTCCCCCACCTATAAAATGTGGAAGATAACTAGGTGATATATAAAATCTTCTATACATCTAAAGTCTATGAAAAGTAGTAACTAAGAAAAAGAGACAATCAAGATTGTTATCTAGTAAACCATAATTAAGCAACGATAATTTGTGTTAGTGCAGTGCTTCAAGCAAGATTGATTTGTTTATTGACTTAGAAGCAAGTAAGAAAATATCCAATAAAAATGATAATTGTTACAAAATAATTTAGGCAAAAAAGTTCCATTGTGTTAGTATATGTAGTGCCAACACAATATTCACAGCACCAGTGGCAACTATGAATCTACTGGCATAATTCTGAAATGCAAAAAATATAGTTGATTCTCCATATAGAAGACTGAAGCAAAACATTTGGACACCAGAAAGCCAAATACCAACACCAGAAAGTCAAATCTATCATTGCAACAAAGAAGTTAATGCACCATAACACAGCAGGAAGTCACATTATCCTTTAGCCTTCTCACAAACACTCACAAGCTTAGTCTCCTTGTCTGTATCTCCTCTCCTCCCTCTGCTCTGACTCCTAGCTTCCTCTGGATTCTGTTCCTCCCACTCAGCAAGCTCCTCCCACAACAGGCTCCATGTGACTACATTCAGTCTATTAGTGGGTAAGGAAGATCTTGTAATTCTCATTACCATAACAATACAGTTGACAGGGGATGCTCACTACCCCTCTCCTTTTTATTTAATATGAAGTTAATATTCTCACTTAAAAAAATATTTCTATTTAAGGCACTCACCCAAAGATAGTGAAAATGGCAGACTTCAAAGGACAAGAAGCAGCTTGATAATCTGTGAAATTTTCAGGGTGTCCTTGTATTGTACAATGATTAAAGTCATACTGAAAGACACAGATGTTAAAAAGCGTATTGACTTTCAAAAATCTATGTATACATAAATATGCACATATAAATTGGTATGTGTATATATATATATACAGAGGGGGGGTCTGTGTATAGATTTAGATATAGATGTTGGTTTTCTGATGACCTTACCTCACATGTAAATCAGCTATACGGCAACTGAAGAGACCCCAGGATCTGACTAGAGCAAGCCATCTCATTTGAGTTCATGTGGTTGGGTTCACTAACTTTAAACACAGCAATAGCCTATATGAAGGAGAATCAATTGTACAAAATTCCTTTAGATTAATGGAAAGACACTCTCAAAGGGGCACTAATGACATTCAGACCCTTCATTTGGTGTTAGTGCTGAGACTTTAAGGCTCATTCACTGAAATTAGTTGAAGCTGTTTAAAGGTCATGAACATCTTTCTTATACCTCTGGCACTGGTTGAAATTCATTTCTGGTCCAGAAGTAACACAGATGTTGTATAGTACAAGGCTACAAAATTAGTCATTAGAGAGATCTAGGAAGAAAAAAGATTCCACTATGACCGAGGCACAGATGACATTTATTTTGCCAAATAGATATGTGTGTGATTTTTGTCAGTGTGGGCTGGAATCTCCACTGGATTAATTTAGAGACTGATTTAGATGCTTGATTCTAGTACTGGGACCCCATGAACACTACAAATAAACCACTTGGGTGGAGAGATAGGGACAGAGATAGTGGTAGGTTGGAATAGAAACCAAAACAGCTAGAAAAAGTTCGTCTATTCTAATGTGCACTCAGTGGTCACCAGTCTCCCTTCCTAAAACCACCCTAGGCAAAAGTTAAGCTAATACTTTGCTTTTAATTTACTTAATTCATTTTTGAAAATAAATATGACATGGTCATGTCTCTAAACTTAAAGGAATTAGAACAGTTTGGCTATTGATACTAGAGCTCTAGAAAAGACACATGCATGAATAACGCCTGAGTAAGACAGTCTGCACAGCTGCCTAAAGCACTATCTGTCTCCAGGGGAGAAACAAGAAATGTCCGCTATGGGAATGCTTACTACTATAAACATAAAAGTGTGCTTTTAAAATTGTTACTACTGGATCAGGGCATTAACCTAGTGCGACCTCAGTCCTTTTTAATGCTTCTATAGCATCCTTGGTTGTTGCCATTTAATAACCAGAAAGGAAAAACAAAAATCCCTATGCATTAAGTTCCACTATTTTCTGCTTTGTTTAACAGCTGGAGGTACCAACTGCAAATCAAAAGGGATATATATGTTGGTCAATTCAAAATTTATCCTTTTTCACATTTAATGAGAAATCCCTCCAAGAGGTTTATTAAATTCCATGAGCAGTTAGTCATACTTTTTTTTTCACTTTTATGGTAAGGATGGCACTTTAAAGCTCTTTAAAAGGACAATTTTCTATTAAGCCTGAGATGAGACCCTGACCAAATTCTATGTAAGCTGGCAAAATCTAATCATTTTTAGACCCAGCACTAAAACATGCAGACTAGAAGAAAAGAACTACTTTTAAACCCAACAGAGAAAAAAAGGAGAGAAAGAGAAAGTGAGAAAGCTCATGGAGAGACAGGGAGACAGAGAGGTGGGGAGTGGAGTGGGGAGTGAGGAAAAAGAAAAAAAAGGCAATTAAGCTAATGCAAGTTGGGTGTCACAAGGTTATAGATATTTCAAGAGCTGAGCAATTTACCGTCTGGAAAAGGAGAAGAGCTCTTGCATAAAATGTCCCTGAGTTCAGATTTATTATGCTTTTAGTTGTGTTATATGTGATACAATTAGCAGGAGGTGCCAATAAGGCATTCTCTCAAGGACGTGGTCATCCCGTGCCATCTGTTATTAATTGCATTGTCCTTTCCACATCCAGCTAGAGGGGAAAAAGTTCTCTGAGAAGCACCTGCACATTCTTTCTGCACAATGACTAGAATTTAAAAATATCCAAAGTAAGAAAAAGGAAAAGCACACATCCATGAAACTGCCCATTTCCAGCTGGAATAGAAAACAAAACACACAAAGAACTCTGACGCAACCTAGTTTTGAGTTATATTGATTCGTTTTCTCTTCCACTGCTACATTGATAGCTGTCTCGAAAAAATATTACAGTAATGAAAAAGAACAATTAATGTCTCCCCCCTAGAAATATACTGTGATGTATAGGGCTTGCAAAAGATATAGATGTTTGAAAAGATTTTCTTCTGCATATTTCCTATACAATTTATAAAATCAAAAGCCAGAAATAATAAAGATGAACTTCAAGGAGGGAGTAGTGAGGAGGAACTGGAAGAGAAGGAGAGAAAAACTATTAAAAGACATTAGAAGAAAAACCATCTTAAAGACATCCCACTTTTGAAATCTGCCATTCACGTTAATTCACAAATATTTTCTTGCATTGACCCCCACTTTCATGGATACAATTGAAACTAATCTCCTCCCTATTAAAAGATGCTACACAAATTATCAGTTGTAATTTTAATTAATTTTAAATGGCAAATTTGAGAAGGTTCTTTTCAGCCCTTATTGATGCCTAATCCTTTCTTTTGCTTCCCTTCCATTTGTGCCTCTAAAGTCTATGACTACCACAATCAGTCTCGTTTTCTGTTTGACTCAGATATAACATACTCTACTACTTCTTCCTTCAAGCAAGATTGAAAGTATGTTTTTAAATCCCTCTTCATGAGCTAAAGAACAAATTTTTTTTAATTAAGAGCAATGTAAATTCACTATAATTTTGGGAGACTGTGAAGGAGGGAAGAAGGGGTGAATGTCATTCATTCTATTCTTTCCCAAATTAAAGCAAATATCTTAGGATAACTTATTTGCAGTGAAACCTGTTTAAAGCAAAATTTCACTTCATCATTTGAATCTTATTTGTATTAATACTATGATAATCATTCACTAAAATTTTAATGTAACATAAAATCTTATTTAAAAGTATTGCACTAGCTAACTGAAAGAAAAAAAATCCGTATAGTTTTTAACACTCATAGTTAAGATCCTCCATTAAACTGAAATAATATGTTTAAATGTCCAAAGGTCTTTTAAATTCTTCTTATAACTGATTTTATCAAAAAAGATAGCTCTCTAGAACTTGATGCCTCACAATTCTATTATTTTTTCTGTACAAAGCATATTCCACACATACTGAAACACTACTTCTTCCCATTTAATAAGTTAGTTATTTCCTTTTCAAGAGAAGTTCATTTTTTCTTACAGCAGCAACGTAAGCATGTGTGTGTGTATGTGTGTGTGTGTGTGTGTGTAAGAGAGAGAGAGAGAGAGAGAGAGAGAGAGAGAGTGAATGTTCCACATATGTACCTTCTTCTAGTACATTTCTAGTACATGTGGGTCAAACTTAAATCAGATAAATTTAATTTTTTTTTAATTTAAGAAGGCATAGTAAGAATGCTTTGGAGTTGTTACTAACATCAACATGATTAATATCTTTGAGAGTACTAAAGATTTGCCCATGCTAAAATAATCAAGAGTATCAGAATAAAATACTGAATGTTTAACCATTCAGTTTGAATCGTTAATTAGAATAAAGCTGTATCAAGTCATGAAGAGGACAGTTGAAAATTCCTGTCAAAAACCTTTATATTTGATTACTATAGTTAAATTCTCTAACTATTTAAATTTGAGGACAATCAATTTAATTTACTAAACTTTCAATAAGATGTTTTATAATTTTTTTTCAAACCATTTCATTCAAAAAGCAATTAATGTTTAGGGAATGAATGAAAGAAAAGTACTAAAGAATATAGTTTTGCTGAGACATAAGGTAGAAGAAAATGATGGCTGAATTATGACATGGGCTATTTTTGGTTCCCTTGATTGATGGGATATTAATGCATCTTCACACTTGAATAATTTTCCAGTGATGTAGGTAGGGCCTAAGAAGAAAAAATAATGCTGATCTCAGTCTGAGTGTAATAATTTTTTTCTCTAGTCTCAAATGAGCTGAATTGGTTTAGCACTTTTAAAAATTCTATTCATTTATATTCTGACTTGACAGCAAAATCCAACAAGTAACTTTAAGGTGCCAGAAGTGAATTAGTATAGACTTAGTATTGCTCTATCCTAAGGGAAGATTCACATTAGAGCAATTATTAGATAAATTGTTCTTTCAAGAATCTACCTTTTAAAAGGCCCAAGTTACTAAGGTACACAATTTAAAAGTCACCATTAGGCACTTCATATGAAAAGCAAACAGATCAACCAACCAACTTAAAGCTTTTGGTTGAATATTTAAGCTAACTATAGAATGGGCTGCTAGAAAGACTATTAAGACATTATACTACATTAACAAAAGTAAACTATGCAGATCAAGGGAAAATTGTGACTATACTCCATAAAATTAATTGGATAAAACCTGAAACATTTGTCTTCAGCTCTTCAAACCACATTTTAAGGGAGTGGGACATCAACAAGCTGGAATGGCTAGAGGAGGTTTCTAAGAGTTGTCACATAGAAAAATTGACATTCTATTTGGCCATAGAGAGCAGATATAGGAGGTAATATTAAAAAGTAGATTCATTTCCTATTTGAAAACTCACTAAAATTAGAGCTTCACTACAATCAACTGAGTTGCCCTAAAAAGTAACAAGATCCTAGCCATGAGAAGCATTTAGAGGCTAAAATAGTATGTATCACAGATGTCATAGAAATGATTCCAAAATCAAGAGGAGTGGGATGGATGAGACCTTAGTTACAATTTTAAATTTCTCTGACCTTTGATACTTAGGGAGCCATCACTTATGGTCAATACATTTCATATGTGCTGCTGTAAGATTGTTAGGTGAATTCCATTTTAGGCTTTGATAGCTGTCAAGTAGCTCCAATTTCTTGTGACTTGTAGAGATAGATTGTAAAGGTTTTGAAATTGGGTGTGATCATTCTGAGCTGGCGAAGGAAGAGTTTGCCTAAATTCAAATACAGCCTCCAACACTAGATGTGTGGCCCTAAGCAAGTCACTTTGCTTCAGTTTGTCTCAGTTTCCTCAACAGTAAAATGTGGATAAAAATGGCACCTATACCACAGGTTTGTTGTGAGAATAAAATGAGTTAATATTTTTAAAGTGCTTAGTAGAGTGCCGGGAATAAAGTAAGCATGATATGAATGCTTGCTATTTTCTTCTTCCCTTGAAAGATTTCCTCCATCAGTTTATCAACTGAACAATAGGCATTTATTACGTGTTCATTGTCTTAACAGGATATGTGCTGGGATTGAAAAGAATAGGCAAAAAAATAAATAAATAAGAGTTCCTCAACTTCAAGGAGCTCACATTCTAATTTGGGAGGCAAAAATGAAAATCATTAGTTACATATAAAGCAAAAAGAATGTAACCTTCCTTACAGATGCTGACACTAGGAGAGAACAGGAAAGGACTCTTAGAGGAAACGATTCTTGAATGAATTGCAATGTTGATAGCCATTGTCAGACTGAAAAAAAAAAAAACAAAAAATAGTACCACACCCCAGTTGTGGTCCTTTAAAAAAAACAGACAGCTGAGCAAATAACACTCTAAGGAGTTAGTCATTAAAGAGAGGAGTTTGGGCTGTTAAAAAGAGAGAAGAAGAATGGTCTTGCAAAGGATACTTTACAAAGAATATTTCTTTCCAAAAGCATAATAACAAATATCCCAGCTTACTTCCTCAACATCTGAGTGGCCCAATGCCCCTTCTACATTCTCAGTTTCTGAGGAGGGGAAAGAGATTAGATTTACAGTTTAATTGGGTTCCTAGAGAGCACAGTCCAGTCTCAAGTCTAAAACTCTCCTAAAATTGAGTCCTGGGCACCTTGGCTTTCCTGAACTTCCATTTCCAGCTGACTTGTGCACCACCCTAACAGGCAGTACTGACTCAAAGGTTGCTATGGCTTGTACTTCCAGCCCCTTAAAGATCACCTCTTGGGACAGCTAGATGGCACAATGAATAGAGCACCAGCCCTGGAGTCAGGAGGACCAGAGTTCAAATCCAGCCTCAGACACCAAACACTTACTAGCCCTGTGACCTTGGGCAAGTTACTTAACCCCAATTGCCCTGCCCTCCACCCTCCAAAAAGCAAAATAAACTAAATAATAAAAAGATCACCTCTAATACCTAAAACTGAGAAGAAGAAAACATAACAGAAACAATAAACAGATGTCCATTACTCAGAGCTGAGGTAAAAGAGAATTATGTAGGGGAACACAAATCCTTCCCCTTTTAACAGTTAGTTGCTAAAAAGATTTCAGACAAAAGATAGCAGAAAAGAAAGCAACTGGCTCAGTCTCACCAATTTTAAAGTCTCAAGAAGCTAAGCTAAGCTACCCCCCCACCTATGTGGTCGAGGATTAAATAGTCTCCATCTTATAAAGAGGAATGACTAGAAGCCTAGGGTATAAGGAGAATACAGGTAGAGAAGGGAGGGTTCATAATGTTGAACAGCTATCAGGGATTTCTCTCAGACTTATTAAAGAGCAGCACCACTGTGACAGCTGCAGTGGTCCATCTAGCATCAGCTGCTAGGTGGCACATTTGATAGAGTACTGGGCCTGGAGTCAGACAGACTGATTTCAAATCTGGCCTCAGACACTTACTTGTTATGTGACCTTATACAAATCACTTAATCTCTCTGCCCCAGTTTCCTCAACTGTAAAATGGGATAATAAAAGTAACAACTTCCCAGGGTTGGTGTGAGAATCAAATGAGATAATATTTGTCAAGGACTTATGTAATGGCAAGCAATGAAGTAACTACCATGTTTCAGCTGTTTAGTTAACACCTTGTTTCAGTCCTTGCCCATGATTGTATCGTCTTTGTAAAGAAGCAGAAATTGTGAACCCCACAACTTGTGAACCCTAGAACTTGTGAACTCCTGTTGCTAGTGCAACAGGAAGGAGAGGACTTAATGACCATGTATAAGGAGAAGCCCAAGCTGGAGAGAGCAGAGCTGAGAAGAGAGAACTGACAACTGAGCAGAACTGAGAATAGAATTGAGAGTAACTGAGCAGAACTGAGAAGAATTGAGAAGGGGAACTTTGTTGTGGCCAGGCTCTCTGTTTGTCTTTTCTGCCTATGTTGATTTTTGTTTATGAAACTTTGTACAGAAGCCTGGGACCCTACTGGAAGCTCTGAAAGAGTATTTTCTTGTTGCCTGTTTACAGAAGTCCTGGAAGAGGGTTTTGGAGGTCCTGGGACTATATTAAGATTTGTGTTGAGTTCACAGACTTTGTTGATGGGTCTGTGTTGATTTCACAGAAAGATGGTGAAGGTGCTGGCAATGTGAATGAATGTTACTGTGGCTTTCTTAAGCTTTGTCTTCCCAGGAACAGGAACTGTGAAGTACTTGAGGTGGACGGGACACTCTGAGCTTCAGTATGGAACAAGAACTGGACAAGGGGTTGGAGGAGGAGTTGGGACCTGCCTGCCTTTGAACTTAGGTGACAGTTGGGTAGATTGAGCATAAACTGGGACCATGGAAGAGGAACCATGGAAGCTAAAAGCCATCCTCAAGTCAAGATGAAAAGACCTCTTCTTGAGTACCTAATGATGACTGAGAAGATAATGATTTACTGTGGCCTGAAGGTGGGAAGACTTTGAACTCTGCCTCCTGTACC
Organism: Pseudocheirus occidentalis; assembly: GCA_028646575.1. Taxonomy (NCBI): domain Eukaryota; kingdom Metazoa; phylum Chordata; class Mammalia; order Diprotodontia; family Pseudocheiridae; genus Pseudocheirus; species Pseudocheirus occidentalis. The sequence continues at coordinate 155,006,359 of CM053599.1, read as the reverse complement.
TCTTCAGGATGATTGAATTAAGAATGATCAGAAACTAAACTCCAACTAAGAATGAAAGACTTTTTGACTAAGAGATTAAGACAATGTGACCTAGGAGTGGAAAACTATGATACTTGTATTTTGTGTCCCTTAAGGAGGCTTGCTTCTTAACGATGATTGAGTTAAGGACTTACTGAATGATTGCACTTTATTCAAAACTATGTGGCCACTTTACTGATATCTTGTTATGTCATGACATTGTGAATACTGTACTTTGATTTATGTGAATGTTTTGTCTTAGTTTATTGCTGAATAAATAGAGAGTTTACTATACTACATGATCAGAACCTTGCAGCTGTTCACAGCAGCAGTCCTCTGGAAAGCTGCTCTTGCTTGGCTTTACAACTTAGAACAGGGGATGGTACATGGCATATATATATGCCTAATAAATGCTCATTCCTTCTTTCTGTCCCTCAAATTCATCATGTAGTTGGAAAAAGAGAGAATTAAAAATTACAGGAGAAAGCAACAAAGAATGACTGATTATTAATAGGAATAATCAGTCTACTTCATCAAGCACTATGCTTAAAATAACAACCCTAGGGTTGTATTAGTGTAAAATTGGTCCTTCTCTCCCTCACACTAAAAATTTTTAAGAATGGGATGTAAGTACCAACATTTTTTGCATCTCTAAAAAGGCTATCCAACCCTCACAAAAATAGAAATATTTTAGTGACTGAAAATTGGATTATCTGTATGCATAACACATTGTGGGCTGGTCCTTTGAAACCTTCTAAAATCACTTACATTTCTCTGCCTCATTCTCATGCTATTGCAATTAAATAAGTGGCATGTTCCATCCTGGACCTTAAAGGGAGATAGAGTTTTTATCTATCCTGTTTTTATTTTACCAACATCCAAAAGTATGTAATGTTTCTTTGCCTCAGGAAATGGAAGGAAGGAAGGAAGGAAGGAAGGAAGGAAGGAAGGAAGGAAGGAAGGAAGGAAGGAAGGAAGGAAGGGAGCAAGGAAGGAAGCAAGGAAGGAAGGAAGGAAGGAAGAGGGAAGGGAAAAGAAAAGACAATCCCTTCTAAATCAGAGAAGTCTATGTAGGCTGATGTCATTCTTATCTCCCCTAAGAGACATGTTGCATTCAGATTTGAGAAGCTGCTACAGAAGCCTTAGTACAGTGGCTATGGAATGCATGAACTACTCCATTATAGCTCACATTATCAGATGAATAGTATATGATGTCTTGCTGTTCAAACACACTATGGCAATATGACCAAAAATAACAATTCCCCATTCTCCCTTTACCCTATTCCCCCAACCCAGGAATTCAATATAAGTTTGCCTTGCAGAAATGTAATAATTTTTTCTAAGTATGGACCATGGAGACTATGCAAGAAGTTGTCCTGAATCACTCAGGTTCCACTCTAGGAAACAGATGCAGATCTAATTGGATATGACAATGAGCAGAAATCCCATTGCTGGAAGGAAAAAAAAAAGCTTAAGCAAAGACAAAGTAGCCTAATGCTACCTAAGAAATAACTGGGCAAAGACAGAAAAGTGGCACTATCTTTTGTGATGAGTGGCCTCTGTGGATTCAGCAAATAACATGCTTAGACAAGAAGAGCACCCAAAAGTGATATATAATAGGTTGCATCCAAAGGAATACAGAAAAGTATGTCTGTATAACATATATGTATGTATATATGTTTATGTATATGTATGTATGTGTGTATTTATATATAGTTTTATGTATGTATGTGTATATATATGCATATATGTGCATATATATGTATATACACATACATACATACATACAGAGGGCACAGGGTGAATTGATTATGAAGGGGAGATATTTTAAAAATAAAATCAAGGGATGAGAGAGGAATATATTGGGAGGAGAAAGGGATAGATAGAATAAAGTAAGTAATTTCACATAAAAGAGGCAGGAAAAAGCTATTACATTGGAAGTGAGCAGGTAGGTGAAAGGGAATGAGTCAACCTTATTCTCATTGGATTTGGGTTAAGGGGGGAATTTTGTATTTTTCCCTACAGGAAAGTGGGGGGAATGGGATAAAAGGGGTGGAATGATAGAAGGGGGGACAGATTGGGTAAAGGTGTAGTCAGAAGTAAATACTTCTGAAAAGGGACAAGGTCAAAGGAGAAAGTAAAATGAATGGGGGCAGGATAGGATGGAGGGAGATAATAGCTAGTTTTTCTCAATATTACTATTATGGAAGTGTTCTGCATAAATACACATGTATAATCTATATTGAATTGCTTGTCTTCTCAATGAACGTTGGTGGGGAGTGAAGAAGGGACATAATCTGTAACTCAAAGTTTAAAAACAAATGTTAAAAATTGTTTTTACATGTGACTGGGTAATAAGATATATAGGCAATGTGGTATAAAAATCTACCTTGCCCTACTAGAAAGTGAGGGGGAAAGGGGTTTACAAGGGGTATTGATAGAAGGGAGGGCCAACTAGGGAAAGGGGTAATCAATACATGGCATCTTGTGGTGGGAGTAGGAGAGAGAAGGGGAGAAGATTTGGAACTAAAACTCTTATGGAAATGAATGTTAAAAACTAAAAATAAATTCATTAATTTTTTCAAAAAATTCAGTTCCAACAACTTCCCCCCCAAAAAACCCCCACAATTCTTGCCCCTTCTTTTTACCTGACAAAGAAGAAGTTCATATAGTTTTACAGTTTGATGCAGGTCATATCAAAAGTTAAGTACCTAAGCTTGTCTTCCAAAGTCCTGGACTCATGTCACTATTCTGTCTCATACAGGTTCTGCAATAGACAATATCACATCAAAGTGTTCAGAAGATGATTTTATAGTACTCAGTTTGCTCATTGATCATAACTCTGTGCCCATTTAACATGAGCATATTCTTATATGTCCTTCTACAAAACATAGATGTTTCCAATTATGTTAGCCTGTCATCAAAAAAAGATAATGGAATGTCAATTTATATGTGGAATTACATTGGATCTAGGGAAAAGAAATTGTAACATACATTATTCCTGTTACTTGAGACAGGCAGAATTAAAACAGATTTAGCATGATGTGGATGAACATTAGTAAGTACATGCAGTTTATTGTGTTAGCATAGAGAAATACTTATGTGGCAAGGATAAATAAGTTTTTTGAAAGAAATGTGAATTATTCATCTGATAGGCAATTATCAGTAAATACCATTTTGTGACTTTTTGTGATCCCTGGGCTCTTCTTGTTGCTTTCATTTAGGTTGCTTTTTTAAGATTTCAACGTGATCATTGAGGTCCTACTTGTTTGTGTGGTTTGTTAGTTTGTTCAGTGGTGTAGTGGTCTTTTGTTAATGCTGATGAGTAGAAGAGACAGTAAAATACTGCAGACTTGATGTAGGTCCATTTACTTCTCTTGTCCAAAAGACTAAAAGACTTTAGACAAATTGTGATCATTTATTTCTTTATAAATTTGGGGTTCTTTTGTTTGTTTCAGGGGAATAATCACTTTTCATTTTACAAAGATCTTTGAAACCCAGCAGAAAGTTATGCCTGAGGGAAACTCCAGATGTATTTTCAAGGAATAGTAAGTAATTCATGATAATTGGCTAGTATAGATGTCTTCTTTTGAGGAATAATGAGTTACGGTTGGTAAGGTATGATGTGACTAGAGAGGAGGCAACTAGATTGCACAGTTATTAGAGAATGGGACCTGGAATCAAGAAGATCTAAGTTCAAATGCAGCTACTTATATTTACTATCTGTGTGGGCCTGGACAAGTCAATTAACCTATTTTTATCTCAACTTCCTCAATTGTGAAATAGGCATAGTAGTAATAGTAGTAGTAGTAGTAGTAATGATAATAATAATAATAATAATAATAATAATAATACTGACTACCTTCTAGGATTGTTATGAGGATTAAATGAGATCATACTTGTAAAGCTCTTAGCATAGTGCCAGGTACATAGTAGGTACTTAATAAATGGTAGGTTTCTTCACAACTTCCCTTAGATTGTGAACCCCTTGAGGACAAGGTCACGCTTGCTTTGCTTTGTATCCATAGCAGATAGCACAGGGCCTGGCACATAGTATGTCTTTAAAAATATTTATTGACTGACTGACTAGATTGTATAGAACTTTGAATATTAATCTAAAGGGTTTGAAATTTAATGAACAAGCAATGGGGATCCACTTCTTTTTTTCTTAACAACTGAGTAGTATGGACAATGGAACACTTTGGAACTAGTTTTTTTTTTTCTGGTGAGAAGAATATATTGGAATTGGACAAGTTTAGAAGCAGGGAGACAAGTGCAGAATCTTTTCTAGTAGTCTAATTAGGATGTCAACTATTTTTATAAAATCTAAACTAGCACATTATAAATGGGAAAAGAAAAGAAGGGGATATATACAGGTGGTATTTCAAAAGAAGAAACAAGAGACATTGGTGACTAATTTGGAAAAGGTAAGTGAAGAAACAGTGATAATTCTGAGGTTTGCAACCTGAATAATGTGGAGAATCATAGTTCCATTAATAGAAGCAAATGTAGTCAAAAGGAATTATGGAAATGGAAAACTATCCATGGCTCATTTTATTTTCCTTTTCACGTTTAGCAGACAGAAGCTAGAAGAAAGAAGATGTGAAATTCAGAGTTAATTATAGTGCTCATGTACTGTTCCTTTCAAAGACTGTTCAAAAAAGAATTGTTTTTCTTAATAGACCATAGCAACACTTTATACTACCTGTGGTCTTCATTTATCCAGATGTATAATTTAGACTTGGTTTTTTAGACTAAGTATAATTTAGACTTGGTTCTATCCATAAGTATTACAAGAGTTATTAAAACTGACCACAGTCATATAATTGGAACAATGCTAATTTGGGGTTCATGAAAATAAACAAAATCTAATGAGTTGCTCATATAGTTCACGAGCTATATTTCTTTTATCCAGTAAAATGAGATAGAAACAAATCTTCAGGGATAAAATGGGTCAGTCTTTACTTTGGGATCTCTTGCCAAGATAAGTAGGAATTGTCTCCAAAGAAAATGACCCAGGTACACAGGAAGAATTAATTCCAGGAAAAAATGCAATTGTATGGGGAGAAAGGGAAGAGAGCATCTATAGCAAATCAGAAAACCCATGGAACACATCACCCTCTCTCCATAGTAAGAGCAATTATCCATTTCTCATCTTCACGGAGGACAACACTCAAAAGAAAGTCCCTATTTGTAAAGTAGGGATATGCTATTGCTGCTTTACTCTGAAGCAGGCAAATTCTCTGCAGCACAAAGAATTATCCAGTAGTTAAGAGGACTTAATTTTATTTGAGAAATTTCAGGACCTAAAGATGATATCTATAGCATGAAATATAAAGATTTAAATCAATCATAAGAAATAAACACACGCCTGATATTTGAAGAACTATATATTTTTTTATATTTCTTAAATCAAAAATTAAAATGTTATTTCGTTTTATTTAAATTTTGGAAGCCCTAAATTTTAAAAACAAAATGCACTGAATTTGTTTTTGTTGTTGCTATTGTTTGTTGTTTTGTTTTGCTTTGTTTTCATATTGTCAACAATTTTGTATTGACATACTCAAATTCAAACGAACAATCACAGTAATTATCTGGATAAGATTGAAAGGGGATTAGGTTCCCTAAATAATTTTCTGACATACTTTTGTGAGCATTCCAGATGAAAGTAATTCTTCATCTTTAAAAAGAGGGCATTGAAGTTGATGTTTACCAAGTCCCTTCCAGCTCTAACATCCTGTGATTTATGACTGTAATTTCCTGAAGAATGGCCTCAGTTTCCTACTTCATTAGAGGCGAGCCAAAACTTCAGAATAGTGATAAAATAGGATGATTCTTTAAAAATAAGCTTGTTTATGATAGTCTCAAACAGCCTTTAAAAGACTTGGGGGTACTGAAGATAAATAAGCCCCAAGAGACCAAACTAAAGCTGTAGCTAGAGAATTCTGTTGATTCTTTTCACATTTACAGTAGCATAAGAGAAATCTAAAGTCCCATAAAATACTACATTTATAGATAATATTCATTACAGCCAAAGATCTTAAACTTTCTGCAAGTAGGAGATGAAATATCCAGCTTTTAGGGAACTTATTTATTACATGGTCCAAGTTGCATACAGGAAAATACACAAAGAACTGGAAAGCAAAACGGAATCAAGACAAAGGAAATAGTCAAAGGGATCATAAATTTAAACCTAGGAGGTATCTTAGAGGTCATCAGGTTCACCCTTCTCATTTAATGTAAAGAAATTGAGAACCAGAGAGTATAGGATATGTCCTCAAAGTAACTCAGGTAGTAAGAAGAATTTGAACCTATGTCCTTCGAACCCAAATGAAACATTTTTTTCTTATTTGGTGACACAAGATTCCTTGTTTGGGTTGTGGTTTTAAGTGACTGTCTCAACTACAATTCATGTCCAAATTTGAATCACATTTTTTTCAAATATTCAAGAAATAAAGAGTGGCATACACCTTTTCCTTTTCTGATATATCCCAAGGATACATCTCAAATTTGTGATCAAAAAACTTATCTTACCTATTAAAAAACTCTACTTAGTAACTCTTCCTCTTTAGAAATACCTTTGCATATACTATGGTCCCAATTTGTTCAGTCTTTTAAATACCTCTGATCTGTTAATTATAGTTCAAGAAATGTCTCTTTCACATGTGTTTAAATATTCTTTATTCTTCTTTTCACTTTCTATCAATCAAGAAGCATTTACTAAGCATACGTAATGTATCAGGCACTAGATTAGTAGCTGGGATAAAAAGATAAAAATTAAACAGTCCAAATCTATTACAACTAGAAGGCAGAGTAAATCTAGAAACAATCCACCAGAAGTGATGGCAGGTAGTGGACAGGAATCAAAATTCCTAGAAACATAGTGGACAAAATTCAGAACAGAATCTCTGGTTTCTTTCAAGATGGTTCAAATTTCACCTTGTTCATGAAGCATACAAAGAAGAAATATTTATAAAACAAGAAGTCACGGTCTGGATCACACAAGGCTTAGTAGTCACAACCTAAAAGAGTAGAGAGTTTGAAATACAACAATGCAAAAGGCAAAAGATAAAGAGTCTCAACCAATAACTTGCCAAATGAAACTGAAGAAAGTCCAACAGGAAAGGAAATAGAGTGCTAATAAAAAGGGAAGGGTCCCCAACACTCCCTAATTAAATACTGAAAATTAATTGGAAACACTGAAATACAAAAAGAGAGGTCAAGAGAAATATATAATGCTAAATACAAGGAAATGATTAGGAAGAACTTAAAAAGGACACAACATTTACTCATTAACAGGGTATATGATATGAATGTTTACTCAGAATCCAATAGAGATTAGAAGTAATATAGGGGGTGGCTAGGTGGCACAGTGTATAGAGCACCAGCCCTGGAGTCAGGAGTACCTGAGTTCAAATCTGGCCTCAGACACTTAACACAAAAAGCTAGCCATGTGACCTTGGGTAAGTCACTTAACCCCAACTGCCCTCCAAAAAGCAAAAAAAAAAGGAGTAATATAGGGTATGAAATAGACCAGAGAGGCTAGAAGAGGTTCTGCTTTAATAAAAGAAGAAATGGATGGGAAGAGGAAAGGAATGGGCAAAGAAAATAGGCAGTAGACAAGATGGAAAGGAGGAGGAAGAATAGTGGAAATAATTTCATATAATTAAGATTCCAAGCAAAAGATTATTTTATAAAGGATTAAAATTTAGGAGCAATGAGTGAAAATAGAACCTCATTTTTAGCTGCTCTGATTGAACAAGAATATACACACAGAGATTTGTATGTGGAAATATGTTTCACACAGCAACATAAAGAGGGTAAGAGGAGAGAGAAGGAAATAACGGGGAAAGTATTCAGGATACATTCAGGAAGGGATTAATTTTCTCCAAAACTAACTGAAACCAAAGAGGATTAGAGTTTAAATGGAAAGAAAGGGTAAGAATTTACAATTGGGGACTAGGAGACAGAAAGAGAGGAGAACAGAAGCAGATTATTTCAAGCATACAGCACAGATATTGAGTATACCTTGTTCACTCCTTGTTCAATATTCTCCCTTTTTTAACAATGAAATGGAAACAAAGGGAAGAAAAAGTAAAATGGAATAAGATGGAGATAAATGCACAATTGCTAATTATAAATGTGAATGTGTATGGGATAAATTAATCTATAGAACAAAAAAGAATAAGGGAGTTCATGAAACAAAATTCAAAAATATACATGTGATTAAAATTCATATCTAGAGGGGGTGGAGCCAAGATGGTGTCATAGAAGCAGCAAGGCCCCACAGCTCCTACAAACCACCCTAAACACCCATAAAATATGAGCCCAGACAAAGTCTAGGACTCTCAGACTCACAAAAATACAGAAAACACAATTCTCACTGAAGGCAATTCGGCAGCAGGGGCTCATCAGGGCGGGCCAGGAGCGGAGGCTTGCCCAGCCTGAAGCCGAGACTGTGGCCAGGCCCGGGGCAGTGGGAAGGAGCTGAGCTGAGGCAAGCCAAACCATGCTGCAGCCAGTCTTCATAGGAGAGGATCTACAGCCTCCAGTACCTCCACATCCAGTACCAAGACACGAGGAATGGAGACTGGAGAGGGGCAGCTAGGTGGGAGGGGTTTGTCCAGCAGGCCTGCAGGCCCGGAGTAGAGACCAGCACAGCTCCAAACAGCAGCCGCCCTGGGCCAGGCCCCAGGGTGGCCAGGAGAAGCTGAGCATCACAAGCCACAGCTTGAGTCTACTTCAGAGAAGATCTCCCGCACCTGAGGGAATCTTCACAAAAAGCAAACCAGGATTGGAAATGGTTAGTGAAAATGAAAGTGAAACTTTGAAACTTAATTTGGGGGAGGAAAAGCAGTTCGGCCAATCTGACCCCGGGCCAAGGAAGCAGTGGGGGAAGAGAACTGTTGGAACAGGCAGCGGCCCCCCAATGGGCTGCTTCAGAGTCCCTGGTCTGCAGAATCTGCGGGGGGCGGGGGTGAATTGATTGATCAGAGCCAAGTGCTCTTGCATTGAGTGGCCTGGACCCAGATTATAGTCTTGGGTGGTGGTCCTGGGGTGCACTTTCAGCAAGCCAAAGCTGGGGGCACTACAAGACCCCCTAATAGCTCTGGCAGCTGGGAAAACCCCAGCAATTTGGAAAAGAGCTTTCCCCTCTGGAAGCAGAGCTTCACAGAGCTAAAAAAAAAACAAACAATTAATTGACTGGCCAACATGAGGAAAAGGAAGCAAAATAAGAGCAGCAATAAAACTCTAGAATACTTCTTTTGTGAACAAAAAGGATCAAAGCATGGAAGGGGAGGAAGACAGCCCAGAAATCAGAACTCCCACACCAAATGCTTCCAAGAAAATTGAAGAATGCCTAGAAGCTATACATCAACTGAAAAAGGACTTTGAAAACTAAATAAGAGAAGGGGAGGAAAAATTGGGAAGAGAAATGAGAATGATGTGAGAAAACCATGAAAAGAGAGTCAACAACCTGAGAGAAGAAAACAACCCTTTAAAAAAAAGATTAACTCAAATGGCAAAAGAGACCTAGAAAGCCAATGAGGAGAAAAATGCCCTAAAAAGTCGAATTTCCCAGATGGAAAAAGAATGTCAAAAACATTCTGAAGGGAATAATTCCTTCAGAATTAGAGTAGAGCAAGTAGATGCTAATGACTTTATGAGAAACCAAGATACTATTAAACACTTACAAAGAAATGAAAAAATAGAAAGCAATGTGAAATATCTCCTTGAAAAAAACCACTGACCTGGAAAATAGATCCAGGGGAGACAATTTGAAAATTATTGGTCTACCTGAAACCCATGACCAGAAAAAGAACTTGGAAAGCATCCTTCAAGAAATCCTCAAAGAAAATTGCCCTGATGTTTTAGAATCAGAGGGCAAAAATAGAACTTGAGAGAATTCACTGATCACCTCTTCAAAGAGATCCCCAAAAGAAAACTCCTA
>CM053599.1:154972248-154995889 GCA_028646575.1 Pseudocheirus occidentalis | reverse complement strand
TGCCAACATGGAAAAATGATAATAGTAACTTATGAAACTTTTCTTAGTATGAGGATAGGTGAAGGGAATACAAATGTGTGTATATATATATATACACTTACACATATGTCCATATAGGAGGCTATATATGCGTATGAATATATATCTGAGCATGCAGGTATATGTTTATATAGAGGGTATAGGATGAATTGAATATGAAGGGAGGATACTTTAAAAGGTGAAATTCTGAGGTGGGAGAGGACTAGAATGAGAGGAGACAGGGAGAGACAAAATGGGGTTAATCATCCCACATAGAAGAGGCAAGGGATAACTGTTACAAATTTACTTTCAATTATTCTCATTTAATTTGGCTTAGGGAAGAAATGGCATAAACTCTAAACGGGGCATCATGCCACAATGGAGAGTAGGGGGCATGGGCATGAGAGGGGGTATGATGGAGGGGAGGGCAGGGTCTTGGAGAGGGATGCTGGAAGCACACACTTCAGTAAAGGGACAGGGACAGGGTAGAGAACAGAACAAGTGTGGGGGGATAGGAAGGAGCAACAGATGATCACTGTCACCATATGTCCACTATGAAGATGTCCTGTATAATCACACATCACAACCTGTACTGAATTGATTGTCCTTCCAGTGGGGTCGGGTGACAACAAGGAATTGAAAGAATCTAGAATTTAAAGTTCTGCAAGACCTGCCACTAGGAATTAAGATATACAGGGTCTGGGATAGGGAGACCCTCCCTCCCCTACCAGAAAGTAAGAGAGCAGAGCAGAGGATTGGCTTTACAGTGGGATGGCTGCTTTAAGGTTGGGGCAGGGGAAAGATGGGGAGAATATTTGTAATTCAAAAAAGTCATGAAAATGAATGATGTAAACAAGAAAACAAATTTAAAAATTTAAAAAATTCATATCTATCTATCTATCTATCTAAAAGAAATGTTAAATGAGATATAGGGCAAAATACAAAAAAAAAACCTGTAATAATATATACCCCTTTGGGACTTCAACAAAAACCTGACAAAGGAATACAGAAAAGCATAAATATTAAACAAATCTTTGTTATCTAGAAAGCAACACAACTATATTCATTAAATTTCAGTGAACAAGCAAAATTTAATTGGAGACAAAATAACATCATTCAAAAGAAGTAATGAATAAAAGAACAAACTTGGAAACAATAGATAAGTTATTTTCCCCCACTGAATAGTATTCTTTTCCCCAATTTCATTTAAAAATAATTTTCAACATTCACTTTTATGAATTTTTGAGTTCCAAATTGTCTCCCTCCCCTTCACCCTCCACAATACAGCAAACAGTCCGATATAGGTTTTACATGTATAATCATCTTTAAAAAATTTAGTCATGCTGTGAAAGAAAATCAACACAAAATACAACAACTAAGAAAAAGAAAAAAATTAAGAAGTGAAAATAGTATGCTTAGGTCTGCATTCAGACGCTATGGTTCTTTCTCTGATTGGGGCTAGCATTTTCCATCATGAATCTTAGAGTTGTCTTAGATCATTACATTGCTGAGAAGAGTTAATTAAGTCTGTCATAGTTGATAATCACACAGTGTTGCTGTAGTCATGTGATTACACAAATAGGAGAAGAGAAAAAAATATGATAGGACTCATTCCTATTAAATACATTAGGAAGTATAAGAAAAAAAATGACCTTTTATTCATTTAATTAGTAGTATCAATTTAAGGGGGTAACCAAAGTTAAGTGGTACAGTGGATTGAGTGCTGGATGTATCTTCCTGGCTACAAATCTGACCTCAGACACTTCCTAGCTCTGTGACACTGGGCAAATCAATTAACCCTCTTTGCCTTGGTTTTCTTATCCGTAAAGTGATCTGAAAAAAAATGGCAAACAATTGCAGTACCTTTGCCAAGAAAAACCCTAATGTGGTCATGAAGAGTCAGATAAAACTGACACCATTTAACAACAACGATATATTTAAAGCCAAGACCTGACCATAAGAGGTAAGGGAGATACACAAGATAATTTTACAATAAGACTGGGGTAAGAAAAATATTTCTGTAATCACAACTAATATTTGAAATGCTACCTCTAGCAATATAAGAAAAATGGTGTTAGTGCTTGTAGGTTCCTGGGGTTAAGGATCTCCTGCTGGAATGCCTTCCATCCTGCACTGGTCCATTACAGTCTCAGCACAGCCACAACCACACCTTTCCTGTAGATCTCCCAAGCCTTCAGCTATTTAAACTATTTCAGGATTTTACCCTGGGCAATATTGGGAGGGGGGGTGGGAAGGAAGTCCAGGAGGTGTTTTCAGGAGTTAAAGGAGGAGATGAGAGCATCTAAGGTTTACTCCACCATTTTGACTCTTGGAAATTCAGTTAGATGATCTTTAAACCTCCAGACTGTGGGCTGATAGCACTAGGAGTAGCTGCTACCATTGCCATATGCCCTCCACTTGTCTTTTAGCCATCTTCAGCAGGCCCCTACCCTATGGTTCAAGGTTTGGAAAGCACCACTCTGGTGGGTGAATCAGTTCACCTGAGCTTGTTCCAGCTCAGATATGGTCAGGTCTGCGTTGGTGCAGCCTGTGTACTACAAGTTCTGCACGATGGACTCCCCCACACCTGGCTCAACAAATGCTACCCAGGATTTTTCATGTTTTGCTGTGCTGTAAATCTCCCACATTCTACCTCATAATCTCTATCTCGTACTCTAAAAGTTGTTCAGATTCACTTTTTAGAGGTAACTGAAGGAATCTATGGGAAGCTCAGGTGAGTCCTTGCTTTCATTCTGCCATCTTGGCTCTCCTTCACTAACAACAAATGTTAATTGAATTAATTGAGAAGCAAACAAGAACAGTACACACTTAGCAGTTAAATTCAAGGACACCTGATGATACAGTAAAAAGTCACAATCTTACAAAAAACTGTTGGGGAATCTGGAAAATCAAATGACAAAAAAATAGCTAGAGATGACTCATTTTTACCAGAATACCAAAATGAGATTTAAATGGATACGTGACAGATGAAAAGCTTGATTCTTTTTTGTTTTTCTTTTTTTTGTCTTCATTAATTTGTTTGTTTACTTTTAGTTTACAAGATTCAATTCCACTGTCCCTTGAGTTGCAAATTTTCTCACCCTCCTTTTCCTCAAACCCCACCCCTCGCATGGTGGCGTGTAATCAAATAGAGGATCAGCAAATACTTTCACATTAGACATTGGTCAGGTTATAAAGAAGGACTATAATGGATAGAATGAACAATGGGAAAGAGGAAATAAAACCAAGCAAGAAAGATGAGAGCAGGTAGTTTGCTTCAATCTGCATTCAAACTCCGTTCTTTCAAGTTCTTTCTCTGAACGTAGACAACTCTCTTCATCATGAGTCTTTTGGAGTTGTCTTATAAACCTGCATTGCTGAGAAGAGTCCAGTCTGTCAAAGTTGGTCGTCACATATATGCAATATCAGTAATTGTGTACAAATTTCTCCTAGTTCTGCTCTTCTTACTTAGCATCAGTTTGTATAAGCATTTCCAGGTAAATATGAAGATGTCTGCTCCTCATTTCTCACAGCACAACAGCACTCCATTACACTCATCTCTTCCTGATTTAGGTATCAGTACCATATTTGTGTCATAAAAAGAACCTGACAGGACTCAACTAATTTTCCCAAATATTTTGTAGAGTATTAGAGCAAATTTTTCTTTAAACGTATGATAGAATTTGTTAGTAAATCCCTCTGGGCCTGCAGATATTTTCCTAGGGAGTTTGCTGATGGCTTCTTCAATTTCTTTTTCTGAGATGAGGTTATTTAAGTAATTTATTTCCACTTCAGTTAATCTGGGCAACTTATATTTTTGTAAATATCCATTTCACTAAGATTGTCAAATTTATATACATACAATTGGGCAAAATAATTCCTAATTATTGTTTTAATTTCCTATTCATTGGAGGGAGATACATTCCCCCTTTTTATTTTTGATACTCAAAATTTGATATTCTTTCTTTTTATCATATTGAACTAAGGTCTATAAATTTTATTTTTTTTTCATAAAACCAACTCTTAGTTTTACTTATAAGTTCAATAGTTTTCTTAATTTCAATTTTATTAATCTCTCATTTGGTTTTCTTTATTTCTAATTTAGTATTTAACTGGAGATTTTGAATTTGTTCTTTTTTCTACCTTTTTTCAATTGCATTCCCAATTTGTTGACCTCCATTTTCTCTAGTTCATTCATGCATACATTCAAGGATATAAAACTTATGCTAAGAATAGCCCTTGCAGCATCCCACAAGTTTTGGTATGTTGTCTCATTATTGTCATTCTCTTGAATGAAGTTGCTGATTGTTTCTGTAATTTCTTGTTTGACTCACTTATTCTTTATGATTAAATTATTTAGTTTCCAATTAGTTTTTAGTCTGTCTTTCTATGGCCCTTTATTGCATATGATTTTTTATTGCATTATGATCTGAGAATGATGCATTTACTATTTCTGTCTTTCTGTACTGAATTATGAGATTTTTATTCCCTAGTACATGGTCAATTTTTTTTTACGTATGTGCCATATACCACTGAGAAGAAGGTATATTCCTTTCTATCACTAATTAAGTTTTCTCCAGAGATCTATCATATCTAGCCTCTCTAAAATTCTATTCACCTCCTTAACTTCTTTCTTGTTTATTTTGAGGTTAGATTTATCAAGTTCAGAGAGGGGGAGATTGAGGTCCCCCACTAGTATAGTTTTGCTTTCTATTTCTTCCTCTAATTCCCTTAACTTCTCCAGGAATCTGGATGTTATACCACTTGGTGCACATATGTTAAGTAATGATATTGCTTCATTATTGATGGTGGCTTTTAGCAGGATATAGCTTACTTATCTCTTTTAAATAGATCTCTTTTTGCTTTTTCTTTATCTGAGATAAGGATTGCTACCCCTCCTTTTTTTTTACTTTAGCCAAAGTATAAAATATTCTACTCCCAGCCTTTTACCTTTCTTCTGTGTGTATCCCCTTGTTGCAAAGGTATCTCTTGTAGACAGTATATTGTAGGATTATGGTTTTTAATCCATTCTGCTGTCCACATCTGTTCTTTGGGGGAGTTTATCCCATTCACATTCAGAGTTATGATTGTTTTCTGTGTATTTGCCTCCATCCTATTCCCTCCCCTGTTTAGGTTTTATAATTTGTTTCTTCCTTCTCCCTTACCCTCCTTAAGAGTTTTTCTTTTGACCACTGCCTCCCTCAGTATTCCCTCCCTGTGACCCCCCCCTCTTACCTTCCTTTTCTCCTTACTACCATTTCCCTTCTTTCTAACCACCTCCTCTTTTTTATCCCCCCCCCTTAGCCCTTCTACTGATTGGTTGATTATTTTTTAATAGAAGAGCAAAGAAGATACTACATATCAAATATATAGATAGAGGGTAAAGTTCATAACCCAAACAAGGAGAAAAAGGACTATAGATAAGAGCAACAGTTTTGATTACAAATTTTTAAAGTTTTTGCGTAATCAAAACCAATGGAGCTATAATTAAGAAGGAAACAAAATTAGTGGAAAAGTTTTCAGCAAGTTTCTGTGATTAGCTTTCATTTCCAAAATGTGTAAGGAAATGATTTAAGTTTATTAAAATAAGAAATATTACCCAATTGAATAAATTGCCAAATGATATGAACAAAACATTGTCTCAGAAAGAAATATAAAGAGGACTCTAAATGCAAATTTAAGCAGCTTGTAGGTTCTAATCCATGCCCTATCAGATTGGTAAAGTTAACAAAAAAAGAAAAAAAGAAGAGGTGTTGGACAGTCTATTAGGTAAACACAATTTGCGATGTTCATTAATGTGACTTTGATAGTGCTATGAACTAGCCCATTCTACAAAGCAATTTGAAACTACTCTCCCTAAAGGTACTAAATTCTGCATCCCCTTTGATTCAGTGATACCAATGCTAGGCCTAATACTTCCAAAATATCCAAGAAAAAGGAAATAGGATTCATATGTACCAAAATACACAGATAGTGGCCAAAAAAATAAATAAAATCTAAGGAAGTTACCAAGAATTGGGCAATGTTCCAACATTACTGGCCATCTCTTCCTGCCTTCTTGCTTTGTATTATTCATTTCATGCCCTTTTTTATAATATAAATGCTCCTTTTTTCCTTTTCCAGTAAAATTTTGGTTCTTAGAATCACTCCATTATACACAATTCATCCCCTTTCTTTCATATTATCTTACTAATAGTGGCAGTTTTAAGAATACTGACATTTTCATATGTATATTTGTGTACATATATAAATATATATATTTTTTCATACATCTGTATACATAAACATATGTATACATATGTGTGTATAATATAAAATAAGTAAATAGTTTTACCTTAATGAGTACCTAATAATTAGTCTGTAGTGTTTCTTATCTTTCTTCTGGATATTTTGTATCAACTCTTCTGTTGAGTTTTGATCTTTCTTTTTTTTTCCTTTTTTTTTTGGAGGGCAGTTGGGGTTAAGTGACTTGCCCAAGGTCACACGGCTGGTTTTGTGTGTGTGTGTGTGTGTGTGTGTGTGTGTGTGTGTGTGTTAAGTGTCTGAGGCCGGATTTGAACTCAGGTCCTCCTGACTCCAGGGCCGGTGCTCTATTCACTGCACCACCTAGCCACCCCATTTTGATCTTTCTGTTACAAATACCTAAAAGATTTTCATTTCATCAAATCTCCATTGTTTCATTCAGCATTATACTCAACTTTCTTGGACACAGACCCAGTTCTTTTCCTCTTTGAAATATAATGTTCTAAGACCTATGGTCTTTTAGAGTAAAAGCTGCTAGATCTTGTGAAATCCTGACTGTATTTCCACAGTATTTAGTTTAGTTTTGTTTTTTTTCTTGTTGTTTGTAACATTTTCTCCTTAACCTGGGACTTTTGAAACTATACTATGACATATGTTGAAACTATGCTTTCTCCGGGGGATCAATTTTAAGTGGTAAGTGGTAGATGTTTTTTTCTGTTTCTACTTTACCCACTTGTTCTAGAGCTTTAGGTCAATTGTAATATTGTATTTAGATTCTTTTTATCTTAACTTTCAGATCAACAATTGTGGAATATGAATAAAATGGAATGCTATTGTTCTATAAGAAATTTTGAAAGAAAAGTTTTCACAGAAACCTTAGTAAAGTTATATGAACTGACAGACTAAAAGGAAGAGAATAAGGAGACAAAATTAGTGTAACAACAATAGCATTATAAAGGCAAACAACTTATAGACCTAAGAACTCTGATCAATGCAGTGTTCAACTATATTTCCAAAGGACCCTTGTTAAAACTGACATAACCTCTTGATAGAAAGATGGTATCTTTGGATGCAAATTGAGACCTACTCACTTAGTGACCTGATTATTTTATTATGAAGTGGACAAGTAATTTAACATCTCTGGGGTTGAATTTCTTAATTTTGTAATATCTCAATTTCCTAATATTCCTGAGTTGGATAGAATAATTTATAAGGTCATTTTCAGTTCTAAATCATATATAAATAAAATTGAATTCACTGATTATCTATTAGTTGCTCAACTGTGCTAATGTAGTTATTGTCAAGAAAAGATTAGTTGATCATGTGTTGGATCATAAATAGACAGTATTCTTACCCAAGCTTGACTTAGGATGGGAGGTACCTTCTGGATATGAGATTTTATAAGTCTATGATTTCATGGGTTTTAAAATCAAACCTTAATAACTGATTCTTTCCCTTGAATAATACATTAACTGTGCCTATCCTCCGAGATTACTTCCACTTCACCCTGCCTTTCATTGTGTTTCCAGTACTTACTAAATTCGTGGTGACTGCCTGACTAGAGAGACTATGATTCAAAGGCCAAATCAGTATTATTTCCTCCAGAAGGACTTCTCCCTTCCTCCCTTCTATCATCCCACCATGCTAGATATCCCTCCCATCTCAATTTTTTCATTTATATTGGACTTCTTATATGTACATAATTTACCCTGAATTCTAGTTATTTGCATTAGCCTCCTCTTACCTAAGTCCTTGTTAGGGTCTTTGAGAAAGGGGTCTTTGTCTTAAGTATTTTTGTGCTTCCTGTACTGGCATAGAAACTTATATGTAGAAGATGCTTGAAATATTCATTGAATTGCTTGTAAAATAATTAGTGAATCAGCAATGTGGTAAAATCAAAAATCACAAGCATGCATTTATGAGGTGCATGTGCATGTCCTTTTTTTGTCTTTGTGCCTGTTCTATGAGAGGAGAAAAACATATGGCCCATTTGGTAGAAATCTAGACTTTACCACATAGGCTAGAAAAGTTTTGGAAGAGTATCTTCCTGAAAAAAAATGCTGAGGTATTTACTGAATCAATATGACATATACAGAAATAAATATGATACCAGAAAAATATATAATTGCAAACCTGAGAAAGCAAAAATTACAGGATGAAGTTGTTATTTTCAGTTTCAGGAAGTGGGCATAAAAGGAGGGGAAATCAGCATGGACAAGGTGGCACCAGACTTCAGTTTTAAAGGAACAAAAAGTTCAACAGCAGAAATGAGGAGGGAATATGTTCTACTATGTTAGATAATAAGATTTTATATACCAAAAAAAAAGAGAAATGACTACCAACCGGTATTTCTGGTTAGCATGACTGGCCAAGAAAATAAAGTAAAATATGTATAAAATACAAATTTAGTAAAATGGATATGAAATAGATTCCTATGTATGTACTAATTTAGTTCATTTTCTACAATATCATATTTAAATCTTCTTGATTTTAAAGAATGCACTACATATAGGCAAATATTAAAATAAAGCAATCTATATTAAATTTAGACTAATTTTTCTTCAATTGTTGCCCAGTAAAGTGGTCAATTCGGTCAGCTAGTGTCCTTTTGAACACACATAATTTAGATTCAAAAGCTAACCAAAAGTTGTTTTCTTTACTACATGCAAAGTGTACATAAAATGTTCACAAAATACCTGTATATGTACTAAAGCAGAGAGCCAGTCCCTTCTTTCTACATTATCAGGCACTTCCAGAAGAAAGCTTACTAACCATGCATGTTTCCAAGATAACTCTCAGAACCAAGTTCCCCATTGCATATAAATCACAAAAATGGAGGTGATTACTTTTGAATATAGTATAGCTAAATCCCTTAGAATACAGGATTTCAGTACTTCAAATGAAGAATGAAGTGACATTATGAATAGCTAACTCAGAAATGATGAGAAGGAAATCTATTATTCCCATCCCAAGAAACACTTAGCCCAAAAATAACCACTCCTCTGTCTATATTTGGTAGGGCATGTCTTGCTTGGTGGTAAAGAGATAATTAATTGGTTTGATTTAAATTTTCTTTTGAGGTACCAGATCTGAATATGAAAGTAGAATCTCATACCTTCTTGCATTCTAACTTGTCATATGGTTGAAGTATGGATTCTGATTTGGCAGGTGGTCACAACAGCAATGGAATTGAATATGAGCACAATAACTCTAAAAATTATAGAGACTATTTTGGCAGTAATTATCTCCACTCCAAATGTTTCTTTTAAGAATATATTTTTAATTCCAGTAAACTCCCAATAGATAATTGGTACCACAGTTTCATAAGTATTATTTTTTTGGGGGGGGGGCAACCAGTAGAATTATTTTGTCCATTTTCCAAAGATAAGACAAAGTTTATCTCTATGAATTTCACAAGGTATGAAATGTATATTATCTTCCAAGTCTAAATTAACATAAGATGAATCTTTTGGTGGATGTTGGAGCTCTGAGTCATGTTACCAATTTCACCTGGATGTTATGACTTAGAAGAAGTGGCTGAATGCCTAGGATTTTGCTCTCATAACATTTAACAAAAAACCTATCACATAAATATTATAGTTTGTACTTATTTCATGAAACCACTCTAATTATTATGTGTGATCTTTTTGAAGGATGAAAGGAGAAAAAAAACAAAAGTATAGTAAATAATACTAAAAAATAAGTAACCTAATAGTCATTGACTTGCATTTTGGAAACAGGTAGGGCTATTTGTAGTTATACATATCCTCACTAGATCCCCATCCTAAGTGTCTCAGTCATTTCTTAACATAAGTATTCTTAAAACATGCATGTACACATAACAACCACCATAGTTGGGATGATCATTTCACTGATTCAAGAACAGCTCAAGTCATTGTCTCCAAACATTGACGGCCTCTTCACATTTAGCAATATGTAAAAAAATAATAATAAAGTGCTGTCACCAGATTAAATAAATGTGACAATGGCACAGAAAAAAAACAGATAATTTAGAAAATTAAGTGAAATTGTTAAGTGAGGAATCCTTAGTTTACAGCTGCACACTTAATACAGCAAAGCCATTATTCAAATGTTAAATAGATGTTCTCAAAGTTGCTTTGTTTATTAACATTTTGATTGCTTTCAGTGTGTGTGTGAAAAGAACTACTAACAAAGTCAGTCTAAACAAGAGGAGTGGATTATGCTGTCTACCCTATATTTGCTAAATAATAGGAAGTCATTAAAAGTCTACTAATTTAGGGCCTTACTCTCTCTGTTTGGTGAAAAAAATGTCAGTTACTTCTTGTCTCCTGAAGTCTGCTCCTTACTTCATTATTGGGATTTAATTATCCCTCTTCTTCCTCTTTGTTATATATTAACTTTAATTTTATATACTACTGATCATACTCCTCTTTCACCTTCATATGAGAAAAAAGTTGGACTTCATAAGCATAATCTCCATTCCCAAATTATTGTAGCCTAGGAGAGGTGCCCCTGTGACTCTTCTATGATGTTAGTAAAATACGATATCTCTATTCAATTTTTATATTTAACCAAACTTTGATTCCAACATGGACAATTTTTCATTGTTATACTATATATATATATAATCTCCAACTGTAACACCAGTCCCTACTCTTTAAAAATAAGGCTAGCACCACTGAATTGTATCATACAAGTTCTAGGAGGTCCCAATAAGATGGAAATTTTTAAAATATCTGTCCACTAATAAAATACATAGGAGTAATGTAAATCTTAACCTAGCCAAGATGAGAGCACAACATCACTATGCAACAAATGTGAAAATTTTGTTGATAGCAACTCTCAAAGATCATTTGGGAAGTTTCACATAGGTCATATCCAACACCATAGGAGTGAATATCCTTCCTAAGGACATCATAAATCATTAAAGTATTTGAGGACCAGCAAAATATGTAAAAAGCCTATTAAGAGTGACAATGTCACTTAGGCAAAGGTATTTTTCTTTAGAGTTATAGATGAAAATATTGAATGATCATTTAAATATCCATGACAGAATGGATATAGATATAGATAGTGTGTACACAGACAAAAATAGAAAGAGGCCCTAGATTCTACTCAACTTGTAATTATAACAATATGAAGTGAAAATTAAAGAACTGTCACCCCCTTTCTTTTTTTTCAATTTACAAGGAACAGCTTGATTAACTTGTAACTCTTCTTCCCCTGACCTCTAAAGAGTTGCCATAAATAGCAAGGATAAACTTAAAATGCTGAAAATTTCTGATGACCTGCAAGCTACCATTTAGAACCCTGCCCTTGATAATGGAATCACAACACTATTTTCTCCCTTTCTCTAGGAGTCAAAGACATGTTTATAATAGTAGCATTTTTTGAAACTTAAAAGCACTGAATTTTCTAGTTATCATCTTATCCAACCCCATAACTTTATTTTGAGTATCTGTAACAACAATGCAGTATTCACAATGTCTATGGTGGCCATAAGAATGCTGATTTGGGTATTAATCACAAAATGTCATAGGCTCTCTACATAGGGGACATAGGCGGAACATTTATTCCATTACCAGAAAACTGAGTTCCAAAACCAGAAAGTCAAAGCCATCACAATAGTCAAGGAGTTGGCACACATAGTTAACACACATTCTCAAGCCTTCAAAACAAAACAGACTACCTCAGGGAAAGACCCTCCTTTCCTCACTCACAGTAACAGCTCAGCCTCCATGCAGCTCACTCCCAGAGGCTCTGTCCCCCCCCCTCCCCAGTTCCCAACCCCAGCTGTCCTCAGTGGAAGTCCTTAGCAGAAATTCTGGCTGGCTCAAAAAAAAAAAGTCCACACCACTACTGCCACTGCTTCCAGTCCCCTTTCTGGCTCCAGACCCGCTGCTACTCTGCTCTGG
This sequence comes from Pseudocheirus occidentalis, assembly GCA_028646575.1. NCBI lineage: Eukaryota > Metazoa > Chordata > Mammalia > Diprotodontia > Pseudocheiridae > Pseudocheirus > Pseudocheirus occidentalis. The sequence goes on along the minus strand of CM053599.1, from coordinate 154,983,731 downwards.
GTCCTTCCTGCCCGCACCCATTCCTGCTAGGTCAGCAAGTTCAAGGGATGAGGAAGATCTTCAAATCACATTATCATTACAGTGTCTCATCTGAAACAGTAAAAGAAAATATTGTTTCTGTCTCATCCTAATCAAAGATTTCTTAAGTAAAACTCATGTATTAGATTGACAAGATACACGCTCAAGCAAACAAACAACAAAACATGAGGATTATCATATGATAGGCAAGATGGTAGATCAATTATTTTATTTAAAGTTTTGAAACCCGAATTTTTTTAGAAAATCACATCTCAGAAATAAGCTAAAGTTGAATGTCCAACATAAAGAAGACAGAAATATAACAAAAGGAAAGAAATAATGAAATACTGCTGCAAAATGTCATTCAAAATGACATTTCTCCATTCCACTCTTAGCAATGAGTACAGGAAAGTTAAGCAATCTCACAAGTATGAGTTTTAGGGTCTAGTTTTATGGCTTATTGTTCAATCCTCTAATCCAGTCGTTCTCAACCTTTCTAATGCTGCAAACCTTTAAGACAGTTCCTTGTGTTGTGGTGACCCACAACCATAAAATTATTTTCATTGCTACTTCATAATTGTAATTTTGCTGCTGTTATGAATCATAATGTAAATATCTGATATGCAGGATGTATTTAAATTGAATGTAACCCACAGGTGGAGAACCGCTAATCCCAGTAACAACCTGGAAGTAGCCATCCTCACCCCACAACTCTACATAGTCATGTAAATAAGTAAAAGGGGAAACTAAAGGGGCAGAGAGAGAGGAATGCTTTTGAGTAAAGCAGAGAATTGGCTAAAAGAGAAAGCCTCTGGACCCAGTCTTTACTTCTAAGGGTTTACTCTAATTAAGAGTTTAGAGTAAATTCTCTTTTCCTCTGATATTACGTAGCTGAGAACACACACTCTGTAATCTGTGTAGCAGAGAAAGGGAAAGGAGCTGAAGGGGGAAGGGAAACCAAGAAGGAAGGAATGGCGAATATAAGAACAAAGTCAAAAGCTCTAAATTCAAAGGTCAAGATCCTAATTACAAAATTAGCTCACAATCAGATAAATCAACAGACACAGAAATAAAAAGAACAATTACCACATAAGAGAAATGAACCAAAATTCTCCAGGGAAGAAGACAAATTCACAAACCTTACCCTCAACCCTTCCCCCATCCCTGAGATCATAGAACAAAACAAAACAAATTCCAGAATGGTTCAATTGGAAATAAAGTTCATGAAAGAAGAAACTAGAAATTATATTAGGTCAGAATTCAGACTTCTCAACAGAACATTAAGCAAGACAAACAGCAAGGTGGAGAATTAACTTATGATTGATATGTTCTCCAAACAAAGAGAGATTCTGAAAGAGAAACTGGTAGATTGGGTACATATAATACACATATACACACACAGCAAAAGTGGAAGAAAATTTGGTGGAAAAAAGTAAATGGAAACAATAATGAGAGAATAAATAAATTATATATATAAGTCAAAAAATTCACTCTAAAAACAGGGTATGGTAATAACTTTAAGATAATAGGTACACTAGAGCAGTGCTTCTTAAACTGTGGGTTGTGACCCCATATGGCTTGTAAAAAAACATGGCAACACTCCTAGAAAGTTAGGAGGTAATGGGGGAGGATTTGGGCAGGCTCACTATCTTGGGGTGGGGGTAGGAGAAATACAGGGTGAAAATTTGTAACTCAAATTCTTGTGGAAATGAATGTTGAAAACTAAAAATAAATAAATAAAAGACTAATTAGAAATAAATGAATAAAAGCTTAATTAGAAAAACAGAGAAAAGAAAAAAAATTGGCAACAGTAAAATGTTTCTGAACTCTAAGACCAAAAATTAATTAAAAATCAAACTTGTAATGAATCTAAGGTGTTTCTTGCAGTGCTTGCCCCTGTTGTATTTAGCAACTTCAATGTAGCCTTTGTTCTGCACACAAAGCATACATATTTTCCTGGGCCATGCAATGCCAACAAATAACTGCCAAAACACACAAAAAAAGATATGGAGTAGAAAAAGTTTCAGAAGACCTGCACTAGAAGAACATGACAAAATAAAAACAACAGAAATAACAAAGGCAACCAAGATAGTACAGAAAATACACATGTAAAACTGTTTAGCCCATTTGCATATGAAAAACAGAGTACCATTTCACTAAATCTGCATATTGCTGTCAAGAAAAAAAATCTATCTTTAATGGTATTAATTGTAATTGTAGTTATATTTCACAATTTTCGTGAGAAATAATTCCTTTTTTGATCAGTAAGGAGAAACACTTTAAGCTATGAAGGAATACTAATCCAAAAACCTCACAATTACTCCTCACTTAGAAGAAACTTTAGGAAAAAATTCTATAGAATATTTGAGAAAAGCATTGGATTTGAAGTGGTCACCGAACTACTATCTCCTGGAAAATTAAGCCTAACAATCAGGAAAAAAAGATTTATCAAAAGAGAAGCAATTGAGACATTGCCCCCAAAACAAACGCTGAGGTAATGAGACTATCTTCACATATCCTAAACAAGAGGAAAGTAAATTAATTAGGACTTAGTGAAAAGATTAATAAAATCAGTTCCTGTGTGTATATTTTCTTTTCAAAGAGAGATTAAATTGTAAGGTAAAAGAAATAACAAATTCATTGAGAGATGAAAAATCACTTAGCAGCATGAAGAATTTAAGGGAAATTCAAAGAATCAGGATTAGGAAAGGATTACTTAAAATATTAATTCCAGAGATGAAATCTGGTGATCTCCTCTAAGTTAAGTGGTATCTTTTAGGAAGGTATAATAGTGGCAAGGTAATGAAGAAGGGAAGATAAGAAACAAAAGGGTTCCAGTAAACAAGTGAACAAATAAAGAATAAGACTTCCATTAATCTCTCAGCAAGAGTAGGACTAAGTGGAAAAGTGAGATTTAAAAAAATGGCAGGCAGGAGGGACTGAAAAAGTAGGAATAGAAGGAAATAGGAAGTTTCTCAAAGAAAGCATATTTGAGTGGAAAGGGAGAGAGTATTTGTCTGTGGTAAAATAAGGGGACTTTTCAATGAATTTCTTTTAGGGAACATTTACACATTATGATACCACCTTCTTTAAGAAAGGGTTTTACCTCTAAGACCTTAGTCCACTCCAGTAAAAAGACGCATGAATTCTTCAAGGTAGCCAGCACCCAGTAGAGGAAAGAAAGGGATGACTAAATTAGATGCAAGATAAACTGGTGTTGTGGGAATCTGAAGAACTTCCCTGCCCCTAGGCCCTTTGATAGGTTTAAGTGGCTCTGAGAACATTCCCTGATTTGTAAGTATACTCTGCTCCTTAATAGGCTGAATGTGGTCACATGGAGCCTGCGGTGGGAGGCTTATTCTTCAGGAATGCCCATGCTTTATTACTTTGTGATTGGCAGTGGATCAGGAGGGTTGTGACATTTCTGACCCAGGAGAAGGCTATATATACCCTGATGTGAGGTTTTGCTTTGGGGCTCACTTTGGAAAGAGTTGGGTGATTTGGCCAGACAAGACTCTGAGCAGCTGTTGAGCCCCCCAGCGTTGGTGCTTCCCTCTCTGTTAACTAACTAGGTTATGGATGTAATGGTCAGACAGCTGGAAGCCTGTCTGCTGATCAGTTTCTTTGTCTGCTTGTAACTTATGTTTGTATTCTGTTTGTATTCTCTGAACTTCAGGATGCTGACTTTTTCCCCTCAACTAGGTAAATTATATATGTTTGACTGATTAAAGTAAGATTGTTAACCCATTTTGAGTTGCTTTCTTTTAGAAAAGCAGAGTTAAGCACTTGTGCTCGCAGCATCCTGGGTGTGCTACATTGATTGCTGATACAGCTGGCTTTAAGAGAAGAGAGTTTTCATGGTAAGGGAATAGAGTAGGACCAGGTCTCGTGACAAAGGACATAGAGTTAATTCACAAATAACATTACTTCGATTTCATAGCTCAATCTTGATGGTTCTTTTATTTGTTTATTCTATCCTAACATCTATCATAATAACCTGACTTGAATCTCCAACTTCATATTGGATATCTAAAATTATAGTTGCCATAGACATCTTAAAAATATCATGTCCAAAGTTGGATTCACAATCTTTCCTCTCAAATCCTCCTCATGAGCTTCATGAGCTTCCATATTACAATTAAGGACACTAACATCATCCCAGGCATAGAGGCTCACAACCTCTGTATGTCACCCTCTACTTCTCACTCTTACGTCCCCCATATCTAGTTTGTTGTCAAGTCCTATTGATTTTATTTTTATAATATTATTTATATATGCCCCTTTTCCCCTCTGACTGTGCCAGCACCTTTGTCCAGAACCTCATAATCCTATACCTCAAATACAATAATAGTAAGCTGGTTGGTTTCCCTGCTTCAGATCTTTACTGCTCTGGTCTACACTCCACTCAGTTGTCAAATTAATAGGAAAGAATGAGGCAGATTAGGGTAAATTCCATTATATAAAGAGGGGCAAGAGATCTATTAGAGTAGAGGGAAAGAAGAGAAAGGAGTGAGCATTGATGAAACCTTACTCTAGTCAGATCTGGCTGAAAGTGGGAATAATATACACGTTCAATTGGGTATAAAAATGTATCTTATGCAAAAGGTAGGTAGGTGAAGAAGGGGAAAGAACACGTCTGTCAGGAAGGGGTGTGGGGCTGAGAAAAGGGAAGGCAGAAGAGGCAGGTGGTGGTCAGAAGCAAAATCAGGAGGAGAGACAAGGTGAAAGGAGAAATGTTTGTACAGATAAAAAAAGATGGAAGGAAAAACAAATTAGTAATTATAACTGTTAATTGGAATGTAATGAACTCTCCTATAAAACAGAAGCAGATAGCAGAGCAGGTAAAAAAAAACTTGAATTCTACAATATTTTATTTACAGGAAATATATTTGAAGCAGAGGGATACACATAAAGAATAGGTAAAAAAACTGGAGCAAAATATATTGTGCTTCAACTGAAGTAAAAAAAAAGTAGGGGTAGCAATCTTGACATCAGACAAAGCAAAAGAAAAATAGATCTAGTAAAAATAGTTAAAGAAAGAAACTACTACATCTCCCTAAAAAGCAAAATAAACAATGAACAATATCAAAACAAAACATATATGCACCAAGTTTTATAGGAAAGAGATACCAAAATGAAAACCCCAAGGAATATTGTAGCCAAATTCCAGAATCATCAGATCAAGAAGAAAATACTTCAAGAAGGTAGAAAGAATTCAAATATTATGGAACCACAGTCAGGATTATGGAGAAGCTTGCAGTTTCTACATTAATCTATCAGAGGGCTTGGAATATGATATTCCCTAAGGGAAAAGAACTTATAAGTAAAATTGAGAACAATCTTTCAGTGAAGAGATGGACATTCAGTGAAATAGGGGACATCCAGACCTTCCTGATTAAAAGACCAGAGCTCAATGTAAAATATGATCAAAAGGGATAATAGAAGAGGATCAGAACCCAGAGGCACCATCTCCCATACCCCAGGACTAACAGCGATTATAAAAACTAAATTATTACAAAACACCATTATTAAAACAACACTCCATGAAACCACACACACACACACACACACACACACACACACACACACACACATACACAATGATAGAATCCTAATAAAGCTGTTCCGAGCCCCAGTATTCAAATTTCTTTATAGACCTGGCCCTAGTGAACAGCAGGCCCACTGCACCCACCTACAACCCCCGACCCCATACACACAGTGTCCTAACTTCTTTGCATATGCTTCATTGCTCACTGGAACAACAGGTGTGTCCCAGAACTCTTAGTTCCCACAGAAACAGTAGGCATGTCCGTGTGATGGGAACCTAGCTACTGCCTCTACCTGGTCACTTCTCCCAAATCCATTCCCACAGAAAGAGGTATGTTACTGTACTCAACCACAATCACATCCTCCATCTAGGCCAATGGTTCTCAACCTTTCTAATGTTGGGATACTCTAATACTCACGTGGGCAAACCCGCCTGGAAACAGATAAAGGAGCAGCATCTCGGTTCCTAAGACCATTGGAAATATGTGTTTTCCAATTGACTTAGGCTACCCCTGTGACCCCTGTGAAAGGGCCGTTGGACCCACAAAGCAGTTGTGACCCACAGGTTGAGAACCACTGATCTAGGCTAAGACATGACCACAATACCTATTTGTCTTAACCAGACAGGACCACAATACCTGGTCAGTTGGAGAACAGAATGACTAGAATGTTTAATCACTGAACTATAGATGGGATACCTTCTCCATTACCTAATCCCTCAACAAACTCATCCTGCCTTTTTTGTATTAATAATAGTCCCCTATTTCTATTCTATGTAAATTTCTGTTATGTAATTACACCTTTACCCAATAAAAATCCATCTTGCTTTCTCTAAAGTTACTGGTTCCTCTTGGAATTTATCCAGCTTCATGGAAACGTGTCAGTCTCAATAAATGCCTATACTTGGATTATAGGTTGTTCTGACCCTGAATTCTCTGAGATGGTTCCACCACAACACACCATGAAACCATAACAGTTTAAGGGTGGGCAGAGCCTCCACCTCAACAGTTTTTGGTGTCCTAGGTTTAAACCACAACACAAGCAAAAGCAAAAGGATCCAACAGAGACAACCAAGATTCATTCTCAAAGGAGGATACCAAAGCAAAAAAAATCTCTTCTATCCCAAAGAGTAATGTCAAATGGTCACTTGTTCAAAATGAATTTATTGAAAATCTTAAAGATATTTAAAAATCAAACGAAAGAGAATGAGAAGAATTTTAAGAGAAAAATAAGAATAATACAAGAAAAACAAGGAGATTAGGAAAAAAGTCTACCAATTAGAAAAGGAGATCCAGAATCTTAAGGAAGAAAATTACCCCTTGAAAATCAGAATTGGACAAGGCAAAGCCAGTGAATTTATAAGACATGAATAAATAAATAAATAAATGTGTATCTTTATGTGTGACTGCATATATGTGTATTAAAATATGCATATACATGTATATACATAAATATTTGTATATATGTATATAAATAGAAAGAGAGAGAATGAAAAAATACAAGAGAAAGTGAAACATCTCAAAAGAAAAACAATGGATCTGGAGAACAGATCAAGAAAACATAACAATAATTAGACTACTGAAAGTTGCAATCAAAAAAGCATTTTGATACAAAAATACAAGAAATAATTAAAGAACATTGTCCTAAGGAATTCAAGCAAGAGGGGAAAGTAGGAATAGAAAAAATCCACCAAACACCACTTGAAAGAAATCCTACAAGGAAAGCTCACAGAAATATCATTGTCAAATTTCAAAATCTCCATATCAAGGACAAAATATTACAAACAACAAGAAAATAAAAATTACATATGACACTACCACAATTAGAATCACACAAGACCTAGCAGCAGAGACATTAAAGGACCACAGGTCTTGAAACATTATATGTCACAAAGCAAAAGAACTGGACCTCTGGCCAAAAATATCATACCCAGCAAAGTTAAGTATAATTCTGAATGGGAAAAAAATGGACATTTGATCAACTGTCAGACTTTTATGACTCTATTAAAAAAATGTAATTCTGAACTCAGTAGAATATTTGAGAGAGAGAGAGGGGGAGAGAGAAAGAGAGAGAGAGAGAGAAAGAGGTGTGTGTGTGTATACACACATACACACACACAAGCCAAGAGAAATATAAGGTACATGGGACAGAATGTTTACCTTTTATGTATAGAAAACAGAAAATCTGTGTCTAAGATTGTTTCTAGTAATTAGGTAGATTATAAGAAATATTGGGGATTGACCTGAATATGATGTGACTTCAAAAAGTAAAACCATCCAAGAACAGCTAAAAGAGTAATTATCTTATACAAATGGTTTATAAGAGGAAGAACCAATATGGAGGAATTAGATGGAGGAGTGAGGCTGTTCTGGAAATCTACTTTCATTGGGAATAGGTTTAAGAGAAGTAAATACATATACATTAAGAAGGGTATAAAAGTTTTAAATTTAGAAGGAAATAAAACTCTAAGGGGATAGGGAGGAGGGAGAGGATAGAGGGGGGATCATTAGAGGGGAGGGTGGGGGAATAGGTTAAAAGAGGGTTATAGAAAGAGAGGATAATGGAGGGATTGATGGATTGGCAGAAAGGCAGAAAGTAAAAGTAAAGTAGAGGAGTTTTAAGAGAGATAAAAGAAATGTGCACAAACACAAAAAGAAAAGGAGGAAAAACTCATAGGACAAGTGTATGTGTATATATGTGTATACGCACATGTGAACACATATATACACACATATGTAAGTGTTTATGGATATACATATGTGAATGTATGAATATATGTATGAAATTATATGTGTGTATTTATACACACATATGCATGTGTATAGATACACGTATATAATATATGTGTGTATACATACACATATATGTATATATAGGAGGGTGTATGTGTGTATAAATACATATGGGAGTGTGGGTATATGTGTATATGTATACATAGACAGAGGGCACAGGATCAGTTGGATAGGAAAGGATGATACCTAAAAAATAAAATTAATAGGTGAAAGATGAATATAACAAGAGAAGGTGAAAAGGAGAGATAGTTTAGGATGAATAATCTCATATAAAAGAGGCAAGAGAAAACTATTACAATGCAGGGTAAGAGCAGGAAGGTGAAAGGGAATGGGTCAACCTTACTCTCACTGAATTTGGCTTAAGGAGGGAATAACATACACACTCACTGGGGGTAACACACTACAGGAAAGAATGGGGGAAGGGGATAAGAGGGGGAATGATAGGGGGTGCAGATTGGGGGAGAGGGTAGTTAGAAGCAAACACTTTTGAAAAAGGACCAGGTCAAAGTAGAAAATAGAATCAGTGGGGGTGTGTGATAGGATGGAGGTAACTGTAGTTAGTCTTTCACAATATAACTACTATGGAAAGGTTTTGCCTATCTACACGTGTACAACCTATATTAAATTGCTTATCTTCCCAGTGGGACTGGGTGAGGAGAGAAGAAGGGACAGAATCTAGAACTCAAAGTTTTAAAAACAAATGTTTAATAAATTATTTATTACATGCAACTGGGAAATAAGAAATACAGGCAATGGGGTTTTGAAATCCATCTTGCCCTACTAGAAAGTTAAAAGAGGTATGGGGGAGGATATAAGAGAGAGCAGATTGGGGGAAGGGGTATTCAGTAGGCTTGCTGTCTTGAAGTAGGGGGTGGGGAAAGATGGGGAGAAAATTTGTAACTCAGAATCTTGTGGAAATGAATGTTGAAAACTAAAAATTAATTTTAAGAAGCAAATAGAAAAGATCAAAACTCAATGCAAAATTTCACTTTGAAATACAAGACTCAAGAGAAGCATGAAAAGTACACAGGAAAGAGAAATCATAAGATACTTATGAAATTTGAACTCTTCACATTCCTACATGCATAGAAAGATGATATTTGTAACTCATCAGACCTTTATTTGTATTTAAATAGTTGAAGGGGATATATACATATATAACATATATCATGCATGTTTGTGTATATACTGTTATATATGTACATATACATATATACATGTGTGTATTTAGACAGAGGGCACAAGGGTACATTAAATAGGAAACAACAATATCTAAAAAAATAAAATTAAGAGGTGAGAGAGGAATATATTGAGAGAAGGAGAAAAGGAGAGATAGGATAGGGTGGCTTATCTCATATAAAAAGGGCAGGAATAAGCTGTTTAAATGGAAGAAAAGATGGAGGTGGTGAAATGGAATAAATCCACTTTTCTCTCATTAGATTTGGCTTAAGGGGGGAGTAATTGGCTATCTTACCCTATAGGAAACAGGTTGGAAGGGGATAAAGGGGGAGGTGATGATAGAAGAGAGGTCAGATTTGGGGAGGGGGTAATCAGAAGCAGGCATTTTTTAAAAGGGACAGGGTCAAAGGAGAAAATAGAATAAATGGGGGGTGGCATAGGAGGGAGGGAAATAAAGTCTGTCTTTCACTATATAACTATTATGGAAATGTTTTGCATATGCATGTATAACCTATATTGAATTGTGTTTCTTCTCAAAAAGGGTGGATGGGGAGGGAAGAAGAATGAGAATTTAGAACTCAAGGTTTTGAAACAAATGTTATAAACTATTCTTACACACAGTTGCAAAATAAGATATTCAGGCAATGGGGCATAGAAATCTATCTTGTCCTACAAGAAAGTGAACAGGAAGGAGATAAGGTAGGGGGAGGGGAGGCTGTGATAGAAGGGAGGGCAGTCTGGGGAAAAGAGTAATTGTAAAACATGCCATCTTGGGGTGGGAGTAGGGGAGAAAACGAGAGAAAATTTGGAACTCAAAATCTTGTGGAAATGAATGTTGAACACTAAAAATAAATATATTAATTTTTTAAAAGTTTTTAGCTCTTCCAAGAAGTCTTTGTTTGGGCATAGAACCAATTTACAGTTTTCTTTGAGGCTTTTCATGAAGTTGTTTGACTTCATTGTCTTCTGACTTTGGGTCAGACCTCTCTATGCCCAAGTTCTTTTTTTGTTGTTTGCATATATTTTCAGCCTATTTCTTGTCTCTTAACTGGATGTTAAAGTTGGATTCTGCTCTCAGCTTAGTAAAGGGCACTATCCCAAGCGGCTAGCCTCTTTTTATTGCTGTTTTCAGTGCTAGTTATATGGCTCTTAGCTTTTGAGTGCTTTCAAGTTGGTATGATCTAAGGAGATGCATAACATGTTCTCCTGGTCTGTGTTCTGATCTGTGAGTGACCACATGAACTCTTCTCCATTCTAGAACTGTGATTAGGGTCCCTCTACCTCTACATCCACAAACTCTGGTGAAACATTGTTCTTCTTGGCTCTAGGACTCTCATTCACATTGTGTGCTAGGAAAGTATTCCTTTTGACCAGTTGCTTACCCCCTTTGCCATCTTTGGTTTCTGAGTTCCTGGCACTGCTCTTTCTGATGACCAACTCTTTCTGAGGCTTGCTGTTGGAGTTGCTGTGCAGCCTCTACTTCCTGCTCTGTACTGGACTCTAGATCTGATCACAATTCTGGTGAGATAGACTTTTCCTGCCAACTCCCTATGTTGTCATAGTCAGGAAAATTGTTTTACCTTGACCTTTTGTTGGTTCTACCACTACAGAATTAAATATGACATCACACAGTTAAAAGACAACTATGCAAGTCTCAGGATGGAAGGAGATGTCTACATTCAGAGAAAGATCCAGAAAGATCAGAGTTTAAATGGAGACTGAAGCAATGCATGCTATCATTCTTTTCAATGTTCGGCTTTTGTTTCTCTTTTCTCATTGTTCACTCCATTGGATATAACTCCTATACAACCAGACAATTGTACAATGTGAAGGAGTTTGCAGATCCTATACATGATTGTATGCCACCATGGGGGGGTTGGGTGGGGGATGGGGAGGAAGGGGAGAAAAATCTATAACTGAAGTGACTATGGAACAGAATCTTGTAAC